>CAJHZP010000005.1:1469196-1893739 GCA_905163415.1 Noctua fimbriata
CAAAACGCATCGTATGAGCCTAAACACAAGATAGATGCCGTACACCGTTTAAGAGTTCTTCTGGCGGGTTGGGTATCTTGCTTGCGCATCAGGTCAAAGTTATCATACTTTTGTAATATTATTGAAAAGAGACAGGATTTCAACGAATCGATCTGACCTGTGGAAGTTGTTTACACAGGTATGTACACAATTCAATTCAAACTTCTAACACGCCCCTTTTTTGGTCGGGTCAATCTAGACTTTCACACCGTCACATTGATTTATTATTTGTTTCATGCCCATCAAATAGTGAACGCTGTCACTGAATTTTAATTTCATATGGGGAAAATTTGACACCGTTACGTGATACAAAACTTTGATTTGAAAGTCGTCTGTCCAACCAATATCAAAGACGTAATAGGTTCCATTTTGTGGGAGGCCGACTTTAAATGAAGCCAACATGAACATCGTAGTGGTCAACCCAATGAGGTAGCTACAACAGAAAAGGAAAACTTAAAAAATATATGGCATTCAATTCATTGAAAGTGAGAGATCTACCAGACATGGTAGTCTCGCAGTCGAGCGTACAGAGCAGACGTGTCGCAAATTATTTTAAAAACTTATTAAGTTCTCACGAAGTGATTACAACCCTAAACAATCGAGTTAAAACATATTTTGCTTAATCAACTGTGATTTAGTTACAACGGAATTCTTCCAAGTGTCGAGCCCAGTGCGAGCAATAGAGACGGGACTATCATTCTTTGTATTCTTCACACTGACGTGAGTATTTACTGAACGCACATAAACAATGAATTTAGTACGCTCACCGCCTGGAAGTGGCAACAGCGAAAAACTTGGAGGTTCTCAACCCAATTTGTCTGAGATACATGATATCAGTACTCCACAGATTACTTACCGTAATTTTAAACGTAAGCTAACTGATGATGATGCGCTACTAAGAACTGAGCTGTCAGAAATGCGAAAAAAAATGTCCGAAATGATGTTACTTTTGAAGACCTCTACAAATAACCAAGCAGAAAATTATAATAAACTGTGTCAAGATGTAACTGCAATAAAGAATGAAGTGGGCAATATCAGTAAAACTATTGAGAACTTAACCTCTGAAAATTCAAATATTATTGACAAACTTAATGATATAACAACTGTTCATGCCAACACAGAAAAAAAAGTTATGCTGTTAGAAGCAGAAATCAATAACCTCAAATGTATGCCACCGTCGAACCCAAACCAAACGCACTTGACTTATGAAGAATTTCTCACAGAAATCCAAGAACGAAACAAAAGAGTCAAAAATGTAGTTGTTTCTGGTATTACTGAACCTAAAAACAAATCAACAACCGAACGTCAAGAATACGACAAGGCAGAAATTACAAAAATAATGAAACTTGCATTCAAGGACTGTCCCCAACCTGAGAAAATTATACGACTCGGAAAATATAAGCCTGAACACTCCCGCTTAATTAAGGTATGTTTTACATCTGAGGATACAGCGAAAACTATATTACGCAACAGAAATAATTTGGACATCGAAAACATAAAAATCTATTCTGATCAAACCCTATATCAACGAAAATATATACAAGATTTGAAAGACGAACTGCAAAAACGTACTGCTTCCGGTGAAAATAACCTCATAATTAAGTATATGAAAGGAGTCCCAAAAATCATTTCGACATCCGAACAGCCGCCCACCCCTGTGATAACAACTCCAAAAAACTAACTTCCTGCTCAGAAAGAATAACATACCAAATAACAAATAATTACAATGATATAGTCCCAACAAAAAAGTCCCTAAAATGTTTCTATGCCAATGCTCGCAGTATAGTTAAGCCAGGTAAATTTGATGAGCTAAAATGTATAATCGCATCATTAAAAGCAACAACGCACGTTATTATTCTAACGGAGACATGGATCAAAAGTGAAGACGAGGTAAGGAGACTACAAATTCCATGCTACTCTCACTATTATAACTTTAGACAGAATAGACGAGGAGGTGGAGTCTCAATATTCGTCCACAACAATCTAAAACACCATCTATTAGAAGAAAGCTGCGTAGGAGATACCCATTACCTGTGGATTTATCTGAAAAAGTTTTCCTTAAGCATTGGTGCCATATACAAACCAGACAAAAATAATATGAACAACTTCCTTGAAATTTATTCGCAACAATTACAGAAAAAGAAAAGAGCAATAGTATTTGGCGATTTTAACCTAGACTTACTGAACCCAGACCGGGCAATTCGTAACTACAGGAACACACTGAAAGAAAGTAACTTTAAAATCTTAAACAAAATAAATCACCATTATTGTACCCGAGAAACAAACTCAAAACCAAAACCATACTTGATCATGTCTCCTCAAACCTACAGGAAAATTACTTTCACATCGTCGTAATTGAATCTTCGATGTCAGATCATAAGCAGATTTTTTTAGAAATAAAACGGTATGATCCTCCACCTCTTGTGAAAGCAGAATACACGGCATTGGATTACTCAACTCTGTATAAGTGTTTTGAAGGCGTTGTAAGAGATACAAATGATGAGGGACCCCTTTATGAGAGATTGGCTAACAAACTGCAGTCTTGTATAATGGAGAGCAAAATAACGAAAAAGAAAGTTTTGAACCCTCCACGACAAGATTGGATAAAGAAAGAAATAATACATGATATTAACAATCGGAATATATTATGGCAAAAACTAAAATCAAACATATCAGACACGAAGTTAAAAACCGAATTTGAAAAAACAAAAGCTAGAGTAGCCTACAACATACAAAAGACTAAAAATACATATTACTACAAATGTTTCAAGGACAATATGAAAAAACCCCGAAAAATGTGGAAACTGATAAACGATATATCCAAAAATAAAATTAGAGAAAAGACCGGGCCAGAAAAACTTGAATCTGAAACTGGTCCTATCACGGACCAAAAGGAGATATGTGAAAGGTTCAACTCTTATTTTTCAACCATTGGGTCATCACTTGCAAATCTTATCACTGCAAAGACAAACGGAAACCTTGCCCAAGAACTTGTAGCAAGTGACTCAACGGAACTAAATTGTCTAAAACCAGCAACCACGGATGAAGTAATTAAAATTATTGATAATTTGGATCCAAATACTAGTTCTGGCATTGATGGTATAAGTACAAAGTCTTTAATATGTGTCAAAAAATTAATAGCTCATGAACTTACAGCGTGTATAAATCATTGTTTGGATAGAGGTATTTTTCCCGATGGCTTAAAAATTGCTAAAGTTATACCAATTCATAAATTTGGAAGTAAGTCTGATCCTTGTAACTACCGCCCTATATCTGTGCTTCCTGTTATCTCAAATTTTTTTGAAAAAATCTTATACATCCGTCTAGAAACATTCCTTAAATCAAAAAACTTTTTATATAAAAAAACAATACGGATTTAGACCTCATTCGAATACTCTTTCAGCTACCATTGATCTCATAACAAAAATTAAAAACAAAATCGATCAAAAGCAATCAGCTTTGGGTATTTTCATCGATCTCAAAAAAGCTTTTGATACAATTAGTCCAAATCTATTAATACAAAAATTGTCTCATATTGGTATTACAGGCAAAGCACTTCAGATTTTTGAGTCATATCTGCGAAATCGCGAGCAAATAGTTAAAATAGGACAATATCAAAGTAATTCACATACTGTCACTTTCGGTGTACCCCAGGGATCAATTTTGGGACCACTTTTGTTCCTCATTTATATTAATAGTATATCTCAGATTGGTCTTAAAGGAGACATCTCACTTTACGCAGATGACACAAGTCTTTTCTACTTTGGACATTCGATTAAAGCTATGGTACCTAATATACAAGAGGATTTAAACTCACTAAATGACTGGTTTCAATTAATTAGTGACAGTGTAGTTCAATTAATGACTTTAAAATAATAAGCGATAATATTGAACTTAAAATAAATGACCAACTAATTCAAAGGAAGACTAAAGAGAAATATTTAGGTTTAATTTTAGATAACTACCTGTGTTGGAAGCCTCACATAGAGAAAATCAGATGTAAACTACTATCACTTTCAGGAGCCCTTCACAGCATAAATAAATGTCTTCCACAGAAAGTTCGATACATCATTTATAATTCTTTAGTTAAACCACATATAGACTATCTAATAGAAATCTGGGGGACCGCAGCTAAATCTAATCTAGAAATATTACAAATATCACAAAACAGATTAATCAAAGTATTATTTAATTACAATTTTAGAACATCATCTCAGAAAATATATAAAGATACAAAAATAATGAACATTTCACAAACATATATGTACTACACGTGTATACTTATACGTAAAATATTACATAAAGACATTCATACAACACTAAATTTCACCAAAAAATATCAGGTACAAAAAATTAAACTTCGAAACCACAATCACCTAGTAACGCGTCCTCCCAGAACAGTTAATTACGGTAAAAGAAATATTGAATATGAGGGTGTTAACATGTACACAAAATACCAATGGTTTTAAAGAAGCTAAAAGTATGTCTTGTTTTAAAAAAATGCTGAAATCATACATAATGAGCAAATAAAAATAATTAAAAAAGGAAAAAAAATGAAAATAACTTTATTATGTTACCATGTATTGCCACATCTAGTACAATAACTCACTTTTAGTTTAGATCCGTGTTTACTTGGTTGGTGATAACTACTAAATACATATTTTGTTTTTTGTTTTTGTGATCGCTTACCCTCATATTTGTTATTTTTTGCTGTGAACGGGGATTCTCTACGCCCATAAACATTTTATTTGGGTTTAGTTTATAAATACATAATATCTTGTTTTTTGTTGCTGTGATCGCTTATCCTCATATTTGTTATTTTTGCTATGAGCGTGGATTCTGTACGCTCATAAACATTTTATTTAAGTTTAGTTTCTAAATACATAATATCTTGTTTTTTGTTGCTGTGATCGCTTACCCTCATATTTGTTATTTTTTGCTATGAACGTAGATTCTGAACGCTCATAAACGTTTTATTTAAATTTAGTTTCTAAATACATAATATCTTGTTTTTTGTTGCTGTGATCGCTTACCCTCATATTTGTTACTTTTTGCTATGAGCGTAGATTCTGTATGCTCATAAACGTTTTATTTAAGTTTATTTAAGTTTAGTCTCTAAATACATAATATCTTGTTTTTTGTTACTGTGATCGCTTACCCTCATATTTGTTATTTTTTGCTATGAACGTAGATTCTGTACGCTCATAAACATTTTATTGAAATTTAGTTTCTCAGTAAGTGAATTATTGTTAATTCTTGATGAGGAATAATAAAGTTCTTAAACCATATGGTAGGCTTTTCAAAAAGTGCTGCACGTCTCTTCTTGGCTGAAAATTTGGACATGATAAAAGCTGTGAACAGGAAAGGAGCCGCAAGACCTCAGAATAGAACAAATAAAGCGTCATGAAGATTTTTGAGTCGAGTGTTTGGCAGAGTTTTAGTTCAATAAAGCCGAGTTTTTGCGTCAATTCATAACCATGGGCGAAACATCGGTACACCACACCCGTAAAAAAAGACCAGTCAAAACAATGTACCAAAAGGGAAGATCCGACTCCGGGGAGGGCAAAGGCCACTCCAACTTCGGGCAAGATCGTGACGTCAGTTTTAGGGATACGCGTGGTATATTTTTCATTAATTATCTTCAGAAAGGAAGTACAATCGACGGCGAGTATTATGCAAACTCTTTGTGACAAAATCAAGAATAAAAGGCCGCATTACGCGAAAAAAAAATTGCTTCACCAGTACATAAATCTGCCATAAAGGTAGTCAGGATCAATTAATTAAAGTTCGAATTCCCGATGCGCCCTATTCGTCAGATTTAGCCACCTCGGATTATAGTCTGTTTTTGAACTTGAAAAACAGGCTTGCTGTTAAAAGATCTACCAACAATGAAGTGGTGCAGCGTGCGGTTGATGGTTATTTTGCGATTGAGCTTGATTACTGACTTGACGAAGAAAAAAAAAAAATTTTTTTCTTTGTCAAGTCGGGTATTTCTGGGACGGTCCTGGTAGTTCCGTGTTATTAACGACGAACCCTTTCAAGAGAAGACTCGTCGACGTGTCAATTTTTGTCATGCTGACCTAATTATTGCCTTTGACAATTCAGCAAAACTCTTTAGGCTTGTTCCGCGGATATGCTTGCGTCGACCTACTGCAAGGCGTTAATATAGCTATTGTAAGCCCGGAGTCGAGAATTGTTCCCGATTGGTGGCAATAGGCTCGCCCCCTATTACATGGAAGTTAACAAAACTGGCGAAACGTGAGTGTAAAAGACGTTATGTTATGTTTAATATAAGTTACTTACTTGAACTTGTAGAGCGTGCCAGAATGGTGATTGATCAGCTGGAACGCGTCGGCGCTGTCTCCTTCTGCCATCTTGGCGAACCAGCCGGTCAAACACAGCACCTTGCATTTCTCTTCCCGGAAATCACTCCTGTTTGTCCTGTGGGCAGACAGCCAGTGCTTATAGACAAATGAAGACACAATCATAAAGAAATCAGCTTTGCCTATTTGTAGGTTTTCAGAGGATTAATAATAAAAGCTTTCTCATTATATCATTTCGACTCATTTACGCCGTTTTACAATATCGCTGTGCTATGGGTCACACACATACAGACGCATGAGACCTTTAAACTCTGTACGTAGGGTCAAGAACGCACCTCATCGCAGGTGGTTTCCTCTAGTATTGTATGTGTGTATTCTTCTAAAGCCATTTCTTCTATTTACAGCCCGATTAAAGGAAGTCATTGTCGATTTCGTGATCTTAAGTAATTTATCTCGAAGGAAAGGAAATGAGTCAGACTTTCATTTATTAGACATCTGACATACACGAGTTGAAGTTTCATTAATTACGAAGTTCGCTTGCGCAGCTCTTAACTATGCAACCAAGTTTCCGGCAATATTTAACTAACGTGGAGCATAAGTTAGACACGAGACCAATTTTCATGCTTGTATTTTGAATAATTAATTTATAAACGAAAATCAACGTTGTATTTAGTTATAACTTCATCTTGTTTATGTGTCCGTTTAGGCTTGTATGTCACAATGCTTTGGTAAACACAAATACCTTTTTTGTTTGTTATTTGTCATGTAGTCCATTAGTGAAAACGATCCTGTATTTTTCAAGCATTAAGGTTTTCGACTAATGGGTACGTGGGTACTCGATATACAATAGCAACATGAACGATAAAATGTCATCGAGTGTCCATGCCTTGCACGTATGTCTTTGACAGCGCTTGGAATTTCCTTAGCATGCTAATGATATTTCAAATAGCTGTCTACCCGACTACAGACGTGTGTCGGCCACACACGATGCCTGCTGTATGTGACACTAATTGACGTAAATGTTTCAGAACTTGAACTTGTGACGCATTATTTTTTTCTTTGTCTCAAATGTGAATTTGAGGTCTCAACTATCCAATATATTAAACGTTTAAAAGATAAATAACGTCTCAAAGATCTCACTTAGCATAGACACTTACCCTTTGAAAGACTTCGACGCATAGAACACCAGGATATTGCCAGAAAGCTGAAGCCAGTACCGCTGCCACGAAGATAATGAAATTTTTCTGCCTTCTTTTAAAATCGTTTTCCTCCTCACACAGCCTTGAAAATCACACTGAATGACGTCTGCCTTCGATATGTCACTAAAACAACATGTTCTGTGTCAAATGATTAATATGATTTTGTCGAGATGTATCTCTATTTCAAGATGGCACTACAATTAGAACTGGGTCAACGTAGATATCGAAATTCTGCATCGAGGCAAGATCGAGCACGTTCCAAATTTGAACGTAGGGTCAAGAAATCACAAATATTTTAACGTCAGAGGACTGATGAAAATGTACTAGAATACTACTAATCTTTAAATAATTTTAGTTTCATAAAAATGCTGAATTGGCAATATGAGAAAACAGAGATTAGAAAGAAAGCAACAAAATACGAATAGTAAGCTGCTTTTGAAATTGCTTCCTTGAACCACTATAGGGCAAAAGCCTCTTCTTCTTATTTATTTTATTTATTTAACACTTCAAGCACAAAGTACAGAGGCGGACTTAATGCCATAGGCATTTTCTACCAGTCAACCTTTGGGTGATGCAGAGACAAACAGTGGTAGGTGTAAATATATCTGCAAAAATTTAATTTATTACTAAGATAAACTACAAGGATATATAAAATACTATAAGGATATATCAAAATACTATAAATATATATCAATATATTATATATATGTAAATAGAAATTTACACGGATATCCTAAAATAAAAAGACAAACAATGAAGAAACCATTAACGTTGTGACAAAACTGCCAGCTTTTTCTGAATGTACTCGCGAACTTTAATTTTAAACGATAAACGATTGGTTGCCATCCTGATTTCCTGGGGAAGCGCATTCCACAGAGAAATAGACTGAACGAAGAATGATCGGTGAATGAAGTCAGTGTGGTGAGAGGGACATTGAAGAATTCGGTTTTGAGATGAGCGCAGACTCCTATTATGATTGGCACAGATGTATTGAAAGTGGGGAGCAAGGTAACTAAGGGAAGAGGGAGAAATAAGGAAAGAAAACAAGGTGGTTAGCGCCCTTTGCTCCCTACGCTGACGTATAGGCAACCACTTAAGAAGAGACCGCTGCTCTGAGACATGATCATATTTACGTAGATTGAACACAAATCGAATGTGGTAGTTTAGAAGACGGTCAAGTTTGTCGAGCAGATCCGCATTCAGGTCAAAGTAGCACACATAACCATAATCGATAATAGGAAAAATTAAGGACTGTACAAGCATTGTTTTTGTACTAGGGGGTAAAAAGTTTTTCAAACGGTATAGAGCCCGCAACGCACCAGTAACCTTCTGGCTGACACGAGCGACTTGGGTATGCCATTTCATAGTTTTATCAATATGGATGCCAAGATCCTTTACATCAGCGCTAAATGGAACGACTGTATACTTCTTATTTCTACGAGTACTTCAAAGTTCGTATTGTTTCAATATTCACGTAAAAAGCTATTACAAATTACAACGATACTTCATTTTGAATCGAACGTCCAAGCCTTTATTTATACAGAGTGAAATTTTTCAACACATCGATATTCATAAAAGTAAGACTTGACTTAATTTTAGCCATTCGCAATATGTTTATTCTTGTATTAAGATTGCTAAATAATATTTTTCATTCAGTAAGCAGATGAGTGAAGCTCGGCCTTATGTGGGATCTTAGACTATTAACACTAGACTATCACTATCTCTGAACAATGAAGCAACAGGTTTTGTTAAGCAAGGTGGAAGGGACACCGACGCGACGCTAAAACGACTACCACGTATTCAGTACATCATTCTGAATCATATACTGAATACCAGGTTACCGTTTTATCGTCGGTGTCCTTATCCACGCTGAATTTAAAAGAAAAGCTTAACTTGAAGAAGAGTATCATCCACAATAAGCAGCTTTTTAAAAGTCCCAACATTGGAACCCTTTTCAATAACAAAGCAGTTTTATGACAAGAACTAAAGGCTATCTGCCCGAGACTTGTTGTTGTTTTGTACTCATCATCGCTAGACCGTGAGCTTTACGTAAGCTTATTATTTCTAAGCCCCAAGAGAGTCCCCGCCAATACACAATACTGCTACAGCATTTTTATTGTCGCACAATTTTCTAAGGAGATTTTCTCAATAAAATAACAATGTTGAAGAAAATGCGGAGAAATCTATATAAATGAGCCTGGAAGATTTTGCAGAAAATACTTTCTTAGAACTTGCGGCACTATCTCACTCCAACTATACCTGTTTCTAGTAATAAATCAGACCAAGGAAATCTCTGGTGCAGCAGGTTTCCACTTGTCTGGTACCCATTGTTACACATTTGACTTCATTTTTTAGTACTGACTAACTCAACAAACATGAGATACATTATACCCACACGACATTCTACGATGATATTTCAAGATAAGTGTGACAAGGCGAAATGTAACATATTCTTACCTGTGCGGCAGCGACTGCGACATTTTCCCGCCTGATACGGAACTGGGCGACTCCAGCAGAGTGTCATCAAGCAAGTTTACCGATCCTGCAGGTGTCTTGTTTTCCATTTTGTCGTCTGTATGACTTTTTCCAAATATGCTGAAAGGTAAGCGTTAACTTAATACATGCTCAGATAATGCAAGCACAAACTAAGGGCTCAAATATAAACAGCATAGTTTTATGCAAATTATTTCAAGCACTGTTATTTCAAGAGGAAACGCGGAGGCGCGACTCCGGTTATCAAGAAGGCATTGTGCTTTCCTTGTTAGTGTGCAAAAAATATAACACATCTGCTGGTACATTCCGATGTTTAAAATTACTGACAAATTAGTACCTATTTATTGTCATTCCTGTGAGATAACTAGGAATAAAAGATCTTAAAGGAAAAGGCATTTTTAATGAGAATTTACACATTTGACATACCGATTTCTATTGCATGTTAGAAATAGGTACATACGAAATGTCTCGACCACCACTCGATGCCTCTACGGATTGATAAGTTTTTATGTTTCACCAAAAGTTTGTCGTCTGTGTTACCCCTTAAAGCCATTACAGCACTGCACATATATTTTTTCTAATATTTAGACTCTTTTGTAAGTTTGAAGATAAGGTATGTCTTATGCTGAAATGAATTACGGAAAAGTTCGCTAGAAACTATGGCTAATAAGGGGCATAAGTTACGAAGCAGGAATTTATGTCTAAAAATTTTTGTGAATGGTAAATTTTTGCGAATAGCGAATTTATAAAATCAGAATAAACCTAATTACTGCATTCTAATTAAGCTCACATGGAATCCAACTCATAGCAGCCTATTTAAAACTTGGCGCTTGACTACTGCTACAAAGAATTGAATTGAAGGCAAGCTAAGGACCTGTTTCACAATGTTGGATATGCACGATCTGGTACATACACTTTGAAAGGGTCTAGACCTGTGTATAAGTTAAAGAAACCGGAAATCATACGGAGATGTTGAAACATGCCACAAGTGAACTACAAAATGCCGGGAATAGGATTGTTCTTAACACGAAGCATCAGAAATTCAGAAAGCCCAATCAAAAACATCAAAACATTGATAAACAACTACAAACACAAAGAGACACAGTGGAAACGGAAATGTTAAATACAGAATAGCAATGACATGCAAGCTTAAAAATAATTACATAATTCCTGATTCCTTTCCTTTTTTCTTTTATTTCCTGAGGACGGTTACGCGACACCACGCAGCAGAACACGACGCCGTCAACGATTCGTGTCTAGTTTTAGTTAAATAAGGATTTTTTTTTTTTTTTTTTTTTTTTTTTTTATGTATTAGTTTATTATTTTATTTTGTGTATTTTTATCTATGGGCCTCAGTTGCCTGATAATAAAATGATTGATTAATTGATAATTGTTTATGCCGGCGTCCAATAGACATAATCATCTTTAAAATTGTGTTTAATTAAAGTTTATGCAGGTACAGCCAGCAGAACATAACATGAGCTTTGCTTTAGTAAGAAAGCGCCGAAACCCGAGAAACAATAAAAGGCAACGAGAGAGCTCGAGAGATCGTAGAGTACTCCATGGCCTAGACGTGAACAAGGCTAGCGTTCCTGATGGCATACCAGCAAGAGTCTTGAGGAACTGTGCGCCTGAGTTGCCTACAGTGTTGACACGCTTATACCGCCTCTCGCTTAGAACCAGAACGGTGCCGAAGTCATGGAAGGCTCTCAATGTACAACCAGTGCCCAAGAAGGGTAGTCGTGCCGACCCCAGCAACTATCGACCAATCGTCATCACCTCCATACTTTGTAAAGTTATGGAAAGGGTTCTCAATAGGAAGCTGCTGGCGAGCCTAGAAGTAAACGACCGACTCAGTGACCGTCATTATGGGTTTCGCCGGGGACGATCAACTGGGGATCTTCTGGTGTTTGCAACGCACGGCGAATCCCTTGCCGTGTCGTTCGACATCTCGAGGTCTTTTGACTTTTCACCGGCGCAAAGTTGCATGTCTGTCGGTCTTTTACAGACTGTACTTGGATGAGCGTGCCCAAGAGCTCATTCCACCATCTCTACTTGATTTTTTTTTTTAAAAAAAAACCTTGCCCCACTAAGAATTTCGCATAATAAGAATAGTCGCGAATTAATAGGTTTCTTTTGGGTTAGTTTGTTCCATCTTCGACCTCATCTCTGTCCTCAGGACTAGATTGAGGTCAAGAGTAGTCCCATTTAATATAAAAAAGAGCGTCAAGCCTTACACAGAGCGCAATCCTACAACCGGTTTATGGAAAGCCCGCAAACTCATACAAACGTCAATCTTATGTCTTGCTATGCGGAATGTACCTTCTATTTTTTTGATTTCCTTATTTCTGAAGGAAAAACTAATGTTGTTATCACTTTAATGTTGTCTCCATTTATGTTGGAAACTACACGGAAAACGAACGTTGTGACCGTGTCAGTTAAGTTTACTACACGAATATGTTATGTCGATTCTATTTTGTTGCCAAATAAAAACATCGTATTCTATTTAATGTCTTTCTTCAAATTTCAGTTTTATAAAGGAACACAAACCTGCAAAAAAGCTATTTAAATACAAGCAATTTTAAAAACCTACTGCGTTGTGCGTGTTTTTAACTTGACGTACTCCGTGATACAATATATGAACTGAATTCATTTAGTATTATAGAGAACATGATTACGAATTGAACACATATACAGGACAACTAGGCAATCATCTAGTTACGCAAATATGTACATTGTCTCGTCCCATGGGCAATCTCCATTTGATTGAGTATGTCCACTGCCTGAATTTATAAGGAATTTGCAGCTATTTTTCAACAAATCCGTTACAAAATTTTTATGGAATAAGACACCTAATTTGATAACCAAATTATATGTTTTGTATATCAAGCACTGACGTACATTTTTGCCTTGTGTCATAAAAAGAAACAAGAATGAAAGCAACAAAATTGACCTCCCGTCTAACTCTTTGACTACACTATGAACTAATTTAATTGCACTTCACATGGAAGCTCAAATTAAAATAAAGGAAAAAGTTTTCCATGAAACTTTACAATATTGCAAATAACTTCTTTGTTGACCTAGTTTTACTTACTGACTTAGTTTAACCTTTTTTTTAATGAAGAAGGCACATTGAAATGTAAAAATATTATTTCATAAAAGTGGTACGCGAGCTTGGTTCCTTGCTATTAAAAAAGTTAGAGAAAAGTTGTGTTGCCATTTTGTTTATTCTGTTCATCCATTTGCAAACCATTTAGCAATGTAGTGTTCCAAGATGCCTTTTTATGAAAATGCTAGACACAAAGATCGAAACTACGAGTTGAATGGAACATAAAAATGAAATCGGCATATATGAATTTGAAACATTGATGGGGAATGGTGGTGGTAGCTTCGTACAAGTCCAAAAGCTTGGCTTGGATTGCCTTTATGACCTGTTACTCCTTATAATTGTCTCGCTAGTGACTAGCGAGGAAACTCCTATGGAGTTTCAACCCAGAACAGTGTCGTGACGCCAGAAAATTAGGAGAGCCGTCCCCATCTAAAGTGGGATAGAGCTAGGAAGAAAAGAGAAGAGTTTCAGTAAACGTTCAAACGGTACAAGCTACGATGCCTCTGCTGGCGCTGCAGCAATTGTTGGCTATCACAGTAAAAAAGTCCTATGCTTACTGTGGGTTCAAAAATAAACATTGTGTGACAATAAGTTACCGATCCGCGAACAAGGGACTTGAGCCACAAGATAATACGGGGTTTTAAGAACTTTAGTGGCCCTTCGAGTGAGATGGAGGCTGCTATCATAATCGAAGGTTTCAAAAGTTCCTTGGCTGACTATGGACTTATCTATTCACATCGCTCGTATCAGAAATGCCTGCCCTCTTGATCATATAACAGTTGGTAAAGTAGAATGCAAGAATCACCTTTTGAGGAATTATCACAAAGTGGTTCCAGGTCTCTCAACCATCACATATAGACAAGAAAGCTAATCAAGAGAAAGTATTTACGCTTGCGTTGGCGAGTTGACTGCTCCATAAAATACTGGACAAACCAAAATATCCAATTTACGGACAAGTTTGTAAATATCAAAAAAGTTATGCAAAATGGGCCCTATCATATATTTGGTGACCATGGTTAATGTCCATTGTACTTTTACACTTATGTCATAAAAAATTCTAACAATAAAAAATATGCCTCAGACTTGATAGGTTTTGGGGTATTTTAATACAGGGTCTAACCGGATGCAGCTGAATACCAGTATTTTACATGGAGCGACTGCCTATCTGACCTCCACAATCCAGTTAGTACTGGGTAATACGATACACCTTGGTAAGACTGTCGGACTTTTTGGGCCACTGAATACCTGTAACGACTGTCAAAGATCTACAGATAACAGCCGGGATCAACCGCTTAACGTGCTTTCCGAGGCACGGAGGAAACTCGGTATGTAGTGGGTGGTCACTCATCCACAAACCAACCTAGGCAAGCACGGCTTAACCTAAAGATCGATCCGAGCGGCTGTTATTATTTAGCCACGAGCTCCTCCAATACAGGTTTTATGCGAGTTTTATTTTAATAAAATCAAAGTAGTATTGATGTCATCATCAGTGCTTAGATTGTAACTTTGACAGCTTATATCTCGGAAACGTGACACTTAGGAACTTTTTGCCTCAAGCAAAACTTGTTTCTATTATAGAAAACTATCGATTAATGTATGGTTTATGCGTGGCCGCTATTATTAAAATAAAATAGAATGGCGGAAGTTAGGTAGGCCTCGGTTCATACAAAAATTATTCCAACCCCATGATTACAGTTTGGCATACATGTGACTAAAAACTTTCTGCCAAGTTTTTAATATGTAGGGGGCAAAAGAGTCAATTACGGACTTAAAGGATCTTACAGCGGTCGATGCGTAGCCGCCGTTTTATCCTTCAATACCGGTACATTGCAATCACTTGTGCACAAATATATTTTTGGCACGGATGCTAATCCCAAAATATATCAGGTAGAAAATATACATAAAGAACAAAGGAGAAAGCCATAAAGGCTGTAGCTGCGTCTTTTGCATTTTTATGCAAAATCTTCTTTTGAATGATCATTTCACATTAATTAGAAGATAATAATCTCATTTGATGATTATTTCATAAATAAGTCACTTAATGGGATAAAATGAACTTAGTTCAGGGGTTGCATTGATGATTATAATTCTGGAAAGCCATATTTTTTACGGTCGTGAATCATATTTTAATCAACATATAACCTGACCCAGACCTGCAAATTGCTAAAAACATAAGAAAATATGATTTTTGCTGACTACCCTGACGCTTCCACCTTAAGCAGTACATATAAAAAAGAGTAAACCGGTTTTCCATCTCTTGTTTGAACTTCTATTATTTGCTATAACTCTTAGTTAAATACTACCTTACCGTGTGCCACGACCACGACACGATACTTTTTATTTCTCGTTACGTTTCGAACTTTGTGCCAGTCAAACACAAGAAAAGAAAAACATGCTTAAAATTACTCATTATTTCTACAATCGTTTGAATAAAAATATACATATCATATATAATCGTTGTCTACACAACATTACAACGCAAGCCTCCGTGTCCATAACTAGGAAAAGACTCACCCAATACCAAAATTGACCTTGTGAAAATTTCTTGGCAAGCTCGCGCTACGAAACCTAGGTGCCAATCGTAAGAGGAAAAATACACTGTACATAATTATAATGTTACTCCATAAATAAATCATGATTACGTACACAAACGCACAAAATTTTAAGGCGTTTTCAAATTAAAATTACACGGCGCCTTAAAATTTTGTTTTCATTATAATTCTGTGCCAAATGTTGTGTGCCGGGATATTTCTTCAAAAAATCGAAATCAAAAACAATGAGTGGAGAGTGAGGATAGTAAAATAGACAAATATTAAGAAAAGAAAATAGGGTACTGAAAAATTAATACATTTACCAGGTTAACACATTATATTTCGGTATTATTTACCACCAATGCTCGAATACGGATTGATACAGTATATAAATATTTAGGAAAAGGAGCGAATAGAGCCTACAAAATCATTCGTAGTCAGATTTACAACCCCAAATCGTAGTATATCGTGGGGTCATTTTCGCCTGCTAAAATTTATTGAACTTGAATAAACTCACTTACTTACCATCTCACTCCCACTCGTAAAGAAGAACGGCAGAATTCGTACAACATACTTTTTTTGTTGTTTTGTGATAGAATTTGTACCACTTATTAAGGCAACTAAACCATTCATTTTCATGTAACATTAGTATTTTTAGAAGTCCGGATTAATTAATTATATCAATTAAAAGATTTAAGTAATTAAACGTAATATAATCTTAAACTAAACGCAACGAAACGGAGTTATGTTTTTAAAAGTTGCCATTTGTAAAATATCACGAGGCTCAAAATGATAAATAATTATTTAAAAATAGAAATAACAGTAAATATAATTAACCAATTACACATTATACCTTACAATGAATAATTATTGCATACAATCTTAATAATTAACTATTTAATGATAGGAATTAATTTCGCCATCCATGTTTTTTTTTGTATTGGCAATTATTTTATTGACAGATTAAGAAAATCTTTCCGAGTCTCTGTTCAGTTCTTTGCTGTTGTTTTGGATTGTGGTTTGTAACTGCATCTGAGCAATTTAGCAAATTATCTGGCCATTTTTACGTTGAGTTGAGTAACTACTCCTCCGTACTCTATCTGTTGATAGTACTTTCGCGAAAGGACGCTTTATTTATTGTGCTGTGTGTGTGCGTGCTTTAATTAAAACGACGAGTTTGCAATGCATCAATTGCAACGTTCGCTTGTCCCGAATAAGAAGGCACGCTTTATCCGATGAGAGTGAAGATATCGTCAATACTATTCGGCTGTGGACATATCCTAGAGATGTAAGTAGTTTCCAAATAACATTTTGCGTACGAGTGTGCCAGTTATGAAGTGATAACTTTTACGTGTTAAAAAGTAGTCCTTACCATTTAAACTACACGATATCATACTAAAACTAATCTAAACATTATTTGAAAAAATAACAAACACCGTTGTGGTTGCATAAATATTTACAATTTGTCCTATATAATGTACAAACACATAAGTGATCGTTTACATGTATTTTTACTTGCCTAACACTTGGTTGCCTAACTTGGTTTGCCTAACACTGTTATAATAGTTATTACTCTGTAGTATGACTGTCATAGTGTCATAGTCATATAAAGCAATGTTGAGCCCTACTCAAAATCACTTCATTATTTCCAGATAACACCTGCTGACCATGTTTGCCATGCATGCTGGCAGCTAGCTACTCATCCACGTTCTTCTGATAATATGCCGAGGAGACGCATAGGCCATCAAAGTGTTTGTGTTGTATGCCGACGATCCATACTAAGAATCAGTCAACGCCGGTTTTTTTTTTAATATTTTTTTATTTGGTTAACCAACAATTGTTTGCACAGTACATCCATAAAACAATATTTACTGCTACATTTATAAGTGCAACAATTAATTATAGGTTAACACCGCATGCACTATAAATATGGTTGTATATATTATTGAAACAATAATGCATTGCTAATGCTTAAAAAAAAAACAAATCTGAGTTCATCAATAAATAAAATCACAGTACAACATACAATAGAAAAGATTTGATTGAAGGTGCAAATGAAGAAGAACAAAGAATGGCTAACACAGTTGCTACTTGGATCCAACCACGAGAGGTATAACAACATGTACCTATTATAACTTTTATCAATCAGGTATCTTGATTTGATGTATGCGTTAAAACAAATATTA
The DNA here is from genome assembly GCA_905163415.1 of Noctua fimbriata. Lineage (NCBI taxonomy): Eukaryota > Metazoa > Arthropoda > Insecta > Lepidoptera > Noctuidae > Noctua > Noctua fimbriata. The sequence continues at coordinate 1,487,077 of CAJHZP010000005.1, forward strand.
TATTTCCCACTAATACCATGCATTTTTAAATGCAAGCTTTTCTTTATTTATATTTTTTATTTTAGCTTCGTTCTGAAGATGAAGCTTGTGTGCCGTGTTGGTAAAGAGCTAGAAGAACTAGAGTTGTTTCACCAAATGAAGATATTCAACCCATTGTACCTGATCATCTGGAGGGTGATCATTCTGATTTGATGTGTGCTGTATGTGGTCAGAGTCTATCCACCCCAACATCAGATCTAGAGTGGAATCCCGACAACACTGCTCGTTTGTTGGAGCACCAGCAGGTATATATGAAATAACATATTTATAATAATTAGCATATAAAAACGTGTCATGCAAAGGGCAATTACTATTTTATGTTGCTAAATCTGGGACAGTCATGATGTTGGCTCTTCTAACAACAAAAGGGTACTGGTTTTTCCATTGTCACATAGCCCTTCTCTCTCATATTAACACAACATAGATATTTTTGGTAAAGATTTTCTGTAAGGTGGAAACCAATCATTGTATGTCAATGACTATTCTGTAGCTTGGTCATGTTGGGCGCAATTTATGTCTATCAAACTTAGTGTTCAATTTGTATTTCATCAATGTTATTTATTTACAGATGTCATCCATGAATGAAGTTTGTGGAGTTTGCTGGGACCAAGCTCGAGATTTGAGCTTCTATGTTCCAGAAGGACCACAAGAAAGACCCCAACATATTGTGTTGCCCAATATAAGAAGAGCGGTTGAAACACCAAGACACTGCATTTTCCAAGAGTGCATGGAACCAGAGCGAAATATTGTGCCTGAAGAAACCAGGCAAGATGTATTGGTTAGGTATCAATATTTTATACCAACAGGGGCTCGTATTTTCTCCTTACATAGACAGGACGCTAATTATGAAAACCTGTATACTGCTGAGTATAGCCTTAATACCTTTACTTCCACACGCATAGAGGAGATCATTTTATGTTAATGGAAGGGTTAAGTAACATCTCTTATGAGAATATTCAAAACCGGGGTAGTTTTATAACCAAGTACAGTACTTTATAGGCATAAATAAACAACAACATCAACAAATCTTAGATGTAACACCCAGGCTTAGGAACCTGCATCGGGGTAGTTTTGCATTAACAGCCTTATTGTGCGCTTCGGCTGACCAAATTACAGCTACGCACACTAACAGCCGCCATCACTGGACACGGCTCTTTTAATAAACACCTCTTTTTCATAGGAGTCACAGACAGCCCCCTATGCCGAGCCTGCATGGTGGAAGACGAAACAGCAGCCCACGTGCTTCTGCATTGCCCAGTGGTTGCAACATACAGGGCAAAGTACTTCGGTAACCCAGGTACTCTCCGCGAGACTGTCAGCAACATTAAGGCGTTGCTGGCTTTTCTCGGGGAGTTGGGGTGGATCGAATTTTCCCACCCGCACGCAAAATACGCGCTTTGACGTGGATTTGCGGACACCAGGCCGTTATACAATACAATACAAGAACAATAAAATAAATATAAGTTCCTACAAAAACAAAGTTGTTTTATTTACCCACACTCAAAACTCCATCAGCACTTCATCATTCATCATCAAACTATTGCAGACCGCTGCTGGACGTAGGTCTCTCCTAAAGCACCCTACTGAATAGGTACAATTCTCATGTCAATTTGCCAACTTAATGATAAGTAAAACACTACAAAGATAGCACCAGCTATCTAGAACATATCCTTTTTCACCAAAACAATGTTTATGTGCTTACACGTACAGCTTGGCAAAAAAGAGTGTGGAATAAATGAGGTCGTCAGTATCGCACATGTGGCAACCCGGAATACTACGACTCAACAGTTTTTGATACTTGTTATTTTTGGGTACATGATTCCAATCCAAAGTGGATTGTTCAGTCCCTCTGACGCTACGCAAACACCATGGAAAGCTTCAATGTTCAGTATTAACAATGTTAATAGTGGGCGCTGAAGCCTTGCACGAAAGCGGTGCACTAGGTTCCCACAGACAGATAACCATGCCCCCGAGGGCAGTCTAATAGTGGGATTGCTAGGAATTGACGATAATAGTTCGATTACAGGGTTAATGAAAGAAAACGTTTTGTTTGAAGTTTTATTTTAATACAAAAAATTCAATCAGCCGAATCGAAAACACTTAAATATTCAATTCCAGAAAAGCTCACATTTTGGCTAGAGCTTCCTGCAACTTCAGAATCACTAGAATCGTCTAATTCTGATGAATCACTGCTACTGTCATCCCTGAGATTTATTACTAATCGTTCTATTTGTTCATACATGGTCACACCTCTGTCATAATATTCTTTTTCTATTTTCATTACATGCTTGCATGAATTTTTCCAGTCATCGGCAGTAATGTTTGAAAATGCTTGTTCAGCAGCCACCTATAAAAAAAAAATCATTAACAATGGTCCTTACATAGCAACATTAAATGTGCATATATGAACTAGGCTACATATCTTTATATCAATGGATCCAACATTGACTGAAGCAATTTTATGCTTTGCAATTCCCCATATTAATTCAATAGGATTCAGGTCACAGTGATAAGGTGGAAGTCGTACCACAGTGTGACCATGATCTCCTAAAATATGGTCAATTTCATAAATGGGCTCTGGTTTATGAAACTTCACTAGCATTAATAATTGAGGCTTGCGGAGAGACTCATCAAAAGGTATATTATTTTGCAATAACCATATCTTTATCTCAGCAACTTTTGAAGCGCTAGTTGGTGCCTTGTTCAAGACCACCGAATGGTAAGGAGCATTATCCATTACAATAATGGAAGGTTCTCTTAAGTTGGGGATTAATTTTTCAGTGACCCATTTTGTGAAGTTAGTTTTATTCATTTCCGAGTGATAGTCTTCATTTTTGTTTGTGCCACTGAAAATCAAAAGTGCATTTGGAACAAATCCTTTCTCGCTCCCAGCATGTACAATTATATATCTCTTGCCTTTTGATATGTTGTGTTTCACTCCGCTAACATCAACTGATTGCCAACATTTTTTCAGCTTGTATGATGAGTGAATATAACTTTCATCCAAATATATTATTTCTTTTTGTAGTTGTGGAGGCAGGTTTCTATTATCCATAATAATTTTCAAATATTGCTCCCGCTTTGCTGCTATGTTAGGTTTCTCCATTAGAGCCGATCTGTCTGTTTTACATTTCTTATATGAAAAACCCAGTGAGTGTAATATCTTTCTGAGATGTTCACGGCTTCCATCATTTTTTTTTTTTTTTTTCTCGATGTGGAAATCCTCTATGGATGTCCTCCGCCCTGGGGAGAGCGGAGGGGTCTGTCAGACTCGTACTGACTAAAACCACACCGGTGTTCCCTCGCACACTTGCGTCGGGGGGCAACGGGATCTGATGCGACTTCCGCTGCCCCAGACTAGTGCCGGCCCGCCTGACCTGCGGGCCTCGTCCCGGGGGGGAGTGAGGTGTAAAACTCCCCCCGTTACGTCTGAGAGAGGCGCGCGTGGAACACTACGGCTTCCATCATAACCCAAGTCCTTTCTAACTACCGGCAGTAAACTCAGTGTAGGCACCTGAAACATGGTATTTTGTTTTATATCTGCTTTTTTAAATTCATGAAATTGGGAGTAGTGTAAGAACGAGACAGTAAGACGAGACTTGTCAAACTACAAAACATAACCTCAATTTTCAATTTCTGTAAGACTAAAAGTTGCTTAAATCTGGATATCAACAAAACTACGCATTAAAAACATTTATAACAACTTATTAAAGGTACAAGGACTTATTTACGGTACATAAATACCTGTCATATCGGCAGTTCTTTGATAAAAATTCTCGATATCGGACAAAACTTGTCCCGCTTGAGATTCGGCCAAACACCGCGAAAAGACGCGGTAAATCACTGCTCTGCCACTACTACGAATAGTTTTATTCATTTTAAATAGTTAATTATGCAACGAAAGTTAATAATTTTTATAAATATATGAAAAACGATTATGATATTCGCATTGTTGACACAGAATGTACTAGCAGTTGACAAGTAAAGCAATGTTGCCACAATCATCGATTTTTAGTTTCAACTGTCACCGCGTCAGACTCTTTTTTGCCAAGCTGTATTAATATTTATTGGGACATAACCTCAAAAATAAAACTGGTTATAACTTTTAGGTCCCAACTTCTAAAAATCTAAGAATTTTAAAAGGGCTTGCCTATCGCATTGACTACCAATTAAAACAAAAAATATCCCAAAACATGATATTTTATTAGGTGTACGAAACTCCCATATAACCCTGCCGTTCGCCTTTGGAGCCTTGTCTATCTGCTGCTGGGGTACCTGTGACATCGTGGAGTCTATGTGCTGGGGAAAGGATATATTCAATCGGTGTTGAGTCAATATTTTAATATTATTTTATAGGTTGACTCAAATACTCTGATTTAACATAAAAACATACGCAACATTCACGGGTATTTGCTCGTATCTAGGTCTCTTAGATTCAAAGATATTAGCATTTCATTGAACATACCCTAGATCAGCGGATTAAAAAACAAAATGGCTGCCATTCGCGAGGTGTGGCGTTAGGAGTATTTATAAACATGTTGAAAGAAATGAGTATATAATATGCCCTAAAAGTATCGGTACCCGGTAACCAAACAATGTATTTAATAAAATAAAAAAATTGGCACAATTAACTAATAACGAACTATTTCTCAACCTTCTGGTAATTGCCATATAATGTTTAAGTAATATGACTTAATAAAATAAAATAATTACTTGTATACTCAAGCAGATAGATAGATAGTTTCAACTGAAAATACAGTAACTTAAACTACCATTACATTGAAGTTACTGCATTTTTAATTACTAGGGCAGTTTGAAACATTAGGTTTTGAAACAAAGCTATACAATACGCTTCTGAAGTCTAATACTACCTTTGCTCTTGTTATTCACAACGGCGCGAGTCTGATATTACCTTTCCTCTTGGAATTCACAAAAGTAAACAAAGCTTCGTCGCAACTCGTAAAGCGAGCTCTCACTAAACAAAGACGAGAGAAAACTTTCAAATTTCAAGAGAATAAAGCGCAGATTTCAGTCAAGTGCATCTGCAAAACAGATCGGCTACTGATCGATGCAGGTAAAATCTGCAAAGCTAATTAGTTTACATCGCACACAGCGGTAACAGTCATTGTACAAGCCGGTAATGTTCGTACAGCCGCTCATTATAATTGTGTGCGTATACGTAGTCTACCCTACACGGGGTTTTTTTTTTTTTTTTAATCTATAACCGTGTAGGGTACAAGGAAACGATAAAAACGGGTTTACAATAAGGCCAACATTTTATACAAGTGTAACATGGTCACCATAGCTTTCGTCAGTTAGTGATCTAAGCTTGAAGATGTGAGTTCGATCCCAGGTGACGAGTTATTTTTGGTGTTTTTTACTTTTTGTTCTTTATTAAATTAATTTTGTGACCAGTAAAATCACTCAAGCAAAAATTAAAAAAAGTAATTAAATAAAAGCAATAAAATAATTTGATTTTTTATTAGATAAACATTGAGTTTGAAAGGACCTTTACCTTCCTTACATTGGTTGTGTGACTGTCTGTCACGTACTCCTAATTATTAAACAAATATCTTAGCCATTATCCTTATTTCAAAAATCATCACACGGAATCGGCCACTTACAGACACATTAAACCTCTACTTTATGGCTTGACAGCCCGACAAGTTACCGTAATTAACTATGAGGCGTCCTTTCCTCCATTGAATTGTAAAAAAATATTGCCTCACTTGGAAACGCATAAATTCTCTACTTAATGGGAAAGGGACGACTAGCTGACGGGTCAAATGTAATATTTCAACAAATTCCTAAGAAACAGTAAAAATATCGGATTTCTAAAGGCAATTCTGAATACCAGTGCAACATCTGGTTGCAATTTACTCCGGCCTTTGGCGCCGAGAGGGCAGTTAAAAACAATTGAGACGTTTGCACAAAAAGAGCAATAAACCAATTCTGTAAAAAGTATGGGAACAGACCCAAGCGTGGTGGTTTTTGGAGGCTGGAGCCGGGAGAAAGATAGGTGGACGCGGGCAGTTGATTTGAAATCGCGGGAGAGTCCACAGGGGCAGTTGAGCTTGGACGGTTTAAGATGTCGGACGCAAGGGTCTGGGTAGTGAGTGAGTGAGATCGAGAGGAGAAAGGAAACAGCAGAGAACGCGGGCTGCGGCAGAGGCGAGACTGGTAATCGGTGCGGCGTATTGTAAGTGAGTTATACAGCAGTTCACTTCAAGGACCTACTTGGTAAGTGTTACCTTTAATTTACTAATTAACGTGGAGGAATATGTAGATATTTGCGGACCTTTCATAATGTAATTCTCGTAGGGTAATTTGCATAGTATTTTATAGATAATAACTGTGACGGTAGAGAAGGGGGAGATGTTAATAATCATTTATTTCAGCATGACGTAGCGGCGGCACTATATTATCACAATGTATACTATTTTCTCATGTGTTATAAGTTCCACCTCCTAATCCAACCCTTGGCATATATTCGTCATCTGCGTTTGGTTTTAGGGAACGGAGATCGCCCTTCGCTACACTGCACACACATTTCATGCATATGACATGTATACTAAACAAAAACACACCTGACTATTGACTTTGATCTGACTTACCACAAATGAAAGGCAGAACCGTAATATTCGCATTACAATTAGAATAAACTATATTATTCAGTGGTGTAGGCAGCACCGTAATATTCAAGGATTGATTAAAACAAATTATATTGCTCAGTAATATAATGCCGACTTGTACTTGTGGTACAAATGCTGCTGATGAATACTGCTTCCTGTAAAGGTCTAGCTCAGAAACATTGCGTAGAGATTGTTGGCGCACATTTCAGGGAGCGGGGGTAGGTTTCACCAAGTATCCTAAACTGAATGGATAGCTACGTTCTTAGGAACGCTATGGACTGTGTCTCGTTAAAACAAACCCCGGCTGCCACAGGCGTATTACTGAATCGACACTATTTAGCGAGACACGCAACCTCGACATGAGGCAGAGTAAAGAAATGTGAAGTGACGATGGAATAACCACTTCGGCGTCCACCAATAACAATCGCAATATGTTCTGCTACAGACCGAGTCTACGGTACGCTTGTGCAAATTGTGTTATAATATAGTAATTGGGGTAATCTGCCATAAGGGTGTTATTAACGTGGGTACGCGTATAAGTAGAAATACTAGAAACCTGTCTTCCTCAATGGCAGTGGCCTCACAACCCACTGCCTTAGGATTGGGAAAGACATGTAGATAGAGCTTAGGGAACGTGAACTGTTAGAGTTCGTAGCAGTGTCCTCAGTAGGGCTATGCACTTAGGTCTAACATTACACGTACGCCGGACAAACGTTGTAAAACGGTTCCATGTTGTAACATGGAATCGTTTGCGTTTGCGAATCGGCATCTAGTATTTTGGAATCAAATAAATTAACGTAACGAATAAATAAATAAATTCTTAAGCGCAAGCGTAACGTCTCCTTTACCAAACATTTCATTATATATCATATTTTTGCGTCCTCTTGTCACATTAGCTTCATACCTTATTATTAATTTAGTTTTATAAGATTCGATATTATTCATGTATATGTCTTAACTGTGAACCCCCAATATTAACTTCACCCGGACCCCTCCCTGTCCCCTAGCTTCTAAAGTCAGGACAGGGCTGGAGGTCAGTTGGTTAGAAGTCGGTGGAAAGATGCCCAAGTTTGGAGTCGAATCTTACAAGGCCGTGCGGATGGCGGGGCGCGGCCCCTCTACCTTCGAGTGGAGCCGACACTAATACTAATATTTGCATGATTTAGGAAAAACGAAAATTTTATCAGCCTAGGGTAATTTACGAACAGTCACAGTTGTTTTAAGGTTCAATTTGGTGGGAGTTGTATGTTAGCAAAAAAAACTTGTGTGGCTGATACAATGATTTGATACGAACTGGTTTTAAACATATATAGGCTATAGCTATCCATACTAGACATTCGAATGAGTAAAACACTGTTGTTTACCAGTTTTATTGACAAAGGCAAAGTTTTTTGTTGGTAAGGATGGACGTAAATAATTTGTCAAAGTAGCAGGTATATAAATTGAATCAAAGTAAAATTAGAGTTGAAGTGAATCAACATGTTAGATAGTAAGAAATTATGACAACTTCTAACCGCATAACTATAACATCACTTCACCATACTTTCAATACTTTACGAGTTGTGGTTTTAAAAAGAGGATTAGAGGAGGAGATTATTAACATTTATACCTAATTGTTGCTAAGGTTTATATTTGTTCACATTCGCTTAATTCAAATTCAAATTCAAATATTTTAGTTCAGACTTACATCCATATATTGTTAGTAGTACAACTTAGCCTAATATTAGTATTACATTAAAATTGCCAAAAATAAACAACTAGTGTGCCATTGAACTGTTCGTTCAATGGCACACCAGTCTATTTGGATAAGTGTGTCTGCACACTTACCCACCTTCTTAAGAGGGGAGAATCCCACCGGTCTGCAAACACATTCAGGATGCCACAGGAGGAGGAGCACAAGCGCGCCATCATGGAAGCGCATCGCTTACGTATGATCGCGGCGAACCCGTCGACACACGCATCCGCGAACATCCCTGACGCGCTACATCGCCAGGGCAACCCCAAGAGCACCCTGAATGCGCTATTGTACTGTACGCGCAGGTCGCTGTATGCCCGCTGGGTATACTTGGTCCACAGGCTGCACGTGTAAAACGACTGGCAGAAGGCCTTAAAAAGCGTTATCTTAACCGAATCAGAACAGCGTGCAAACCTGCGGGCCAGCATGTTGCAACGTACAGCCAGCGACCTGCGCTCCCTGTCTATGTCTACATTATCTTTCAAGTCATCAGTGACCCAGTGGCCCAAATACTTAAACTTCGATACCCGACCTAAAGGGGAACCAGAGAGTGAGAGTGCAGGCAGCTGTTCGTAGGTTAAAGTACCCGATTTAAAAACCATCCATTCACTCAAACAAATATGAACATTATTTGCATAAAAATAAGATTCATATTCGTCTACTAATTAAAATAAATTCGACTATAATGAGTCTGTAAACCCTCGTTTTCTATTACTTCTTGTAACCTTCACCTCATGCTGTTAACCATATTCGCGCATATGTTTAGTAACATTTACGCCCATCCTTATCCGACTTAAACGTTTTTTCGTCGCTATAAATCAGCACATTGTTCTCCCAATCAAAATTAATCTATGACCTAGCAAAGTGTAGTCGGTTTTGTCGGTGCGCAGTGGACAGAAAGATGCGCGCTGGCTTGCTGCAACGTAATCCAGCTGAATGTAGGTGATTTCTCACAGTTTGTAAGCACATATTGTGTGCTGTTGCTTTTACGCGGGTGGACAAGAAGGAATCAGCCTTGTGCCTTGCCACGATGTCGTGGTGTCGAGCCGATGAATTTGCCTTTGGTTTTGGCCTAGGATGTTCTACGTCTCCAAAATCCGGTTCTCCTCTGTGGATAAAAAGAGTATTTATAATACTATTAATAATAGCTATTATTATAAAAAAATATATACTACATTTAAATACTATATACATAATATACACTATGTTTATACAATAAACTTATATATACCTAATTAATGTTATAATAATACAATACATAAATACAAGATATACACTGACATTAGCTTTTCTTAAACTGTCCAAGGGCTAAATCAAGCTAATTTTAGACCAAGTTAATTTTTATCATAATCATCTTAAGATAAATTTAAAAAAAATCTTTCAGTTATGATAATATATTATTATAACTATGGTAGGTATTGCACTTAAGTTACATTAATTATTTATTCCTAGTAAACATTGAAAGGTGAGAGGAGTTAGTTAAAGTGAAGTAGGTATAATATCAACATAAGATTATAATATGTAACTGTTTCTCACCTAGAGTAAGATCCCAGAGCAATCAGACATAACTTATTTTCACACGGATGAAACCTGAAGTTTTCAGTAGCGTCTCGTGTGCCTTGAATACCTACGCGCTTTGTGGAATTTGCCGAGTGACACCTGGGCAGGTACCAGGTGAGAAAGGTAACTAAAAATAAGAATTATTTAACTTAAATTCACATGGCTGATTTTTATATATGTCATGTAGAATATTATTTTAAAGTAATATCATAAGTGTCAGACACTTTTGATGGACCAGAGCTTTTGTCAGACGCTTTTAAGCTACCCAAAAAATAAATGAACTTTACTTATTTTTACATGTCTGATTTTTTAATATGTTATTGAAGTATTTATTTAAAAGTTATATTCAATCAGTCAGACAAATTAGAGTGACCAAACATCCCCTAAGACAAAAATTATTCAGCCAGAAGTATGAGGGCGAGAGCACTATGCATGCGCTTCAGAGTGAGTGAGACGTCCATAATAACTCGGTTCCCCTTCTTAAACTCACCATCTGTTTCAATCTGCTGTGTATGTGCTGTTTGCGTGTAATATAACTTATAGTATACAGTATAGTTCGAGCCTGCGAGAGCACATTATTATAGAGCATTATTTTTAGAGCATTTATTTAAGAGTTCTTTAGCAGTAATAGATCCGAATTCACTCATTTTAATGGAGTTCAGGAGATCAGAACCACTTAGGTTACGCGAAGCAGTCTCTCTGGCAACAATGTTTCCTGGCCCACTTGTTTTAATGATAAAATATTTGGTAGCATAATTTGTCAAAACTAGTTTGCTCAAACTTTTTTCTTCGACAGCATCACGTCTGGGTTCATCTATTTGAATGATATCTGTATCGAGTACATTTATCTCAGTTTGTCTATTAGAGGTTTCTTTCACATTAGTAGATCCCGATTCTGTCTTTTTAATGGAGCCGTCTTTACTAACAGTAATCTCACTTTGGGTATTGGGGGAAGTAGCGATATTTGTGCCTGGTACATTATCATCACCTTGACTGTTAGAGGTTTCTTTAGCAGCAAGGAATACGAATTCACTCGTTCTAATGGGACTTTGGGTATGAGAAGGAGTGGTTTCAGCCACAATGCGTCCGGCGGCATTAGTATCACTTCGGGTAAGTAAAGCAGACTGTCTAGTAACAATGCGTCCTGGCTCACTTGTTTTAATAGGAACATATTCAGTTACATTAGAGCTACTTCGCTCATAAGATGACGTTTTTTTTAATTCAATTAGTCTGCATTCATTCTTGACACTATTTCTTGCTATCGATGCGTATTCTCTTACGATTCGTTTAAATTCAGAATCAGGTAAAATTTCTTTGGATTCCATCTTTTCAACGGAGCGTATTTTAGTAACATTTCGATTACATAAAATCGTACTTTTCTCTAATCGAGTATCGTCATTCATATTTTTAAACATTGCGAACTTTGACTTAAGACCATCTAAACAGCTTGTGTCAATTTCTTCGTTGGATTTTTTGTCTCTTATGACTTTTGGGTCTTTCACAACAATCTCTGTAAAAGATATATTAGTGGGAAATATTCGGCCAGCACCAATGTTTTTATAGGGAATATTTTCGCCTATCAAATTGGTTGGATCATTTGAGGTAGTCGCTTCGCCTAAAGTACTTCCGGATCCTTTTCTGGCTCCTCTTTCCTCAGTGGCTAAAATATCAGTGGCTAATATATCAGTTTTTTTTTGGAAATTAATTTGCTAGTATAAAGATCTTTTCCGGTGAAGGACAAAATTCCAGTGTTTTGTTCGATCGATCTATGGTTTTTAACAGTAACTAGATCAGATAAGTCAGAACTATCCATTGTGTCAAGAACGGGTCCGCATTCAGTATTATTAAAGGGAACGGATTCAGCAACATTATAGCAAGAACACAATTCAAATGACCTAAACCTAACCTATCCCCCACCTACCTATAACCTGATGTAAACAACAAAAACATGTGCTCTCGCAGGCTCGAACTATACTGTATACTATAAGTTATATTACACGCAAACAGCACGTACACAGCAGATTGAAACAGATGGTGAGTTTTAGGCTGCCTGTCCACCGGAGCGGAGCGAGGCTGCGGAGCGGAGAAACGGAGAAATATTAACCAATAGGATTGCATAAAATTTCCGCTCCGCTCCAGTATGCAATCCTATTGGTTAATATTTCTCCGTTTCTCCGCTCCGCAGCCTCGCTCCGCTCCGGTGGACAGGCAGCCTAAGAAGGGGAACCGAGTTATTATGGACGTCTCACTCACTCTGAAGCGCATGCATAGTGCTCTCGCCCTCATACTTCTGGCTGAATAATTTTTGTCTTAGGGGATGTTTGGTCACTCTAATTTGTCTGACTGATTGAATATAACTTTTAAATAAATACTTCAATAACATATTAAAAAATCAGACATGTAAAAATAAGTAAAGTTCATTTATTTTTTGGGTAGCTTAAAAGCGTCTGACAAAAGCTCTGGTCCATCAAAAGTGTCTGACACTTATGATATTACTTTAAAATAATATTCTACATGACATATATAAAAATCAGCCATGTGAATTTAAGTTAAATAATTCTTATTTTTAGTTACCTTTCTCACCTGGTACCTACCCAGGTGTCACTCGGCAAGTTCCACAAAGCGCGTAGGTATTCAAGGCACACGAGACGCTACTGAAAACTTCAGGTTTCATCCGTGTGAAAATAAGTTATGTCTGATTGCTCTGGGATCTTGGACTAACCGATATCATTAAGCGCCTTCCAATTTCACTTCTTAGCGTGTCGATGACAATTCAAATTGAGTCAGCCCAAAATTTGACGACGAGTTTGGCACTTTCAGTAGCGTCCTGTGATGCACATCACAGGAGCAAACAACAGGACAGGCAGGACACGATATAAAGTGTCCCATCGTTTGTGGGGCAGCACCACATTTACACTCACAATTTCACATATAGATATGTTTTGCTCATCCAAAACAACGATTTCTACCCTTTTGAACATTCATGACATGATTATTATGCGTTTACAAAGTGGGAACGTGCGAAACAGGTTTATGTTTCTATGCGTCCGTTTAATTTATTTAGGTTTCTTGTTTTGTCTTGCACTCTTCTTGTTTATTTTTTGTTGTTGTTTTGCTTTTTTTTTTATTTTTTTTATATTTCCTATGTACCTACGTATTATTATTATTACTATACACAGATTAGTTCTATTTAAGTATCTATTCATGCATACCTACACTTACCTAATTAGAAACAAAACTGTTTTATGTCCGTCACATCACCATCCCAGGTCCAGTTGAAAACCAGCGTCGGGCACTAGCTGCTCGGCAGTTTGCTGAACTGGGCCTATTTGGCGCAGCCGTGAGACGCACAATATTATCTCTTTTTGTTTTTTTTTTTTATTTTTGTTTAGTTTTAACTTTTTTATTGTGTAAATTTAAATTATTTTTATTTGTTTGTTGTGTGTACTTGTGGCATGTGCCAAATAAATATGTTTACTTTCTTTCTTTCTAACATTGATAAATGTTGCATGGTTGGATCCACAGAAATAAATCCGCACACATGCGCATGAGTAGTAATCAATAAACTCAAGTCATTCAAATACTCGTAGATTGACAACTAAGAACGCTCATTTTTATTAATGAAGGTGTTTGAAAACAATATTTTTAAATTGTCGGTAGTTTTTTTCTAAACAGTCAAAATAAAATGACCTGAGAGTTCCGTGTTTATCTCAAACATTGGAAACTTCATTACACAACCTTGAACGGGATCGAATCGTTATAAATTCTACATTAAGTAATGTTTTAACAAAATAATGAATACAAAAAGAAAAAGAATATTATTGTTGCATACAAGGTTTGAACTTACGGCTTCTCTTTTACTGACGAAAGACGATAGCCATTGTGCCAAGCTTGCTATAGTAACTTGATGCAAAATATTATACCTCCTTCAGTACCATAAGTGAATGATGACTATATATTGGTATATGGTAAATGATTTTCCACACGCACACTAATAAAAACCGAGCTCGCTCGTTTTATTTAGTGTTTGTGTGCATAACTATGACTTCACCCACACATATAAACTGTAAATCAATTAGTTGGGTCTCGTGTACATAATGTTTATTTTATTTTAGATCGTGTTTCAAAACATTGCGCTTTTTTGTCATGCTTTAATCAGGTTGCAAGATTCAATTGAATTATTTAAACTAGCTGCACGTACACATGGGTTTGAAATAATATATGTGAGTATTGGTTTTTAATGTAAAAATTATAAATGTGTTATTAATGGAACGTGTTGTTCACATTTTGTGCACACTATTGCATTTTTCCATTTAGATAAAGTTAAAATTAAAAGAGAAATCCCCAAGAAATGCACGAAATGTTGATTTCAGGAAAAAAAAATGCATTACGAGCTTTTGCCCGCGGCTTCGCTCGCGTTAATTTAGAATTGGACAATTAAACTCTTAACACGCTACTACAGTTTCTATAATAATATAATTCAATCATGATTCGAAAGACACGTGGCGCCACCTATTATTCTTAGGAACGTTATTGTTGTTTTCCACAGGAACAATACTTTTTTTCGGGGTGAAAAGTACCATATGTCCGTTTCTGGATAACGTAAATGCAAAATATCAGGATGATCGGTTCAGTGGTTCAGAAGGTAACAAACAAACAAACAAACTAACTTTCGCATTTATAACATTAGTTAGGAAGTTAGGATTGACTCTAATAAGACAACGATGGACATGGGAGTTAGTTGCTGTAGAACTGCTTAAAATATCTATACTCGACAGTTATCGTTTCATGTTGCATCTTTTAAAAAAACCTATCTAAGTGTTTTATAGTACCAGCTTCTGCCCGCGGCTTCACCCGCGCCGACATGAAACAAATGACATTTTTTTCCAGAAACATACGTAATATCTCATCATCATCATCATCATTTCAGCCGAAAAGTCCACTGCTGGACATAGGTCTCCCCCAAGAAGGGGGGTTTTGCCATAATCGCCACGCTTGGCAGGCGGGTTGGCGATCGCAGTATGGTTGTTGTAGAATCAGAGAACGCTGCTGCCCATTCTCTGGTAAGTCCCTTAGTCGCCTCTTACGACACCCACGGGAAGATATGGGATGGTGCAATTCTTTACGTCCGGACACCATACAGAACTCCGGACACCATACAGAACTCGGGATATGAATCTATGTGATTCCAATCCGCTCTCTCTCAGGTCAACTATCGTAATATCTCACTCCCTCTCAATTCAATATAGTGTACAAACTAAAAATATCCCAAAAAGCAGAAAAGCAAAATTGACACAACATTTTAATTCAAAAACTTGTTTAAGTCTTGTTCCGTTTTTATGTGATGGAAGTGGTATTTTTCTTTATAAGGATTTTGTAACTAACTACCCAAGTTTATAAAAAAACGTCGTTCTTTCGCAAGTTTTTTCGTTTTGTTCAACAGCATTTTGTTCTCAAAAGTTAAATGATCAGTGACATATGTGACGCATATAATACTAGTACATCTAATATTCTTAATGGAGTATTATAAACAATTAAATAATAAACGTCTGATTTGAACAAGATTGTAATTATTATTTATGTAACTGGAGAATGGAATATGAAATAATTAATTTTAATTGTGTTCGCATAACCAAAGTGAAATGACATCTATAAGAACAGGAAAAACACTTTCAAACAAAGGACCATGCCATCCTATAACAGTTCTGTTGGATAACTCTGTTCGCAAAGATGTTCAGTCCATGCTTTTGAAATATCGTATTACGGATAACAGAACTTTATACAATCGAACACCATTGAAGTTGGTGTCATTTTGTGTCATGATATTATCCATTATTTTGTACAGTTACCATATCTATGAGCTGCATTTCAGTGAAGATATAAGAATTTATTTAAATATTTTGTACATTTTTCATTTTTTTGAAATACATGTTTTTAATGGAAGATTTTTATACACGTCCATGACTCTCGTACTATTCAATCCATCCATCAGCACAATGTTTTGAGTGCGTCACATTGAGTCCTACCGTAAAATTTGATTTTTCACCACAAAGAAAAAGTCGTTTCCCAGCAATCATTTTTACGTATTGTTACTTAGTTTGATGTACTATATGCTTGGTTGACAGCTTCGTGAAAAGTCCGTTTACACCCTGTGTTCGATCGCGAGTTGTGCTCCAAGCTCGATAGATGGCGTTGTACGATTTGGTCACGTTTCTGAATCGCGGTGTCGAGATTCTCCGCTCATATTACATAGTGATTAGAACAAAATAAATTTTTTGTACTTGCTTTGGAAACAGATTGTTTTATTTATATCAGTCAGTCCTCGGGAAGTTGTCGAGTGCCGAACATTTTGGTCCTATCGAGTCGGATCGCGAAAAGTGAAATCGCGTCGACAAGTGAAGTGACATTTTTGTGACGTCTGGTGAGGCATAGAAACCAGTGGTGGATCGCCCTGAAGTGCCTGTAAAATCCCCGGTGTGTGGTGATTAGTGGTGATCAGCGGTGTTCAGCAGCGCAGCAACGAGGTTTGCAGCCGGCTCCGCCAGGGGGCGCCACCAGTAGCAACGCTCACTTCATACGGCAACGGCGACAACACGGCCCATAGAGCGACGAGACATCAGCAACGTCATCAAGAGTGTAGTCACAGACCGTGACGATACACTCGCAGCAGTACCAGCAGTGACATCAAGAGTGACGACAACGAACTCGCAGCAGCGACGTGTTTGGAGAGGTTTGGCAGACAAAACTGTGAGTTACAATTCCAGTGTTTATAATTTGGTAGACTTGTAAATTTCTCAGTGAATTTTAAAGTTCAACTTAGTGCAAATTTCAAGTGTTTGAGACTTTTAAGATTTAGTAGTAGTTTAGACTTAGAATAATTATAAATAAAGTGTTGTGACGGGAAATCTATGCCCGATTCTGTCTAAAGTCAAAAGTGTTCTAAACACTTGTAAAAAATTACTGGTTATTTTTTGTTTATTGACTTTAATTTTTCGTCTGTTGCATTCAATTGATTTCATTATTTAAAAACTCAGTAGCTTTGTACACAATGGAATCCTTAGGAAAATTGCAATTAAATAACAAATCAATAATAGAAAAAGCTAGAATTAACTTTAAAAAATCACCTAAGGAGCGGCTCACACAAAGTTACATTGAAACGAGAGTAGAATCATTAGAGGTACAGTGGAAACAATTTGTTGAAACGCATAGGCGCATTGTAGAAAAAGCAACCGACGAAGAATTAAAAAAGAATGTTTATTTTACGGCAGACACATATGAGGTTACTGAAGAGTTGTACATAACCTATAAGTCTGAATTAAAAGAACACTTACTTCAAAGTAGTCCGCGCAAAAGTGCTAGTTCCAGTGAAAATAAACATTCTAATCAAAATAGTTCAAATGTGAAATTGCCACAAATTAGTTTACCTACATTCTCGGGGCTCTATTCGGAATGGGTAACGTTCCGCGATTTATTTACGTCACTAATTCATAAAAATGAAACACTGGATGAAGTTCAAAAACTCCATTATTTAAAAACTCATCTCTCAGGCGAAGCAGAACAGTTGCTTCGACATATTTCTGTGACTGCGTCTAATTATAATGAGTGTTGGTCAATTCTAAACAAACGATTTGATAATAAAAGGTTTTTAGCTAACTGTATGCTCAAGCGGCTTGTCCATCAATCGTCAATTACTAAGGAATCGTCGGCAAACGTTAAAACTCTGTTAGACACGACGGTTGATTGTTTACATGGTTTACGCAGTCTAGGTATTGATGTCAGCTCATGGGATGCAATTGTAGTATATTTAGGCTCTGAAAAATTAGATACCGAGTCCCGTAAATTGTGGGAACTAAGAATAAGTTCAAATCCTAATGATGACTTACCTACGTTTGATGAGTTCAAAACTTTTATGGAGTCTAGGTTTAGAGCCTTAGAATATTTAGATCCTAAAGCCAATAAACAAAATAGTGCTCGTGATAATAATGCTAAATCTTTTCATGTCGCTTCTCAAGGTTGTATATTATGTTCTGGAGATCATAAATTGTGTAACTGTAAAACATTTGCTAAGAAAAATTGTGACGAGCGTCGGGAGTTTGCACGAGCCAGTAAGCTTTGTTACAACTGCCTAGGAACAAGCCATTCCGTTTATACTTGTCGTCAGCATACGAAATGTCACCTTTGTAAGAAGAGGCATCACACACTGCTTCACCCAAAATCAACTGCCAATTCTGCGGAAATCGTTGATGGTTCAGCAGAGACGAAAGTGGCGGCTGCTAACGCAGCAACCTCTTCCAGTCAAAGCGATGCCAAACCCATTTGTTGTTTTGCGGATGTTCACAACCACGGTCTGTTAGCCACAGCCTTGGTCAACGTTGAGTCAAGAACTGGCACTGCTGTTGTTTTAAGAGCTCTGATGGATCAGGGCTCTCAAGTCTCTTTTATTACAGAGGCTGCAGTACAGTTGCTCGGACTAAGGAAAACACCTGCTCGCACCGACATATTTCGACTAGGCGATGAAGAGGGAAACTCAATGCCCTCTAAGTGGATAGTTCGATTCAAATTGCAATCACGTCTAGATCCTACCTTTATTTTATATGTCGATGCTTATGTATTGAATAGGCTCACATCACATCTTCCTGAGAAGAAAATCTTTCAAGTATCGGCTTCGTTCTCATCCTTAAAATTAGCTGATCCGACCTTTGATACGCCAGGGAAAATCGATTTACTGTTGAGTACACGCGTAGTCGGAGAAATTTTATTGGATGGTTTAGTCAAGGGTCCGCCAGGATCTCCAGTCGCTCAGAAGACTAAGTTGGGCTGGATCTTGTCTGGCGAGATCCCATCGTCGTCAATTTCTAGGCCAGTATGTTACCATACTGTAGTACAGTCAGCGGATGTCAATGACCTTCTGCGCAGGTTTTGGGAGTTGGAGTCGGAGCCCTCAGTTCGTAGTGTGATCTTGACTGAAGAAGAACAAAAATGCGAGGATTTCTACTCTAAAACCACCAAACGCGATGCAACCGGGAGGTATATTGTAAAATTACCATTTAAAACTGATTCGCCAAGTTGCACGTTTGGAGGATCAGAGATCATTGCCCGCAGGCGCTTCATCAGCCTAGAAAAGAGATTGTTGAAGGAACCGGAATTTAGGACGCAGTATGGTGCAGTCATAAACGAATATATACAACTAGGACATGCTGAAGTTGTCCCTCAAGCAGAATTAGGTAAGAATGCGCTCTACTTACCACATCACGCGGTGGTGCGTGAGGATAAAAGCACGACCAAGGTTAGGGTAGTCTTCGACGCTTCTTGTTCAGGCCACAATGGTGTAGCATTAAATACAGAATTAATGGTTGGCCCAACCCTACAACCTGATCTGCGTCAAACTATTATGCGGTGGCGCTGTCACCCCATAAGCTTGGTTGCAGACATCGTGAAAATGTACCGTCAGGTTAAGGTTGCAGATGAGGACGCTGATTATCAGCGCATTCTGTGGCGTGACAATCCAAACGATGAACTGAGTCATATTCGGTTATTGCGCGTTACTTTTGGAACGTCCTCTGCGCCATACCTAGCGGTCCGGTCTCTGCAGCAATTAGCTCGAGACGAAGGAAATGACTTTCCTCTAGTGGCAGACAGAGTCCTTACATCGTTCTACGTAGACGATCTGTTGACGGGTTGTCAGTCTGTCGCTGAAGGGGAACTTGTTTATCACCAGCTGAATCAATTGTTAGATCGTGGGGGCTTCAAGCTTCAAAAGTGGTCCAGCAGCAATGACGAATTGTTTATCAAAATGAATGACGATACTGCTAGGCAGGACAATATGGAGCTTAAGATGGATACGCTTACAAAAATTTTAGGATTAACGTATCAGAGAAAGTTAGATGAGTTTAGATACACTGTGCAACTTTCTCCGCCCGAAACACCCATAACCAAGCGAAAGGTTATCTCTGATATCGCTCGCTTATTTGACCCTCTTGGCTGGCTTGCGCCGGTGATAGTAACAGCTAAGGTGTTCATTCAACGCCTATGGTTAGCAGGATCTGAATGGGACGAAGTACTTCCAGATCACCTGTTAAAGGAATGGCTTAATTATAGAAACAACCTTTACCATCTTAGGGACTTCCGTCTGCCACGATGGATTCACACGAGTCAACTCGACGTCTTACTAGAGTTGCACGGATTCTCTGACGCATCCAATGTTGCTTACGCAGCCGTAGTCTATGTTAGGTGTGTTGATGTTAGTGGTCGAGTTCATGTTAGTCTAGTTGCGGCTAAGACCAAGGTGGCCCCGGTCAAACAAGTGTCCATACCTCGTTTGGAGTTATGTGGCGCCTTGCTGCTTTCAAAACTTCTGCGGGAAGTTTCCGACACCTTGGGTATCTGTAAAGAAAAAATACATGCCTGGACTGACTCGACAGTGGTGCTCGCCTGGTTGAGCAGCCACCCCAGCCGCTGGAAGACATTCGTAGGTAACAGAGTGTCCGAAATACTTACCGTTATGGAAAACAACCAGTGGTCGCACGTCCAGTCCAGTGATAATCCTGCAGATTGCGCGTCGCGCGGCGTGAATCCTTCTGAGTGCGCCGACCTCGAATTGTGGACACAGGGACCTAATTGGCTGAAAAATAAAGAAATTAATTATAGTAGAAAGGAAATTAAAGAAACTAACTTAGAGGAAAGAAAATCATTAGTAGCATGCAACACAGTAGTGAAAGAAACAAGTGAGGATTCTATAATTTCAAAATATTCGTCTCTTAGAAAACTGACCAGAGTAATAGCTTATTGTAAAAGGTTCTTAAAGTTTAAAACTAAAAATTATACTACTAAATTCGATAATTATCTAACTTATTCTGAAATTCAAGGGGCATTACTTACCTGCATTAAACTATGTCAAAAGGAAAATTTTGAATCGGAGATAGATAGTTTAAAAACTAAAGGAGAAATAAATAAAAAAGGGGTACTTACCTCGCTCAATCCTTACTTGGATCAAGAACAGATTTTGAGAGTTGGTGGTAGGTTACACAGGGCGAACCTTCACGAAGACTCGAAGCATCCAATAATTCTTCCTCAAAGGTCAGGTTTAACCCACCTCCTGGTAGCTGACGCTCATGAGAGCACGTTGCACGGTGGGCCTCAGTTAGTTCTTAATTATATACGATCCAAATATTGGATAATAAATGCAAAAAGTATCATCAGGCAATACGTGCGCAAATGCGTAATTTGCATCCGTCATTCCGCTCAGTCTGTACATCCTTTAATGGGGTCATTGCCCTCTGCTAGGGTCAATGTTGGCCGACCTTTCTTCAGAAGTGGCGTGGACTATGCAGGACCTATTAGCATCCGTCCTACTAAGGGTCGCGGTTATCACTCCACCAAAGGTTACATATGTTTGTTCGTGTGTATGGCCACTCGGGCCATACATTTAGAAGTCGTCAGTGACATGACATCCCAAGCCTTTATAGCTGCCTTTAAGCGTTTTATAGCGAGGAGAGGCCATTGCGGTGAGATGTGGAGCGATAATGGCACTACCTTTGTCGGAGCTAACAAAGAATTGAAGGCGTTGTTCAACCACGAAAGGTCCGGTGTAGCTACGGATATTGCCGATTGGTTAGCGACCAACGGAACAACTTGGAGCTTCATTCCACCTCACTCTCCGAACTTCGGGGGGCTTTGGGAGGCTGGAGTGAAGTCAACCAAACACCATCTCAAAAGAGTGGTTGGTACAAGCACACTCACTTTTGAGGAATTGACGACAGTGCTTGCCCAAATAGAAGCCTGTCTAAACTCCAGGCCTATTTCCACCATCAGCACAAATCCAGAAGATCCATGCCCATTAACGCCAGGTCATTTTTTAGTAGGCGAGCCTTTGCTACTCGTACCCGAACTTAATTTTGAAAATTCTAATATTGGTACTTTGAGAAGATGGCAGTTGACTCAACGCATGGTGCAGGACTTCTGGCGTAGGTGGTCGCGAGAATATCTGGTTCAATTTCACCAAAGGAACAAATGGGCACATCAAACCGTAGAACCGAACTTGGGTGACGTAGTGTTGGTTATGGAAGATGATCTTCCACCTGCAAGATGGCTTTACGGTCTTATCACCGAAAAGCATACTGGCTCGGATAAAATCACAAGAGTGGTTACATTGCGCTGTAAAGGTTCTACGATTAAAAGACCTGTGTCGAAATTAATTGTACTTCCTATCACCTCATAAATGAGTAGCATTTTTATGTTTTTATTTTTAATTAATGTTAAGGATTAATTAATTGTTGCATAAGTTGCATTTAAGTTTAACATTAAGATTTTTGTTTAGTCGTTATTTTATTGTTCACATACAGTCCACTATAATATTGTTTTCACTTCCCACCAAATCATGTGTTCTATTTGTGGTGGGCGGTCAGTTAACTTTTGTTATATTTAACCCTAGTTCTGGACACGCTGTCCATAGTGGGCGGGATGTTCGATCGCGAGTTGTGCTCCAAGCTCGATAGATGGCGTTGTACGATTTGGTCACGTTTCTGAATCGCGGTGTCGAGATTCTCCGCTCATATTACATAGTGATTAGAACAAAATAAATTTTTTGTACTTGCTTTGGAAACAGATTGTTTTATTTATATCAGTCAGTCCTCGGGAAGTTGTCGAGTGCCGAACACCCTGTATATTTCTTAATATATTTTAGTCGCATTATTATTATTATTTGTTTATCTAATAATATGTTTCCACTGTATATATTAAAAATGTGATTACATAAGTCATAACATGGTTCCGATAACTGGGTTCGAATGTTTTAATCATTATTAGTTACAAACTAGTAAACATCAACACAGTACATTTGATGATTAAACGAACTTACCAAGTGAAGTTCTATCATAATTATACGTAGCACTCCGTCCGAAGAGATAAGTATCCTGAAATAAATCATTATTGACACAATGTAGTACCGCAAGGTGCCACCGTTCATGCACTATGGTTGAAAGTATTTTAAAAAGTCAAATTCATCTTCCTGTCACTGTCAACGTCACCCGGTTCCCGCGCTTCTTAGGCCCGCTTGTCATTTAGTTACGAGTCCATTAACTTGATATTACCAATACTTGTGGGTTGCCCAGCAGATTGCGCGTCGCGCGGCGTGAATCCTTCTGAGTGCGCCGACCTCGAATTGTGGACACAGGGACCTAATTGGCTGAAAAATAAAGAAATTAATTATAGTAGAAAGGAAATTAAAGAAACTAACTTAGAGGAAAGAAAATCATTAGTAGCATGCAACACAGTAGTGAAAGAAACAAGTGAGGATTCTATAATTTCAAAATATTCGTCTCTTAGAAAACTGACCAGAGTAATAGCTTATTGTAAAAGGTTCTTAAAGTTTAAAACTAAAAATTATACTACTAAATTCGATAATTATCTAACTTATTCTGAAATTCAAGGGGCATTACTTACCTGCATTAAACTATGTCAAAAGGAAAATTTTGAATCGGAGATAGATAGCATGATTGCATCGGAGATGGCATTATTATTATTATTTGTTTATCTAATAATATGTTTCCACTGTATATATTAAAAATGTGATTACATAAGTCATAACATGGTTCCGATAACTGGGTTCGAATGTTTTAATCATTATTAGTTACAAACTAGTAAACATCAACACAGTACATTTGATGATTAAACGAACTTACCAAGTGAAGTTCTATCATAATTATACGTAGCACTCCGTCCGAAGAGATAAGTATCCTGAAATAAATCATTATTGACACAATGTAGTACCGCAAGGTGCCACCGTTCATGCACTATGGTTGAAAGTATTTTAAAAAGTCAAATTCATCTTCCTGTCACTGTCAACGTCACCCGGTTCCCGCGCTTCTTAGGCCCGCTTGTCATTTAGTTACGAGTCCATTAACTTGATATTACCAATACTTGTGGGTTGCCCAGCTCTGCTGTGGGGTTGGGTGGGAGTTCTTATCTCTTCGGACGGAGTGCTACGTATAATTATGATAGAACTTCACTTGGTAAGTTCGTTTAATCATCAATTATACTTGCACTCCGTCCTCGAGATAAGTATCCTGAAATAAATCATTATTGACACAATGTAGACGTTGAGAGTACTTTTTGGGAATATCACAGTTAATAATTAAGAAAAAAATAAATATATTATAAGTAATTAATATTGTTTATTTATTATAACTTACAAGTTATGGTAATGTATCTCACTCTTAATTATAATTAACTATAATCAGTAGGAAATCACAGTTCAAAGTAATAATTTTATTATTATTAAAAACAAAAACAAGAGAGAACTCCATATCGATCCCTTACGAATTATTTACTATGGCTCTAGCTAGGGAGGTGTGATCATCGTCACCTACAATCACTCTATTATAGAAACGGCCGAACGTTTTTGAAGTGCCGCTCCAGCCAGCGGTCTGTCGGATGGTATCGATGTTGACGCCCAATTGGTGGGCTTTAGAGGTAGCGGCATGGCGAGTACTATGTGCCGTGAAAATGTTAACATCAATACCGCAGTCTTTTAATGTTCCTTTTATCCACCGACTAATGGTTTGTGTGGTCACAATGCTGTGAGGTTTTTTAAATGAAATAAATAGATTGTCTGTTTTGCGCAAAGCGGCGGTTTGGTTAATGTATGAGAGTAAAGTAGTGGCTGGACATATTTCCAGTTTGTCTGTGAAGAAAGGTATGTGAAGAACGGGCTGATTGATACCAACTTTTGAGGTCTTTACAAGATCAGGTATTTTTATGATTAATTTGCTTAATTTAATTTTTTGAAGGGTTTGTACCCGGTGGGCTGTCGTAAGCGCCAATAAGGTAATGGATTTCTTTGTTAATCTCTCTAAAGTGAGACATTCGTTGGGAAACCAAGTGTTTAGGAAGTCCAGTACCTTAGACGTGTCCCATGTAATGCTATACTTAGGGACAGGGGGACGAAGCCTGAACACACCTTTAAAGAATCTCTTTATTCGGTCATCTGATGATACATGTGAGCCGATTATCAGAGATAAGGCTCCTCTATAGCTATTTAGTGTTCCATATTGAATACCTGATTGGTATACTTGAGTAAGAAAGTATATGATCCTAGGTACTGAAGTTTCAAACACATTATAATTATTATTAGAACAAAAGTTGTACCATCGTTTTAAGCATACGTCATATTGTTTGATGGAGTTACTACTTAACGATGCCAGCATGATGTCAATGGATGATGGTGGTACCCTCCGTCTTAACAGCGCCGCCCGCACAAGACTCCGGCAACCAGGGTAAGATTCCGATGAATCTGTCCCTTGCTGGAATGGGAGATAATAACATTTTTGGTAGGTTCGAAAATGATTAGCTCAGATACTAATAATTTCCTAAATACTGGATACCACGGCTGTGTGGGCCACATTGGGACAATGCCCTTGGCTTGGTCTGTTATTATTTTACAAAGGGTTTTTAGGATAACGGCAAATGGAGGAAACGCATAAAAGTAAAAAGGAGCCCAATTTATAGTAAACGCGTCAATAGTAAATGCATCAGGGTCTTGTTTCCATGAGACATAAGTGTGACATTTCTTGTTAATGCGACTGGCAAATAGGTCTATATTAGCGGAGCCAAACTTTGTTGATATTCTTTGGAAAGCTGTATCTTTTAGTTCCCATTCGATATCGGGATGAGATCGGCGAGACTCCGCGTCAGCTACATCATTGTCTATTGATTTTATATATGAGGCCACTACAAAGATTTTACGCTGTTCACACCACTGCCAAATGGCTTTTGCTACTTCAGTCAAGTGAGGGAATTGCACGCCGCCCATTCGGTTGATGTAACTAATAGCGGTAGAATTATCTATGTGTATTAAAATTTGGCAGTTTGAACAATTTTTTGCAAAAGTCTTAAGAGTGATGAATGCGGCTATAAGTTCTAGTTGATTAATGTGAAATTTTTTCTCAGCGTTGGACCATGGGCCACAGGCAGTATCACTCCCACAGACAGCGCCCCACCCCGTAGTTGAGGCGTCAGAGTATAACTCCAAACTAAAGTTGTCATCCCTAATCTTTTTTACAGCGTGAGGGAGGGCTTTTAGCCACCATTCAAGGTCTGACCGTAAAGGAAAAGGAATTTTCATGAGTTTTTCATAATTTTCATGACCTTGAAGGTTTAGAAATTTACAGCATTCTAATTGCTTTGTGTAGAGCCAACCATATTCAATAGCTGGACAAGCAGACACCAGTAGTCCAACAAGTTGGGCAAACAATCTTATTTTACAATTTTGTAATTTCATGAAATTTTTTATTTCGCTAATAATGCGATTTCTTTTATCAGAAGGTAGTTGAACATTCATCTCATGGGTATTAATGATATAGCCAAGGTATTTACACATGTGAGAGGGTTTGAGGACGCTCTTGTTTGTGTTTATTATGAATCCTAGACTAGTAAGAAACTGTTTGGTTATGTTTACATTTTCTAGGCAGCTTCCTTGGGTGTCAGATATCAAGCAAAGATCATCTAGGTATATGCTAGAAATATAGCCAGCTGATCTCAATATTTTTACCACCGGTTTCATAATTTTGGTAAAGATGTATGGAGATGTGTTTAGACCAAATGGCAGGCAATTGAACTGATACAGAATATTGTTATAGATAAATCTTAAATATTTCTTGGAATCGTCAGCCATTTTTACTAAAAAATAAGCATCTTTCAGGTCTATTGTTGCCATGAGGCTATCTCTATATACTAGTTTCAGAACTGTGCGCAGGTCTTCGAGTTTAAAATGGTTTGTTTGGATGTGTTTATTTAGGTTCTTTAGATTAAGAATGAATCTCATTTTTCCGTTTGGTTTTGGTGTTAGAAAAATACTAGAGATGAATTGGTTTTCACATGGTGTACATGGGGATACAGCTCCTAGCCTAAGAAGATTAGATATAGCTTCCTCATACTGTGCTATTTGTGTTAATGAGTAGCTAGGAATTGTAGGTAACATTAATTGTTCTACAGGTTCAGAAAATGTGATATTATAGCCAGATATCCATGATAGGATTGTCTTATCTTTAGTAATTTGTAACCATTGGGTATAAAATAAAGATAGGCGTCCTGCATAATTTACCTCCTCTATGGTCGACAATAGTTGTTGAACTTCTGCGGATGTGATGACGTCTTGTATGATCTGTTGTGCTGATTCTGGTGAGGGGCAGTCTGCCGCGGCTTCTGTGTTGTTACCGGCGGTTTCCGGTTTGGAACCGCCGGGTCCTTCACGTTTAAATGATTGCTCTTGAATGTTGACGGCTGCGGCTTCTTATTGTTATTGTACGTGCTTTTTATTTCGGCACTAGATTTGGAAACGGCCTTGGCTGTCTTGAGTGTATCTGGTAGGTTCTCACCAAACAAAAGCTTGTCAATCTTGGAATTAAGTATCTGGGTTTTTACATCCTTTTTAAGTACAGATGTGCTAAACATTCTTCTTGTAATGGAATCAGAATGTTGTATATCACATAATATTCTATTTGCGTCCATTAATTTTTTAAGAAGCTCATGATTCTTTTCTTGAGAACCCAGCATCTGAGATGTGGCTGATGCAATGCAAGAAATAGCCGAACCAAGAAATTTTTGTTTAGCTTCTATAGCCTTATCTCGGTTAGACAGGGATTCTGACAAGGCAGCCTTTATTTCGGCATTTATTGAGGGTGCGCCTAAAAGAACACCATTTGATGGCAATAAGTACCTTTGTTGGAGTTCTTTTTTGGCTTCTTTAGTAAGCCCAGAGGTTGCAATATGTTGCAGTCGACTGGCCAACTCTTTGTGTATTATCCTTGTTTGTTTCGTCTAGATCCGTATTTGGGGACGCAGGTGGAGGTATTACTATTGTCTCCTGATCATAAGGAACATCATCATTATTCTGAACATCCGGAACATCATCATTATTTGCAGGCTCTGCCATAAATTCTTCCAAAAAGTTGTCTGGAATGATTTATAGCAGCATGAGTATTGACCATACTTAATACATACACACACCTAACACATGAATTATGTGAATTTATTATACTTTATACTCTAGCTATATAAATAGGTAGGTATAAATGTGTGTACATTTTTGTGTGCATTGGAAAAGCCCATAGGCAGATCCGATCGCTTATTATGATTGCATAGTTTAAACAAACTACCAAGTACAATCATTTTTAAGAATGTAGTGTGACAGTCCAAGGAGCAGCCCGAGCACATTCATAACAATAATTGCAGTGAGACAGTCCATAGATCAGCTCGAGAATGCATTTTGTTTAGGTCCAGAGAATAAAGAAACTTACTTATAGCAATAGGTTAGACATTTTTTGATAATAGGTACGATAGTGTAATGCGGTGAGACAGTCCGATAATCAGCTCGATTGCATTGTATCGTATTCAATTGTGGAAGAAAAGTAAGTACTTAAATAGTAAAATTATCTACGTACCGTCATTAGTATTGTTACTGGGTTCCACTTGTTCACACGAGCTATCACCAGAACTCGAGGAATCTTGCTGTTTCCTAACACGTTTTATCTGTTTTTGAAGCTTTTTTAGTTTCTCACTTAAATAATCGCAATTATGCTTGCGTTTAGGCATAATTGATACACTAAAAAGTCTTTGGTGCGAAAAAGTTTGCAGAACGGTTGAGCACTAAAACGCGAATGACAAGCGGGCCTAAGAAGCGCGGGAACCGGGTGACGTTGACAGTGACAGGAAGATGAATTTGACTTTTTAAAATACTTTCAACCATAGTGCATGAACGGTGGCACCTTGCGGTACTACATTGTGTCAATAATGATTTATTTCAGGATACTTATCTCGAGGACGGAGTGCAAGTATAATTTGATATAACATCATACAAAATGGATTTTAGAACTCGACGTGTCAATTCATTGTTGTATCGCTACGTTGACAAAGATGTGCAGATGATGTTTCTGCCTTTAAATCTGATGCAATCTCTGTCACTGAATCCAAAGTATCAAATCCGAAATAATTTTGTGAATCCGAATGATCTGTCAAATAACCTTAAATCATTTTGTGGGCTACTTACGTTTCTGTTGTTGGTTTTATGTCGAATCAGTGTGATGCTGATCGACGAGAATATGCAACGATACCAGACCATCAATTTCCTTTACTTTGCAACTGTCTTCAACGCCCTCTTCTACGCTTCTGGCTACATCATGAACTTTATCCTCCACTTGGTACATTCAAAGGATAATATCCAATTCATTTTGACATTTCAAAAAATTCATAGGTATATTAAAAATTTGCCAGTACCAAGTGCGTTATTAGTAGAAGTTGGTCGTATGTCATTATCCTTCTCGTATTCCACATCACAGCTTGTAGCTATGTGTACGTGGTTTACATGCATCCTCCTTGGTACGTTATTTGTCACTTGTTAGTGCTGCTTACTATCGACTGTAATGCAGTTTATGTTATTTGCGTAATTAAGTTACTGACGGAAAAAATTGAACAATGGAATCAAAATTGTTACTGTCATTGAGCAATGGCAGCCGTGTGATGCGTTGCAACAAAATGAGTTACGCTTACGTACAAATATTGGAATGCTTCAACCTTTACAAAAAAGTTTTTCAAATACCCGTAAGTATAAATTATAGTATTGGATATTTCTCTCCCACAAAAGTCTTCCTTCTACTAGGAGGGATCAAAAAGTAGTGAGAACGACATACTCCTTGGTAAGAAAAAAAATAAATACTGGCAGGCATAGCTCAGATACATATTTGTAATATTAATAAAAAAAAAAATCTTCGTTTCTCTTTTGTTTTTTTCTGAATGTAGTCATTTGTTTGCTTCGTGTCGGAACGTGTTCTCGAAAATTTAATACCTCTGTTTAAAAAAGTTAACGACGCAA
The DNA here is from genome assembly GCA_905163415.1 of Noctua fimbriata. Taxonomy (NCBI): domain Eukaryota; kingdom Metazoa; phylum Arthropoda; class Insecta; order Lepidoptera; family Noctuidae; genus Noctua; species Noctua fimbriata. The sequence goes on from CAJHZP010000005.1 coordinate 1,516,907, forward strand.
GAGATTCATTGCGATTTGGAGGCAACATTAGGAGAGTCTGCTCCGCCGTATTCCACTGTCGCAAGGTGGGCTTCTCAATTTCGAGTAGGGAGAACGAGCACGGAAGACGAACATCGTTGCGGCCTCCCATCGACGTCAGTCACCCAAGAAAATGTTGCGAAAGTCGAGAAAATTGTATTGAGCGATCGAAGAGTTACCATCCGATACTTAATTCAAGGAACAATTCATCATTACAACTTATTAGTAAATTATTGTCTGTGTACAATTCTCTAAGTATATAAATTAATATATTTGTTTCTATGTCATTGACTCTTATGATTAAAATTAAACTTGGTTCAAGTGGGACTTCATTATTAAATTAATTATATCTCATGTCCATACTTTAAGCAATATTGCCAAATCACAATTACTACAACAATTGTTATTACTGACTCTTACTCTGAATCACTCGACATCGGATCATGACTAAAAACAAGCCAAGGGTGTAACCTATCGACGGCGTAAACTGACCTATATGGTGTGTGTTAAGTATGCAGATGGGTCGATGATATTACGGACAAGTGAAACGATCGCTGGTTAGCAACGCACTGATTTATTGACAGGTAGGTACATGACAATAACGCATCGCGCGCGGGAGGCGCGCGGGGCGGTGCGCGGGAAGGGGCGCGGTACGCGCATACACAACATTCCTCCCTCTATTACAAAACTAATAAACAATCCAAGAACTTAAAAACTACAATTAATGCTATGCTATATAGGTATACTAACAATATTAAAAGTACTTTTTATAACAATCACGGGGCGTTTTCGTAACGGTCTCTTTGGTGTAACAATTATTGAACTATCGTGTTGTGACTCCTGGGTGCCGGTTTCTGTTTCTTGAAACTCATCTTCAGAGTTTAAAAGTCTCTCTGTTGTTTCAACCTCCGCATCATTCAAGACAGTTTGCTGCTCATGTTCATCAGCCTGGGGAGAGTCATTTTCAGGCTTTTCCTCCCTCAGCGACGAAGAGGTACTTCCTTCTTTCGATTCTGCTCTCCTCCCTCCGACTGAACAGCCAGGAAGGTGGTTTGGTAAGTCGAGCTCGGGCTGGGGTACAGCCGTTCCTGATGTAGCTGACGAACGCGACGACTGCGGCGGCGGTGTTGGAGGCGGCGACGACGGCGGCGAAGATGGTGGCAGCGGAGACGACCCAGGTAAGTTCAATAACGGGTTCTGTACATTATGCTCATTGTTACGTGTTCCTTTATAAGGCATCAGCTAATTTATGTGTCTTTTGTAACTTTCTGAATCATCGTGATCTTTTACCAGATACAAAACTTTACCTATTCTTTTTATTATGATGCCCTTACAGTACGTATAGTTTGCTTTGTTCACAAACTTTTTGTATAATACTATATCGTTTAATTCAAAAATTTTCGTTTTATTTTTCCTTTGTTGCTTAGTTTGCGTACACTGTTGATTTTTTACGTGATCGGATACAGACGGTGATGAAGGTGCCGATGACTTTGGGTTAATCATATCTAAACGCGACCTAAACTTGTGCCCAAAAACCAATTGAGCTGGGGATAACCCAGTAGCCGTGTGAACCGAATTACGATAATCCATAAGATATTTCAGTAATTTTACCGATGATTCTTTCGTGCTGTGGTTCGACAAAAGACATGATTTTATTCCTTTTTTAACTATTTTAACTAAACTTTCGGCTTGGCCGTTGCTCGGCGGGTGATATACCGGTGAGGTCATGTGAGAAATTCTATTAGTCGCGCAAAATTGTTCAAATTCCCGTGAACAAAAAGCTGTGCCATTATCACTTACTATTGTTTTCGGAACACCGAAACTTGACATAAATTCATATAGCTTTCCAATAACTGCAGTCGAAGACGTAGCCGTATTCATATTATATACTTCTACCCACTTAGTATGCGCGTCGATCGCTATTAAATAAACACAACCTTTAATTGGACAAAGAAAATCTATGTGTATTCTGTAGAAGGGACATGGTGGAAACTCCCAATGAGCCAGCGGGGCTCGTGGTGGTGAAGGGCGCAGCTGAATACACACATCACATGAAGCTATCATTGTTTCTACTGCTTGATCGATTCCCGGAAACCAAAATCTTGATCGCGCTTCGGCCTTTGTTTTAACTATCCCTAAATGCGAAGAATGTAATTCTTTAAGAATGACTTGGTATAGGCTTGTGGGTATGACCACCTTGTGGCCTCTCATTACGCAACCATTCTCAAGAGTTAATTGTGTTCTACACAAGTGAAACGGTTTTAACCTTAAGTCGTTTACCTTCGGCGGCCAACCGTTCGAAATAAAGTCTATCACTTGCCTTAAAACTACATCACCCTTTGTTTCCTCGCGCAATTTATCTAACGTCACGGGCATGCTTCCATCCACGACAAAACAAACATAAGTCGCCCGGTCGTATGCCACTTCGCAATCGCAGCACTTACATTGCTCGACGCACGCACACGCATGCATCGTGCGCGGCAGGCTCGCGCGGGAAAAGTAGTCCGCACTGTTATCAGTGCTGCGCACATATTCTATTTTATAGTTGTAACTACTTAAGAACAACGCGTAGCGTTGTAGTCTATTTGCTGACATCTCTGGTATTCCCTTATCCCGCCCAAAAATAGCTAATAGGGGCTTGGGATCCGTTCGTAAAATAAACGGCTCAGATCTGCCATACAAATATTGATGAAATCGTCGCACGCCATAAATAATGCCGGTTGCTTCCTTTTGTATTTGTGCGTATCGCTTTTCCGCTGAGTTTAAGGTACGCGACACAAATGAAATCGGTCTTTCGACACCGTCTAAGCCTACTTGTGAGAGAACTGCACCCAACCCACTTGGGGAAGCGTCTACAGTTAATATTATTCGGGCGTTCGGGTCAAAATGTGCAAGGACTTGTTCCGATGTCATTAAGTTTTTTATTGTTCTAAATGCCTTATCGTGTTCCTCAGTCCAGGCCCACTGAGAACCCTTTTTTGATAAGTTATATAAGGGACTGAGAATAGTGGACGCATTTGGTACGAAATTCCTGTAGTAGTTAATTAGCCCCAAGAACGACTGTAACTGATTCACATTTGAGGGAACTGGTGCTTCTAACATTGCTTTAATTTTTTCCGGAGATTTTTTTAGACCGTCCTTAGTAATAGTATAACCTAAATAACTGATTTCGGCCTGGAAAAAACTACATTTTTCTTTTTGTAATGTTAACCCTGCGTCCTCTAAGCGCATTCAAACTGAGTTCAATTTTTCTAAATGCTCCTGCCTATCCTTTCTTGTTACTAAAATATCATCAAGCAGGCACAACACTCCATCTAAACCGGCTAGCAAGCCCTCGATCGCGCGCTGGAAAATGGACGGCGCGCTTGTCACGTTCCTTTTTCCCAGCTGACAGGTTTTTTTAAAAAGGAAACGCTAAAGATTTTCAAAAAAAAGACTATATTTTAAAAGTTTAAAAAAATAAATTTAAAAAAGAGGGTGGAAGGTAGGCCGGTCAAAGGTCGGACCACGCAGAAGGCCGAGAATACCGCACTCTCCTGCTTGGTGCCAGTCGGTGACGTCGGTGATGGCTTCGGAGTCCGTCTAGCAGGGCAGATCAGTGCCGGGTCTGGGGTGCCGTCCAGTCCGCCAGCAGATCAGGGTGCCGGTTCTAGGGTTGACGTCCTGTCAGCCAGCTACGCTGATCTTCAGCCGTATAGTAGTTCCTAGAACCCGTTCCAAAATGGCATTAGCACCCTTTCTCGTTAAGCCTCAATTGCAAGCCTACACCTGACAGAAAGAGATTGGCATCTACTAGAAGGCTAGTCTAGGTTCAGTAGGCAATAAGCAGGAAGTACTATTGAAGCGACTAATTACTAATGAGCACTAATAGTAAGTACTGATAAAGAGAGAGTAGAATTAAGGCCAAAGAATTGGTGTTAGCAATAGTGTACATTATAAGTTACTATTTTTACAAATGTAGGTACCCTTTTTTTTTTTTTTTTTTTTTTTTTTTTTATTTTTTTTTTTTTTTAGGATGGGAAATCATCAAATGACCCCCCCCGCTCTGGGCGGAGCGGAAGGGAGTGTCAGACTTGTACTGACTAAAACCCATCCATGTTCCTTCTTTGCCCTTTGTGTTCCAGGGCCGCGGTATCTCTTTCGAACAGTCCCGCAGCCCTGGCAGGCATCGGCCCGTGCGGACCCCTGCGTGGTTGCTGACATCTCTTTGAGGCGCGCGTGGAACACGAACGCGCCGTCGACACGGCCTGTCGTCATAAGACGGCCGGACGGCGAGCTAGCCCATAACTCGCCGTCCACAGGCCCGTGCCTACGGTGGCCGGGGGCCACCACGTGACCCCCGACGCCCAGGGCGTCTCCCGCGGCGGCTGGGACGTGAGGCTCTTTCCCTCTCACGTTCCGCCACCTCCTTCACTAGCATGACTGCTTCGCAGAAGGAGGTGACGGCTTCCCATTCCCTCTCGCTCCGGACCATGGCTTGAACCAGGGCCGGGCGCGAGAGGTCGCCACCGCCAATCGCCTCTACGAGGACACGGCGCTGCTCCGCCCAAGCAGGGCAGGCCTCCACAGTGTGCTGCACCGTGTCCTCCGGACGATCCTCACAATGGAAACACCCGGGCGTTTCCTCCCGCCCGATTCGGTGCAGGAACCTCCCGAAACAACCGTGTCCGGTGAGGACCTGCGTCAGGCGGAAGGTGAGGGCGCCGTGGTGCCTCTCTAGCCACTCCTCAAAGAGGGGACTTATCGCCACGATGGTGGCGTGCCCTGCACGGGGTTGCGACAGTCGCTCTCTCCATGTCACCATGAGATCGCGCCGGAGGTCTGTCCGCTGAGCGGCGATTTGCCGCGGCAGCGGAGTTTCCCCCCGACGTAGTGCCTCCGCGCGCCATTCGTGAAGGCGCGCGAGGACTATCGCCTCCAGATCCCATGGCGGCAATCCGGCAAGGAGGCTCGCCGCCTCACCGGAGATCGTGCGGTACCCCCGGACTAGCCTTAGGGCTATCCCCTTTTGGGGCGCGTTTAGGTAGCGGGCGGCTTGCCGCCTCAGAGAACGCGCCCACACCGGGGCCCCGTAAAGGGCCATGGACCGCACGACCCCCGCGTAGAGCCTCCGGCAGGAGGCGTTTGGACCCCCCAGGTTGGGCAGGAGCCGCTTGAAGGCAGCCCCGGTCCGTTCCAGTTTGGGGGCCAAACGTCGGAAATGCTCCACGAAGTTCCACCGGCTGTCGAGGACGAGTCCCAGGTACTTCAGCGTCGACCCGACGCCGATGGAAACCCCTCCCGCCGTCAGTAGGGATCCCGACGGTGGCGCATTCCGAGGCCCATGAAAACACATGGCCTCAGACTTGTGCAATGCCACCTCGAGACCCAATTGCCGGATCCTCTCCACGACTATCGCAACCCCGCGTGTCATGTTTTCGGCCGCCGCCTCGTGCGACCCCCCTTGTGCCAGTACCAGCGTGTCGTCAGCGTAGCAGACTACGCTGACGCCGCTAGGGAGGTCGGCGCGCAGCACCCAGTCGTAACCGATGTTCCACAAGGCCGGCCCCAGAACCGATCCCTGTGGAACACCGCACGACATCTCTCGCCGGTTCCATTCTCCGCTCTGACCGGGGTAGATGACGGCCCTATCCGTCAGGTAGTCCCCGACCACACGACGAAGGTAGGTCGGCACCCGGTGATACCGGAGTGCCTCCCCAATGCAGCTCCAGGGCATGGAGTTGAAGGCGTTGGCGATGTCAAGAGACACCGCCAATACGACCCCGCCCCGGGAAACCGCATCCCCCGTCGTGAGGGCTCTCACGCGCATGATGGCGTCCACCGTCGAGCGCCCCTTGCGGAAACCAAACTGGTGTTCCGCAAGATCCGGCCCCATCCCCGCGAGGTGGCCGGCGAGGCGGTTAGCAATAACTCTTTCAAAGAGCTTGCCCACCTCGTCGAGCAACACGATGGGCCGGTATGCGGACGGAGAGTCCGCAGGGCGCCCTGGCTTCCGGATGAGGACCAGCTTCCCCGTCTTCCAACGAAGCGGGAACTGGCCTCTCTCCAAGCATGCGCTTAGGAGCCCTTCCAGTCGAGGCCCGAGAGCCTCAGAGGCCAGGACCCAGGCTTTGCCAGGCAAGCCATCGGGTCCCGGGGCGGTATTTCTGGCCTTTAGCCTGCGTACCGCCACTCTCAGGTCTACAAATGTAGGTACCCTGAGGATATCATTTAAAATTGGCCGTTATAACGGCCCAGATAAAGGAAGCTTACAAGGTATAGGACAGTAACGGAGTTAAAACAAATAGTTTGTCCTTTTAAACATAAAGCACAGAAAGCAGCGGCGGCTATACACAAATCTAACAGATTAATAAAACGAAAACAATGATTCAAATTGTACAACTTACCCAGTACGGGAAGAACACTAGGCACTTATTAATTACTTCAGTTACCAAGTATTGTTTAGATCTAGGTAAAGTTACTGGTGAAGTTAGTAGTATTGAATAAGAGGAGTACGAGGGAGCAGAGGTATGTACTGTTCAGTAACTTAGTACGCGTGGTTCCTCGATCGCCGTTTGAGTGTCACTGCTGGCTGCCGCCGCGGAATGAATGCGCTCGCGCTTCGTGTGGTAAGTGAAAGGAAGGGATTTTAAGATATATATAAAACCGCGCGCCGCAACAAGTTGCCGTGTCCGTTTGTTCGTAATTTTATTTTATTTGCATGAAATTTAATTTGGTAGATAGTTTATTATTTAACAGCTTAAAATATTTAGAAATTAAGTAGGTAAGTAAATCGTGACAGTACCCCCCTTCCGAGACAAGGATTTTTCCTTTGGAAAATCCTTAACTGTCACACTTAAAATTTCAAATCTTTGATATGCCATGCTCCTAAGTCGCGACCAGTCATATCCTCTAATACATATACCAAAGGCGAGCGCTTGTCCTTTATTCGGCATTTTTGAAACTTCGGAGCGAGCTTTTTACTGAAATACGCATCCTTATCACTTTGAAAGTAACACCTTTTCCAAACGATGTCTCCTATTTGAAACTCAGCTTCCTTACGTCGCAAATTATAACGCTGCGTATTTTTAGATGGCTTCGCCATAAAGCAGTTTGCACATCATCGAAGACTTTACGGAGGTGTCCCAAATTACCAGCATATTTATCACGGGGAGAAAATATTAAATCCTTAGGTACAGTATTCTCCAAGTAGTGTGAGCCACAAGTTACGAGTTCCCTGCCATGTACTAAAAATGCGGGTGTAAAACCAGTAGTTTCGTTGACCGAGTTATTCATTGCGAACTGGATCTTTGCTAAATTGAGGTCCCATGTTCTGTGATCTTCTTCGACAAAGGCAGAAATTGCTGTAACAACAGTCTTATTATACCTTTCCACGGTGTTAATTTGTGGCGTGTACTTTGGCGTGAAATGAACGCATGGGACCTTGTATTTAGTGAAGAGTCTGTCCAATTCGCGACTTATGAATTGGCATCCGTTGTCAAGTATGACTGTTTGCGGAATGCCATGTACAAGAAAAACGTTGTCTTCTAAGTTTTTAGAGACCAAGTCTGCAGTAGCCCGACGAAGGGGAAATAGAAGGCAATATTTGGAGAAACAACATGTTACCACAAATATATAAGAATGTTGTTTCCTACTGTTTGGTAATGGTCCCACTAAATCTATAGACAGTACTTGGAATGGTCTAGAACAGTCCTTAGGTCTACCCATTTTCCCTAAGGTACCATGTGTTGGTTGTTTGTATGCCAAACAAGTGTCACAATTTGCAATGAAGTTGATAACGTCTCGACGCATACCCGGCCAATAATAACGAAGTGCAAGTCTTTTATACGTCTTGAACACGCCGAAGTGACCTGATACAGGCTCATCATGGTTTTTTGATATAACTTCATTACGCGTCTCACATGGAATTACCGTTTTCCAATCGAATTCTGATAAAAGTGCATTACTACTTTTCATAAATCTGTATAATGTGTTGTCCTTTACGCGATAATTTGGAAAACTACTTGGGTTTTCAAGACAACCCTTGTAAATTTTTGAATACCATTCATCTTTTGTGTTAGATGTGGAAGATGAGGGTGACGTAATTTGCGCCACTGGTATCGTTCTTGATAATGTATCCGGTATTATATTATCTTTTCCCCGTCTATGCTTTATAACAAAGTTGAATGAAGAAAGTCTCACACCCCATCTAGCGAGACGACCTGTTGGGTTTGAAAGAGACAGGAACCACTTCAGTGCAGAGTGATCTGTATATACAGTTATGGTTTGACCATTCTCTACATAGCAACGCCAGTGCTCAAGAGCTGCGAGCACTGCCAATGCCTCTCTTTCGGTGACACTGTAGTTTCTTTCAGGACCAGTGAGTGACCTGCTCATATATGCTATAGGGTGCTCCTCACCATTTATCTGTTGAGCAAGCATAGCACCCACGCCATAGTTGCTAGCGTCCGTATGAACTTCAAAGGGTATACTAAAATTAGGACAAGCTAACACAGGCGCATTAACAAGACAACCTTTCAAGTGCTGGAAGGCAGCGTCAGCTTCCGGAGACCAAAGAAAAGGCGGTGCATTTTTTTTAGTGGATGTTAATTTGTTTAGAGGGCCAGCTATTGTACTAAAATTTTGTATAAGCCTCCTATACCAAGACGCTGTTCCAAGAAATCTTTTGACTTCTTTCCTAGTGGTAGGCGTGGGATAGTTTACTATCGTCTCAGTTTTCGCTGGGTCAGTACGCAAACCATGAGCATCCACGACATAACCGAGGTAACAAAGTTCATGTCTGAAGAATTTGCTTTTTTCTAAGTTTATTGTTAGGTTTGCACCTTTTAATTTTTCTAGAACCCTAGTAAGGAGTTGCACATGCTCTGAGAAAGAATTACTAATGATGATTATGTCATCTAGATAAGCAAAGACTTTTAGTTCGAACTCTGGACCAAACAATGCATCAACTAGGCGCTGTTGAGTTGCAGGTGCATTAGTCAGTCCAAAAGCAGTAACCTTGAACCTAAATGTGCCCCTTCCAGGAACGTAAAAGGCTGTCTTGTCCCTATCCTGTTCATTTATTGGTATCTGCCAAAATGCTTTTGATAGGTCAATGCTAGACAGAAACTTAGCGTCTCTTAGGTTATCCAAGATTTCTGAGACATATGGCAGGCTGTAGGCATCCTTTCGCGTAACGGAGTTTAGCTTTCGGCTATCGAGACAGAACCGAGCTTTGCCGTCTTTCTTGCCTACCACTAGTACTGGAGAAGACCAGGGACTCTCACATGGTTCGACTACATCTAGCGATATCATTTCGTCCAACTGTTCAGTGATTATTCTTTGTTTTTCCGGTGAGAGTCGGTAACAACGCTGTTTTATTGGTTCAGAATCACCAGTATTGATACTGTGCTCAATAAGAGAAGTTCTGCCTAGTCCTTTATGTTCAAAGGAAATTTCTGTGAACTGACTTACCAATTCATCGGCTTTAATTTTCTGAGTGTCTGACAGTAAGTTGTATGAATTTAAGTAGTTATTAATTAATAATGACGCACTTACTAATGATGAATTATCATTAGTAAACATTAGCACGCTTGTTAAGTGTTTTGAACAAATTTTAAACTTACTCCAAAAATCTATCCCTAATATTAAAGTAGAATCTATTTCGGGAATTACATGAGCTATGATAGAACCCTGCTCATTTTCAAAAGTGATTGGTAACTGAATGTACCCAATCGAGGTAATCTTTTGGCCACCAGCGGCAGTAACTGTGATTATGTTATCGGTATTGAGAGCAAGTTCCGACTCCATTAAGGGTATATGCGAATTATTACCAAGGATGCTCACAACAGAACCGGAATCTAGTAAACCGTACATATTTATATCTTTCTTTGTATTTATACCAATCTTTACATAAGGACGTGGGTCATTACGCGGCTTAGAATTGAAAATCGAAGCAACTTTATAAGAGTCGAAAAAATTCTTTACAGTCAATAACCATTTATTCCAATCCGAGTTGTCGAAACGTTTAACTGCTTGGTTGCTTCGATTTTCGTAAATTAGTTTTTTGACTTGTCTGATTGGTTCGGGTTACATTTTGGACACTCAGGTATGCGGACGTCTTTCATTCCACACTTAAAACAGAATATAGTACGCTCCGCGGTACATTCTTTCATAGAATGGGTATCCACACGACAGCGATGACAATATGTTTTGCTTTGAGAACTTATAGCGTAGGTTTTGTTAGAGTTTTCATTTGATGAACTATCGTTTTTGGCACTAGGATAATAAGAATTTCTAGTATTGTTTTTGACATCCTTTGAATTTTGGTATGCATATTCTGGGGCCAACGAACTATAATTTACGTTTGGAGGCTCCTTAAAATTATCGCATCGAACCTTTACACGTTCAAAGTTTCGACAAAGTGTTCGTAAATGATTTACAGAGGTGATGTCTGGGCAAGTAGCTAGTATATTTGCGTAACACGGTCTTATGTTGTGCAAAATTATGTCGAGTTTATCTGATTCAGACATATGTGTGCTAAGGCGCGAAAACATACCCTCCATAATTGCTAAATAAATAGTTATGTTTTCGGCATTGCCCTGCGATCGATTACGGATTTCTGACAGCATGCGATAATCGTAATCCACAACATCAAAGTCGTTTTTAAGTAACACTAACAATTCCTCCCAAGAGTTAACATGTGATCTGACACTACGAAACCAATGTAGTGCGTCTCCCGTAAAAATCTCTGGTGCCGCATTCATAATTTTAGTATCACTGATTTCTTTCGCCGTTCGGAATTCATTCAAACGCTGAATAAAGGCACGCACGCACGTTTTTCCGTCATACTTTAATTTAGAAATATCAGAAGATATGCCACGGTCACAAGTGACTGTGATTTTAGTTAGTCCCTCAGCCGAACCGTCTACTTTAGAAGCCGGAACGCTTTCGACTGCTGGACAAGATGATTTTATTATTTCTGCAACTTGTGATGATACAACATTATAGGTTGTTTTTAAATTATTTAATAATTTATTTTGTTCCGGAGTTAGTGGAGTAACAATTCGATGTAATCTAAAATGTAAATGATTTAATAAATTTTGAGTTCTATCTACCAATGATTTTTGTGTTTCTGATTTAAGTGACGTAATGTTATTTTTTATTTTTTCTAAGGTATCTGAAAATCCATTATAGTCTACCACAAACTCTAAGCATGATTCATAAATATCTTCAGATGGATATTTTTGTGTTAATCTAGTAATTTGGCGACGAAGTTCTGTGACATTATCCACTGGTACCTCACCTCGAATTGTAACCTCATATTGAAGCTCTGATTTTTGTAATAGTAAAAACTTAATCGGGAAAGCCATTATTCTAGATGCTGGGTATGTTGTACAATAAATAATACAAAAGTGGGTACACGCCTATTGCTACCTGGTGATGCAAAAAAACATTCAAAATCAACTTAAAGACAGGTATTACAATTTACTAGAACTACAATTGATGGGTAGGTAGGCAACACAAAAGCAAAACATACAAAATTACTTGATTTATAACAATAAAACAGACAAAAAGCTAGGACAATCACAAACACCAATCACTACCACACCAAAGAATGCCCAATAGCTACAAGCCAAATACGTTAGACCGACCTTTGACCTTTAAAAAAAAAACCACGTTTTTGGGCGCCACTGTCACGTTCCTTTTTCCCAGCTGACAGGTTTTTTTAAAAAGGAAACGCTAAAGATTTTCAAAAAAAAGACTATATTTTAAAAGTTTAAAAAAATAAATTTAAAAAAGAGGGTGGAAGGTAGGCCGGTCAAAGGTCGGACCACGCAGAAGGCCGAGAATACCGCACTCTCCTGCTTGGTGCCAGTCGGTGACGTCGGTGATGGCTTCGGAGTCCGTCTAGCAGGGCAGATCAGTGCCGGGTCTGGGGTGCCGTCCAGTCCGCCAGCAGATCAGGGTGCCGGTTCTAGGGTTGACGTCCTGTCAGCCAGCTACGCTGATCTTCAGCCGTATAGTAGTTCCTAGAACCCGTTCCAAAATGGCATTAGCACCCTTTCTCGTTAAGCCTCAATTGCAAGCCTACACCTGACAGAAAGAGATTGGCATCTACTAGAAGGCTAGTCTAGGTTCAGTAGGCAATAAGCAGGAAGTACTATTGAAGCGACTAATTACTAATGAGCACTAATAGTAAGTACTGATAAAGAGAGAGTAGAATTAAGGCCAAAGAATTGGTGTTAGCGATAGTGTACATTATAAGTTACTATTTTTACAAATGTAGGTACCCTGAGGATATCATTTAAAATTGGCCGTTATAACGGCCCAGATAAAGGAAGCTTACAAGGTATAGGACAGTAACGGAGTTAAAACAAATAGTTTGTCCTTTTAAACATAAAGCACAGAAAGCAGCGGCGGCTATACACAAATCTAACAGATTAATAAAACGAAAACAATGATTCAAATTGTACAACTTACCCAGTACGGGAAGAACACTAGGCACTTATTAATTACTTCAGTTACCAAGTATTGTTTAGATCTAGGTAAAGTTACTGGTGAAGTTAGTAGTATTGAATAAGAGGAGTACGAGGGAGCAGAGGTATGTACTGTTCAGTAACTTAGTACGCGTGGTTCCTCGATCGCCGTTTGAGTGTCACTGCTGGCTGCCGCCGCGGAATGAATGCGCTCGCGCTTCGTGTGGTAAGTGAAAGGAAGGGATTTTAAGATATATATAAAACCGCGCGCCGCAACAAGTTGCCGTGTCCGTTTGTTCGTAATTTTATTTTATTTGCATGAAAGTTAATTTGGTAGATAGTTTATTATTTAACAGCTTAAAATATTTAGAAATTAAGTAGGTAAGTAAATCGTGACACGCTGGCTAACCCAAACACTAAACGCGTAAATCTATATAGGCCGCGGTTTGTATTTATGCACGTTAGGTTTTTAGACTCGTTATCTAGAACAAAGTGGTTATATGCCATTGATAAGTCGAGCTTGCTAAACTGCTGACCCCCATGGATTCTTGAAAATAATTCGCTAGTTGTGGGTAGCGAATATTGTTCTACTAGTAACTGTTTGTTTATACTTATGGAGTAATCTGCACATAACCTCACTGTCCCATTCCGCTTTAAAACTGGAACTATCGGTGAAGCGTATTCCGAATATTCTATAGGTTCAAGAATACCTAAATCGACCAATCTATCGATTTCTTTTTCAACCTTATCCCGTAACGCAAAAGCTACTGGGCGTGCCTTACCTTAGCCTTACCAGATGAGCGCCTTCTTTTAACCATAATTTGATTTTGTATTTGTTAAATGTTCCTAATTTATCTGAAAATAATTTTGGATATTGCAATTGTAAATCTTTGACGGAAACATCTGAATCTATACAGTAATTAACCGGTATTAAATGTAAATTAAACTGCGCTATAAAATCCCTGCCAAGAAGCGCGGGGCCTCCGTCGCGAACTACGTACACGACAATTATAGTGTGCGTTTGATCCGCATAGCGTATAGGTAACCGCATTGTTCCTACACACACTATTTTGCCCCCATTGTACGTCCTCAGCTTTTTATGACTGTTTGATAATGGCACATCTTTAAGATAACTTTTGTGGAAATATTCGGATACTACAGTTCCCGCGGATCCGCTGTCTACTTCGAATTTAAATGGAATATTATTAAAAAAAATAGTTTCTACCATGGGTTCCCCCCTGAATGAACGGATATAATAAAGCTTACCGTCATCGTCATCCTCACCTGTACGGTCTCATCAACCGTACATTTAATTTGCGAACGCAGCAACCTACTTGAATGTCGTGCGTCACAAATATTACGCTATAATTGTAACTTTTCGCGCAAGGCAGGGCGAGTCAGACAACAACTGTGGAACTAACCACTTGTCAAAAGAAAGAATCCCTACCTCTTTAACTTGTACCCTTGACATTTTAATATAACTTTAAACACAACGTGTGGTTCTTTCTGTGTACTCCGCAACTAAACCAACTTCAACTAAGTGATAGTGTAGGGTGCCTACAACCATTGGCTCCTACATTAAATGGTCCTTCGAGCTCACCTTGTGACGTAAAAAAGGTGCTATGTAAGCAGGAGTGGATCGCGTTACACACAATGAATACTTGGCTGGCGATTTGTTGCGGAACTTGCACAATACGAATTGTATGTGAAAATGACATCACTACACACTCCATGACTTCCGGGATACTGACCTTGGCACAGGGTTGCTTGTTGCAATCGAAGGAATTAACAATTCACTCGCATAACCAATACAATAGCAACATGAAGATGAATCTTGCCATGAATATACCGTCGCTTAACTCGATGGTAAATAATGTTGTAAACATAACACATAATATGTCGCATGCAATCCTGGAGCAAATCTTAGAAGACAAAAACATCAACTACTTCGTGGACAACGTGTACAGCAAAACTCAAGCTCAATACGAATCTACGAAAGGAGACATGCTCAACTTACTGGAACAACTACAGGGAAAAAGGTTTGTGAAGTTCGACTTGACTGGGATGCTGGATCGAGATACTGACGATACCACCAAAACTTTGCTGCGTAAGCAAGAGGGCAACTTTAAAGCCCTCGACCGCGCCATGTCGAAAATTGATACAAAAACTGTCACGGAGAAATGGGAGTTAGAAGATCATCTCTCCATTCTGAAGTCGAAGTGGAACGTCATCGACAAACAACACTGGGAGCTGGAAGCGTTACTCAAAGGCTTTAACGGTAACTACCACAACATGTTCGTCGAAATGGAGGACAAGTACGACGAGCTAAGAAAAAACTTGAACAGCAAGATCTGGTCGACAGTGCACTACGAAAAGTCGGCGCCAAAGATTGAGGTTCCTGAATTTTCGGGTAGCTATACTCAATGGATTTCCTTCAAAGATCTCTTCGTGGAAACAATCCACAATAACCCGATGATAAACAAAGCGCAAAAGATGCAGCATCTGAAAACACGGTTGAGAGGTGAAGCTGAAAGATTGGTGCAACATCTCAGTATCGGCGCGGAAAACTACACAGCCTGCTGGGAGATACTGACTCAGCGTTTCGACAATCGAAGGCTGCAATTTACGTCGTTCCTGAACACCATGCTCAACCTGCCAGTCATTCAACAACCCGACAGTTTCAACCTCAAGAAGATGCATGACGTCATAACTGAATGTACGAACGGACTAACAAACATCGGGTTAGACATCGGAACTTGGGACCCAATTATCGTACACTTGATGTCCCAGAAACTTGACACAACTAGCTACAGCGAGTACATAAAGGAACTGCGAGATCCTAGGGATGTGCCAAACTTGAATGAGCTACTATACTTCCTGGAAAACAAGTTCATGGCTTATGAAGCCATAAAAAATACGAAAAAGGAAGTACCTAACCAACAGAAGCAAATCGCGTCCAAGTCATTTAACAAACATCATTCTGCAAAACAGCATGTCTACGAGCGGCAGAAATATTTCAAGAGAACTTATCATACAGCATACGGACACTGCCCACACTGCGAAGGAAATCATGTTTTGATGAAATGTCCAAAGTTCATCAATATGGACTCATTCCAACGGAATAACACAGTCGCAAAATTACACGTGTGCAAAAACTGCTTATACAGTCATGGCGAAACAGATTGTTCGTCAGCAAAAACGTGCAAAGAATGCAATATGAAGCATCACACTTTATTGCACAACGCAGACAAGAAAAACAATGTCAACTCATCTAAAACGGAAAAAACCAACGACAATTTAGGTCAACGACCAACCACCTTCACGCACAAACAAAGCTCCAACCATGTATCTACTAACGAGATGGAAGTTTTGTTAACTACTGTTCAGCTTAAGATAAAGTCGACGAATGGGGATTTCATTACGCTTCGAGCACTACTAGATCAAGGTTCGCAAGTAAACTTGATCACCGAGAATGCCGCACAGATGCTACGACTACCACGGAAACGACTTAACGCAACCATTACGGGTGTAGGAGCTGCACCTGGTAACTGCAAAGGACGACTTCAGCTTACCTGTAAATCGATTCACTCGGACTACGCATTCGAAACTCAGGCACTCATCCTAAGCAAACTAACAAGCAACTTACCAAACTCATCGTTCGAAAAGGCTAACTGGCCACACCTGGAAAACTTGAAACTAGCAGATCCGGAATTCAACGTATCTAGTCCTATAGATCTGTTACTTGGAGCAGACGTGTATTCCGACATCATCCTTGACGGAGTCTTGAAAGGCAGTCAACAGTCTCCTGTAGCGCAACAGACGCACTTGGGCTGGATCCTATGCGGCAAACTGAAAACTTTCAACTGTCACGTAACACTGGTCGACCTAAGCGAATTAACTAAATTCTGGGAGAACGAAGACATAACTATCAGCAACAATGACATGCCGAAGGATAATCAGTGTGAAGAATACTACACCCAGATAGTGCAACGAGACGCAGATAACAAATACATCGTTAAGATGCCTATGAGCTCTGAGTTGCAAAATAAGCTAGGCAAATCAAAGTCAATGGCTATTTCGCAATTTCTCCAACTAGAAAAACGTCTGGGAAAGAACGACAAGCTCGCGATAATGTACCGGGACTTCATCAGAGAATATACGCAACTACAGCATATGAAACCGGCATCTCCAACATTACCTTCTACGTCTGAATGCTACCTTCCGCACCATGGTGTTTTGCGAGAACAATCCACTACAACGAAACTAAGAGTGGTTTTTAACGCCTCGCAAAGGACAACAACTGGGTACAGCTTGAATAGCTTAATGGAAAAAGGCCCAAATCTACAGAAGGATATCCAAGCCCTTATCCTAAAGTGGAGGTCATACAAGTACGCTTTTACCGCCGATATAGAGAAGATGTACCGATGCATCGGGATAGCTGAAAATCAACAGTCACTTCAGAAGATAATATGGCGTGACTCTCCTGCTGAAAGGTTACAAGAATTTCAACTTTGCACCGTGACATACGGAACCAAATGCGCGCCATGGTTGGCCATGAGGACTATGAAACAGTTAGCCCTTGATGACGGTCATAAATATCCAGAGGCCGCCAATACATTACTGAACGAGTTCTACGTTGATGATGTGATAAGTGGTCACTACTCTCTGGATAAAGCTAAAGACCTACAAAGTTCCCTCATAAACTTACTGAAGGGCGGCGGCATGAACTTACGCAAGTGGTCAGCCAACCACTCCGCGTTACTAGAGAACCTAACTGATGATCAAATATCAAGTAAAAGCATATTTGATTTTAAAACTGAAGACTCAACAAAAACACTCGGACTCGGCTGGAACCCAAACATCGACACGTTCATGTTTAACTGGAGTCTGGAAGAAAAAGCGAGGGGTCGGACAACGAAAAGGCACTTGCTTTCCGAAATTTCGAAACTGTACGATCCTTAGGGTTGGTTGGCTCCCATAACAGTGTCAGCAAAACTATTATTTCAAAGAGTATGGGACGGCAAACTTGCCTGGGATGAAGAACTACCGAGTGACATACTAAACGATTGGGTCAAATTGAAAACTGAACTACCAAATGTAAGGAAAATAAAACTGAACCGATGGATTGGTGCACAAAAATTAATAGAATTGCTGGGATTCTGCGATGCGAGTGAAAAGGCGTACGCGTGTGTCATATACAGTCGAGTAAGGAACGAACAAGATATACCGACTGTAACGTTACTCGTCGCTAAAACCAGGGTTGCGCCTCTATCACAAAAAACAACGTTGCCGAGACTGGAACTATGTGGCGCACTACTGTTGGCCAAACTCATGGGAAAAACTACGGGAGCTTTAACTGGATACAATTTGTCAATACAAGCATGGTGTGACTCTCAAGTAGTCTTAGCGTGGCTGCAAGGAGATACATCAAGGTGGGATCAATACGTGTCCAACAGAGTTGAAAAAATAAAACTAACTATTCCAGCCGACAAGTGGTGCTACGTAAAATCGGCACAGAACCCTGCTGACTGTGCATCTAGAGGAATGTTGCCGAGCAAACTAGTAAACTTCGATCTCTGGTGGCAAGGTCCGGAATTTCTGAAAATGGCACAGGACTCTGACCTCATGAGAAACTCCACATGTTTGTTTACAACCCACCATGAAACTGACAACTTAGCAGTGGCAATCACAACGGTGCCGAAAAACAATGAACATTCAATAAATAACTTACTACATAAATATAGTTCATTAACGCAAATAGTTCGAGTAATGGCTCAAGTACTGCGCTTTATCGCGACGGCACGCTCCAAGAAGAAATTTGAAACCAACTACCTAAGTGTGAGCGAACTCAAACTAGCGGCTGATCGAGTAATTACATATGTGCAGAGTACGGAGTTTGAAAATGAATACAAACAGTTAAAGGCAAACGGAACTGTAAACAACAAGAGCGTTTTATACAAATTGAATCCTTATATAGATGAAAAAGGGGTTATAAGAGTCGGTGGAAGACTGAAAAATTCCTACTTGCCCTTCGAGATGAAGAATCCTACAATTCTTCCTCGATTAGGACGCCTAACTCAGCTCGTAATTGAACAAGCACACCTTACAACACTTCATGGAGGTGCGCGGCTGACATTGGCTCAAATCCGACAGCGATACTGGATTATCGGAAGCAACAGAGCTGTAAAAACTCAACTGAGACGTTGCGTGCGGTGTCACCGCTACAAACCAACAGACAACTACCAACTTATGGCGGACCTACCTCAACAGAGAGTTAACCCATCTCGACCTTTTACACACACTGGCGTAGACTTCACTGGCCACGTGCCAGTCAAGCTAAACAAAGGGAGAGGAGTAAAGACTACGAAGGGGTACATCGCAATTTTCGTGTGCATGACTACTAAAGCTGTACACATAGAACTGGTGTCTGATTTAAGCACCGAAACTTTCATTGCCGCTTTCCAGCGCATGTGCGCTAGACGCGGTACACCTAAACATGTGTACTCAGATTGCGGCACGAACTTCATTGGAGCTTCGAAGATGTTGCGCAATGAATTTGAAAAGTTTAAACAAGAACTTTCACCGGACTTCTTCAACGAGATCGGAAAAATGGAGGTAGAATGGCACTTCAACGCTCCCGCGTGGCCGAGTGCTGGTGGTCTGTGGGAAGCGGCCGTAAAATCGATGAAACACCATCTTCACCGCGTACTAGGAGATCAGAAACTAACATTCGAGGAGTTTACTACGTTACTGGCAAAAATAGAAGCCTGCATGAACTCAAGACCCCTCTGTCCACTCACAGAAGATCCCGATGAGTTTCAAAACTACCTAACACCTGGTCATTTCCTCACTGGAAGCCCAACGATGTCACTACCAATATCAACGTACTGTGACGTAAATAACGTTAATCTACGTCAACGGTGGCAGCTAACAGAGCACATGCTGCACCAATTTTGGAAGAGTTGGTCGACTGAATACTTAACACAGCTCCAGATCAGGGGGAAATGGAACAAACCAAAAAAGAACATCCAGGAAGGCGATATAGTCTTGATCAAGGACAACAACTTGCCCCCAGGAAAATGGGCCATGGGACGCGTACTTGAACTGCACCCCGGTTCCGACGGCTATGTTCGAGTGACCACGATTAAAACTCAATCGGGTATCATCAAACGTCCAGTCGTGAAACTGTCACCACTTCCTATCGAGATCAACATCCAAGATGACACAGAAAAGAAATCTCCAATCACGCCAAAGACGGGCGGAAATAAATGTTTCTCCACCCTTCTTACAATGCTATTAATTGTGTTTACGTCAATAACTGGGTCATATGGCGAAATCATGACGTCTGGCGTACAAATTACTAACTTCGAACTTGAGCGGCCGATTTATTACGACACAATAGGCAACGTACAAGTCATTCATGATGAATGGACACTACTTTTGTACTATAACTTATCAACTTACTGGGACGGAGTACGTCGAATTGAAGCTTACCTCAAGGGTTTGAACGAACTGTGCCAAAAAACCGACCCAAGATACTGCAAGACAACTTTAGAACAGCTTACCCACGAAATGGAAATACTGAGCTACTACAACACCATACTCCTAGCTCCTCACAAGTATTTAAGTAACCGTAAGAAACGAGGAGCGATTGATGGAGTGGGATATATTGCTAACAGCCTCTTTGGTATTCTAGATCAACGGTTTGCAGATAAATACCACGACGATATACAAGCTGTCCAAAATAATGAAAAGTATTTACTTGACTTGATAAAGAACCAAACTTCAATAGTCGAGCTTCAAAACAATATGCTGAAGAAGAATGAACAAAATATCAAGCGACAGTTTGGTTTAATAGACGACTTTATGGCGCAAACTAACTCCAACTTAGCCAAAGCGGAGTCTGAAATGGAAGTACTGATGGCTACCAACTACTTCAACTCGGCCTCACTAACAGCATACCTGTTGATTACCAATTTGGAGAGGGTTCAAGAGATGCTGTTCGAAAGCCTAACTGATGTCTACAAAGGGCACATAGACATCCATCTACTTACACCTGTCAACTTGATCAAGCAACTGACTGAAATCGCGGGAAAACTCCCGAGGACCTCGTCGTTGCCTGTCCGAAACATCAGAGACGATATCAAAGACATCTACAAATTACTATACGTGAGAGCGCGAGTCACCACTAACTACTTCTTGTTCGAGATACACATCCCACTGATCTCAAATGAAGACTTCACGCTATACCAAGCTACTCCGTTGCCCATGAAAACAAGTACAGGAACAGTCATCGTGCAACTAGCTTCGCAGTACATAGCAGTAAATTTCGGGAAGAGCACTTTTGTCTCCTTATCTGAAGATGACATGAAGCAGTGTACTTACATTCAACCAGGCAATTTGATATGCCACAAGAATTTACCTATATTCAACTTGCAAAACAGCAATGCCCCATGTGAAGCAAAACTACTGGGTCATCGAACGACCTCACCTTGTGACGTAAAAAAGGTGCTATGTAAGCAGGAGTGGATCGCGTTACACACAATGAATACTTGGCTGGCGATTTGTTGCGGAACTTGCACAATACGAATTGTATGTGAAAATGACATCACTACACACTCCATGACTTCCGGGATACTGACCTTGGCACAGGGTTGCTTGTTGCAATCGAAGGAATTAACAATTCACTCGCATAACCAATACAATAGCAACATGAAGATGGATCTTGCCATGAATATACCGTCGCTTAACTCGATGGTAAATAATGTTGTAAACATAACACATAATATGTCGCATGTGATCTTACCAGAAACTGCAGAATTGGAGGAAATCGACAAGCGATTAGCTATTATGAAAAGACGAGAAAACCAGCTCCCATCAACCATTTCCACTCATGACATACACCAATACGCCGTCTCTTATACTATTGTGGGAGTAATCGTCATTGTCTCTGTGGGGTGGTTTATAAAGAGATGCGGACCATCTTGTCGCTCAAAACAAACTACGAGCCATTTAGCTACGAACAATCAGCTTGAAGAGATTGAACTGCAACCGATACAACATAGAAAGCAAGAAGAAAACATTCACACGGCGAGCCAAGCAGGACTGCAAACGGGACGTCCACGTTATGCAGACAACGTCGCATTTGACTTCGAATAATTTAATCTATTATTTGTTTCTTTGTAATAGGGTTTCTTCTCTTGACAAGCTTTCATTAATCTTCCGTACATCTTGTGGGGTTGCCAACATGTACGGTCTCATCAACCGTACATTTACTTTGCGAACGCAGCAACCTACTTGAATGTCGTGCGTCACAAATATTACGCTATAATTGTAACTTTTCGCGCAAGACAGGGCGAGTCAGACAACAACTGTGGAACTAACCACTTGTCAAGAGAAAGAATCCCTACCTCTTTAACTTGTACCCTTGACATTTTAATATAACTTTAAACACAACGTGTGGTTCTTTCTGTGTACTCCGCAACTAAACCAACTTCAACTAAGTGATAGTGTAGGGTGCCTACAACCATTGGCTCCTACATTACCCTTGTCACCGTCATCCACCTGTACGTAATTCACTTTCTTACACATTTTACGCAAGTGGCCTTTTACGTGACACTTTTTACAAACGTACTTTGCGAATTTACAGTCGGCCGATTTGTGATTCGTATAACCACATACCCCACATTTCACTTTCGCTACACTACCACTTTTCTCACTATTCGTGTTCGTTATCTTGAAAAGCTGCTGGTTTTTTTTTTTTTTTTTAGGATGGGAAATCATCAAATGACGCGGGGGGGGGGGCCCGCTCTGGGCGGAGCGGAAGGGAGTGTCAGACTTGTACTGACTAAAACCCATCCATGTGCCTTCTTTGCCCTTTGTGTTCCAGGGCCGCGGTATCTCTTTCGAACAGTCCCGCAGCCCTGGCAGGCATCAGCCCGTGCGGACCCCTAAGCGTGGACGTCTGTGTCGGCGCGGCTGCGCTGGCCGCAGCGGCAGCGCGCGCGCAGCTCAGGTTCTCTCCCATCTCCACGACCTTGGCCAACGTGAGGTCGGTGAGGTCCTTCGTGTACAGCTTCTCCTTTTCTCGTCCTGGCTGCAACCCCATGATAAACTTGTCACGAAGCGCCTCTTCCACGTTGAGAAAGTTGCACTTTGCTGTAAGGCCACGTAGTCTCGCCGCCCACTGGGAGTGAGTTTCCCCCACTAGTTGAGTCGCCGCGTAAAAGTTATGACGCTCGCCAAACCCAACACTCTTGGGGGTGAAATGATTGTCCAGTCGTGACAATATGTCTTCATAGGGGACTTCTGCAACATCTTTAGGCAGTACCAAATCTGTTACTAACTGGTAGGTACCCTCGGTGAGTGCGCTGAGGAGAATCGCTTTTCTTTTCTCGCCTGCAGGATCTGAATTACCGTTAATATCATTTGCCACAAAATATTGGGCAATGCGACCTTTATATGTTTTCCACGTCTGTGTATTATGGTCGAAACAATATAAAATTCCAAATTGTACACTAGACATCTTGATAATTAATAATTATTATTGTGGGTAAACTCGTCGCCGTATGCAGATGGGTCGATGATATTACGGACAAGTGAAACGATCGCTGGTTAGCAACGCACTGATTTATTGACAGGTAGGTACATGACAATAACGCATCGCGCGCGGGAGGCGCGCAGGGCGGTGCGCGGGAAGGGGCGCGGTACGCGCATACACAACAGTTTGTGACCTTCTTTCCTAGTAATAGGCGTGTCCTCTATTTCATAACGATGGTTGCCTATTATTTAAGAAATTCTGTACGGTCCTACACATTTTGGTATTAGTTTACGACTGTGTCCAGGGTCAGCTCTCGGACGTCAGCTCTCGCGACCATTCGTCCCTACGAATGGTCGCGAGAGCTGACGTCTCTGCGTGAGGCGTGCGTTGCCGCGCAGCACCGGTACGCCAGGCATCGCAGGCTCCGCATCCGCCCTCCGGATGCGGCAGCCATTGAGGCGGAGCTTTACGAGGGGTACAGAGAGGCGAAGACCGCCCTCCAAGAGGCTGTCCGGCGGGCCAAGAACATGGCCTGCGAGGAGATGCTGGAGTCTCTGAACGGAGATCCGTGGGGGCGCCCTTACAAGATGGTGCGGGACAAACTCCGCACCCGGGCCCCCCCGCTGACGCAGAGTCTCCGGACTGAGCTCGTGGAGGACGTGGTAAGCGCTCTGTTCCCTTCGCGAGGGAGGCATCCTCCCCCACCTATGGCTCCGCCGCCGCTTGCGGTGCCGGAAGCGGACCACACCGATGACGACGTTCCGAAGGTGACTGGGGTAGACCTGAGAGTGGCGGTACGCAGGCTGAAGGCCAGAAATACCACCCCGGGACCCGATAGCTTACCTGGCAAAGCCTGGGTCCTGGCCTCTGAGGCTCTCGGGCCCCGACTGGAAGTTCTCCTAAGCGCATGCTTGGAGCGAGGCCAGTTCCCGCTTCGTTGGAAGACGGGGAAGCTGGTCCTCATCCAAAAGCCAGGGCGCCCTGCGGACTCTCCGTCCGCATACCGGCCCATCGTGTTGCTCGACGAGGTGGGCAAGCTCTTTGAAAGAGTTATTGCTAACCGCCTCGCCGGGCACCTCGCGGGGATGGTCCCGGATCTTGCGGAACACCAGTTTGGTTTCCGCAAGGGGCGCTCGACGGTGGACGCCCTCACGACGGGGGACGCGGTTTCCTGGGGCGAGGTCGTATTGGCGGTGTCTCTTGACATCGCCAACGCCTTCAACTCCATGCCCTGGAGCTGCATTGGGGAGGCACTCCGGTATCACCTGGTGCCGACCTACCTTCGTCGTGTGGTCGGGGACTACCTGACGGATAGGGCCGTCATCTACCCCGGTCAGAGCGGAGAATGGAACCGGCGAGAGATGTCGTGCGGTGTTCCACAGGGATCGGTTCTGGGGCCGGCCTTGTGGAACATCGGTTACGACCTCCCTAGCGGCGTCAGCGTAGTCTGCTACGCTGACGACACGCTGGTACTGGCACAAGGGAGATCGCACGAGGCGGCGGCCGAAAACATGACACGCGGGGTTGCGATAGTCATGGAGAGGATCCGGCAATTGGGTCTCGAGGTGGCATTGTACAAGTCCGAGGCCATGTGTTTTCATGGGCCTCGGAATGCGCCACCGTCGGGATCCCTACTGACGGCAGGAGGGGTTTCCATCGGCGTCGGGTCGACGCTGAAGTACCTGGGACTCATCCTCGACAGCCGGTGGAACTTCGTGGAGCTTTTCCGACGTTTGGCCCCCAAACTGGAACGGACTGGGGCTGCCTTCAAGCGGCTCCTGCCCAACCTGGGGGGTTCAAACGCCTCCTGCCGGAGGCTCTACGCGGGGGTCGTGCGGTTCATGGCCCTTTACGGGGCCCCGTTGGGGGCGCGTTCTTTGAGGTGGCAAGCCGCCCGCTACATGAACGCGCCCCAAAAGGGGATAGCCCTAAGGCTAGTCCGGGGGTACCGCACGATCTCCGGTGAGGCGGCGAGCCTCCTTGCCGGATTGCCGCCATGGGATCTGGAGGCGATAGTCCTCGCGCGCCTTCACGAATGGCGCGCGGAGGCACTACGTCGGGGGGAAACTCCCGCTCAGCGGACAGACCTCCGGCGCGATCTCATGGTGACATGGAGAGAGCGACTGTCGCAACCCCGTGCAGGGCACGCCACCATAGTAGAGATAAGTCCCCTCTATGAGGAGTGGCTAGAGAGGCGCCACGGCGCCCTCACCTTCCGCCTGACGCAGGTCCTCACCGGACACGGTTGATTCGGGAGGTTCCTGCACCGAATTGGGCGGGAGGAAACGCCCGGGTGTTTCCATTGTGAGGATCGTCCGGAGGATACGGTGCAGCACACTGTGGAGGCCTGCCCCGCTTGGGCGGAGCAGCGCCGTGTCCTCGTAGAGGCGATCGGCGGCGGCGACCTCTCGCGCCCGGCCCTGGTTCAAGCCATGGTCCGGAACGAGAGGGAATGGGAAGCCGTCACCTCCTTCTTCGAAACAGTCATGCTAGTGAAGGAGGTGGCGGAACGTGAGAGGGAAAGAGCCTTACGTCCCAGGCACCGTGGGAGACGCCCTGGGCGTCGGGGGTCACGTGGTGGCCCCCGGCCACCGTAGGCGCGGGCCTGTGGACGGCGAGTTTTTCGCTTGCTCGCCGTCCGGCCGTCTTATGACGACAGGCTGTGTCGACGGCGCGTTCGTGTTCCACGCGCGCCTCAAAGAGATGTCAGCAACCACGTAGGGGTCCGCAAGGGCCGATGCCTGCCAGGGCTGCGGGACTGTTCGAAAGAGATACCGTGGCCCTGGAACACAAAGGGCAAAGAAGGAACATGGATGGGTTTTAGTCAGTACAAGTCTGAAACTCCCTTCCGCTCCACCCAGAGCGGGGGGGGGGGTCAAAAAAAAAAAGGGTCCCTACGAATATCTTTTTCTACACGAACTAAATCTCCTATTTTTTACTCAGTTGGGTTTTTATGCGATTTATCAAAACGCTCTTTCGGTACTTGTTGGCTTATTTGAATTCGTGAGTCTGCATTTGATCTAATTTTATCGCGATCTAACCGGGTATGACATTCCGCGACAAGTGAATTCATGAAACCATCCGATACGCCGGTGGTTTGAACTCCAAATAACATTTCAGAAGGAGTACGACCAGTGGTTTTGTTAACAGTGTTGTTCAAAGACCACTGTATCTGGGGTAAACACAAGTCCCACTCATTTTTTTGTTTATTGTGATTAGCCGCCGTTATTGCATCAACAATAGTCCGATTGTACCTCTCAACCTGACCATTGGCCCTAGGAGAGGCAACCGCGTTTAAGATATGTTTAACGCCCCTTTTATTAATAAAATCTTTAAACTCGTATCTGTAACATTGGATTGTAATATGATATTTTTTAAGTAAAACTTCTGTTCTTCCGTGGGGTGGGGACCTGGTGATTTGTAATACAGGCATTTTACGCCTAACTCAAACACCAGCTCCTCACATTACTAAAAAAGACAATTAATTTGTGAAACCCAGAATAAGCTTGTCATTGTGAGGAGAAATAAAGAACTTATTATTATTATTATTATTTATTTTCGCAGGTACGTAGGTCGGAATGTACAAACATTTTGTTGTTGCTATGCGTGATCTCGGCTGGTCGGTATGCGTTGATAGTCTGTCGCAGCTGTTCGACGAAATCGTGACTCATTTGGCTTCCTTTTGTTTCAACAAAAAAATCTCCTGGTAATCGCAGCGATGTTCCGTAGGTATATTGTGCGGGACTAATTAGTGTGTCGCTGTGAGTAGCCGCGCGTAATCCAAGTAATACGGTCGGTAACTCGTCAAACCACTTTCCGTTCGCACTAGTAGTGCAGCGCGCGGTAAGTGCGGCTTTGAGTGAGCGGTGCCAGCGTTCGATGATTCCATTTGATTGTGGGTGATATGCAGTTGTTCTCGTTCTGTTTATTCCCATTAATTTCATTAATTCAGAGTAGAGTTGGCTCTCAAACTGGCGGCCTTGATCGCTTGTTATCGTGATAGGACAACCAAATCTTGTTATCCAGCCTTCGTATATCGCTTTGACTATTGTTTCTGCAGTTTTGTCGTGGAGAGGTAATGCTTCGGGCCATCGCGTGTACCGGTCGATAATAGCAGGTACTTGTGTCCATATTGTGAGGGTGGTAGGGGCCCAACAATGTCGACATGGATATGTTGAAATCGTTCCAATGGTGGGAAAGTTGCAATTTGACTCGTTGTGTGTCGACTAACTTTTGACTTTTGACAGGCTTCACAGGCTTTCGACCATCGTCCCGCGTCAGCGTTCATTGAAGGCCAGAAGTATTTTTCACTTAGTATTTTTCTTGTTGTGCGTGTGCCGGGGTGGCTAAGGTTATGTACACTTTCGTACGCTGCTCGGCGAAATGTTTCGGGTAGGTACGGGCGAATATGTTGTGTTGATGTTTCGCACAGTATTTTGCAATTTGTGTTTGGTAGAACTATGCGCTTCAATTGTAAATTGCTTTGTTTCTGTAGGTCATAGATAGAGCTATCTCTTTCTTGCGCTGTAGCTAGTTGCTTGTAGTCAATCGTTGTAGGACAAGTGATGGTTTCTGTGTTGATCCGTGATAATGAATCTGCAACTATGTTGTCTTTCCCGCTGATATGACGAATGTCGTTTGTGAATTCGCTAATGTACATGAGTTGTCGGGCTCGGCGCGGTGTCTCGCTGTCTGTCGATGTTTTATTTATCGCGTAGGTTAATGGCTTGTGGTCGGTGAATATTGTGAGATGTCTTCCTTCGAACATTTTTCTAAAATGCTTCACGGCCATGTATATAGCTAATAGTTCTCTGTCGAATGTGCTATATTTGACTTGCGCGCTTGACAATACTTTGGAGAAATAACCCAGTGGCTGCCATTTGTTGTGTACATATTGTTGCAGTACAGCACCGGCGCACTTATCAGAGGCGAGAGGCGTCAGTCATCAATGCGATCGGTGCGTTATGTGAGGGGTGAGCTAGTAATGCTGCGTTTTGTAAGCCAGCTTTACATAGCTCAAATGCCTTCTTGGCTTCGTCGTTCCATACGATCTTTGTTTTGTCTCGTTTCTTGCTGTTGTGCAAATA
The DNA here is from genome assembly GCA_905163415.1 of Noctua fimbriata. Taxonomy (NCBI): domain Eukaryota; kingdom Metazoa; phylum Arthropoda; class Insecta; order Lepidoptera; family Noctuidae; genus Noctua; species Noctua fimbriata. The sequence continues at coordinate 1,545,010 of CAJHZP010000005.1, forward strand.
TGCGTTTAGAGGTGCTTGTATTTCGGCTGCCTTTGAAATGCAGTCTCTGTAGAAGTAGACGGTGCCGAGGAGTCTTCTCAATTGTTCAATGGTTGTGGGTAGTGGAAAGTTGGTGATTGCTTCTACTTTTTCTGCTGGAGGTTTGATGCCATCTTGTGAGACAGTGTGTCCAAGGAATTTGATCACTTTCTTGCCTAGTACACATTTCGATGGGTTTATAGTGATGCCATATTTGTTCAGTCGTTGCAGGACGGTGCGTAAATGCTGTCTGTGTTCTTCTTCTGTACTGGAGCTTATGATGATGTCATCCACAAAAGGGTAGGCAAAATCGAGTTCGTGGAGTACCTCATGAATGAAGCGTTGGAAAGTCTGTCCAGCATTTTTCAGACCAGGGCACATTCGGGGAAATTCAAATAGCCCGAATGGTGTGATAATGGCTGTTTTTTCAATGTGATCTTCCAGAACAGGCAATTGTTGGTAAGCTCTATTTAGGTCAAGCGTTGAGAATACCTGCTTCCCGTGCAACTGGTAAGTGAAATCCTTCAAACGTGGTACCGGATATCGGTCTGGCTTGGTTATGGCGTTAAGTCTTCTATAGTCTCCACATACACGTAAGTCTCCGTTTGGTTTGGGTACCACGTGAAGTGGACTGGCCCAGGGGCTCTTGCTTGGTCGGCATAATCCCTGATCCATCATGGTTTGAAATTCTTTCTTCGCAGCTTCGTAACGGTGAGGTGGCAGTGGACGTGCTTTGCAGTATAATGGCGGCCCTGTTGTTTCGATATGGTGCTCGACGTTGTGCTTCGGAGTATTTTTCATAGTGGAAAGTCTTGTTATATCGGGGAATTCCGCTAATATGTCATGATATTTTTGTTCCAGGTCTATGGTTCTGATTGTTGGTGCTGTAGATTTGCAAATGGAAGTTTTCACTGACAAGTTAGTTATCTTGTCGATTAAACATTTTCCAGCGAGGTCGACTAGAAGGTGATGGTGCTTCAAGAAATCAGCGCCGATGATGGGCTTACTGACTGCTGCTACGACGAACTTCCATCTGAATGGTCGTCTCAGGTTGAAATCTAGATCTATTGTTTTTTCACCGTAGGTGGGTAATTCTGTGTTGTTTGCTGCATAAAGTTTGAATGCGGTGGGCTTGAGGATTTCGCAGCGTTTTCGAGGAATGACGGATATGTTTGCACCAGTATCGATGAGAAAGCTTAGATTTGTCTTCTTGTCTTTCAGAAGTAGACGGTGTGATTTTTCCCAGGCGCTAGATCCCGTCTCTGCTAACACCTGCTTTAGTTTCCCGTGCTTGAAGGGTGCTTATTTTCATAAGTACATGGTCTAGTACATTTTCTTGTCCGCCGAACTTTCGATGATAATAACAAACGGAATTGTCGTAGTTCTCAGTCCTGTGTTGTTGATTTGAATCCGACCGGCGGTTACCGTGCGGCGATCTGTATGAACTGCGTGATCGATGACGGGCGCCTCGCGAGTTGCGCTCGCGCTGCCTTCCGTAGCGGTTGTGGTGTGTTTTTAATTCCGATATTTCTTTCGCCAACATGTCGATCTTTGCGTGAAGTAATGCGTTTTCATGATTTTTAGCTACTGGTCTGGTCTGGTCGTTCTGCTTCGAAGTAATCGGGTTCATGTTTGTTTCTAGGTGTTTCTTCAGTCGGGGTCACCACTGTTGGGATACGCAGGGTTTGAAAATGAGACTCGTGGTGATGGCTGAATATGGAATGGAATGTATTTCGAAAAGACGGTCCCTTTTATACAATATTTGTAACAAAAAATCAATGCATAGTAGGTACTTATAGAAACTTAGTTTGGGCACAATATTGTCGATGTACCCTACGTACTATATTGTTACTGTGAGGATGATATTTCGCTACACCAGTAAAAAGTGTTAAAAGTAGTGTCAGTGTTCAGCTGGTATTTGCGGAATATTTCTCGCTATTTGGAGTGCCACGTCGCCTGATATCTGATCGCGGCACTAGTTTTGGGAGGAAGGGAGGCGCAGTTCCTCCGACAGCCCTGGACCTCCTTTTCTTTGACTTGGGTGCCTTGCAGGCCTTCCCGCCAAGTCTGTGCTCCGTAGGCTTTCCTGCAGCTGCGCATAGGCTGCAGTTTGGCACTCCGGAGCACTGGGCCGCCTTGTGGCCGGGTTGACCGCAGCGGAAACACAGTTCGCTGCGATCAATTTGTGCAGTGTACTGTGCCCGGACGTGGCCCTTTTCCAGACACCGGAAGCACTGCACAGCCCGTCTTGGCAGGAGTTTGACCCTGGCAGCCACCCAACCCACCAGCAGCCGTCCGCCATCTGCAGCCTTGTTCGCAGCCGCTACCGGGCACCGCACCCAGACCGTGCCCAGCCCGTCCGCGCCGCTGCGAATTTCGCCTGCTACCACATTCTCAGGCGGACATCCACCGATTTGGGCAATGGCCGCCACTACTTCCTCCGGGGTAACCGAGTCGTCCAGTCCATTCACGCGCAATTCAGCCGTGACAGTGGGCCTGGACACTCGGGCGTCTTCTGGCTTGAGGACTTCCCGGAGCTTGGCGGCCAAATTGTCCGCCCTCTCTTGTCTCGCAGCACCCGACACTTGAAGCACCTTGGCACCCGTGGCTGCCGTTCTGAAAACGAAGCCAGCCGGGGTGCCAAATTCGCTAAACTTCAGCTTTTGCCTCATTTCCGCCAGGAGCGACTTGTAGGTCACTCCCCTGTTGGCGGCTTCGGGCTGCAGTGTAATAACTACAGCCTCTGAGCGTGGGGTAGTGACCTTGGGCGGCCTCGTGGCCTCTGTTCGAGTCGGACCCTGGCGGGGTGGCTGCGACACCCTCTTTTTGCGGCCCCTCTTCACCACCGTCGTCCACGCCTCCTGGGTGGGAGGCGCGGTACCCGGAAGCGTGGTCTCTTGGGTAGAAGGGGGCGCGTTCGTACCCGCTGCTTTCTTCTTGCGGCGGCCACCTTTACCCGCCGTCACGTGGGTGGGAGAAGCCGCCACCGGGAGCTTGGACGTTTGGAGAGGGGGCTTGGACGCACCATCCACGGGCTTCTTGGGCCCTGCCACGGAGTTCTTAGCCCCCTCTGCAGGTTTCTGAGCTACCTGCGCGGGCCTCGTCCTGGCAGACTCTTCCGTCCTGCGCCTATCCGCCGCAAGCGGGGGCCGAAAGATTTCAGCTGGCGGGAGTCGAGACTCAATTGCCTCCAGGCGGGCACTCACCATGCCACCACACTGCACTATGCAGATTCTCGCCACCCTCTCTATATCGTAGTCCGACAAGCTTAGAGATGATGGCGCCGCAGGTGCAGTCGCCGACGTGGGAGCTGCCTGCTGCTGCCCGACACTTCGCTGAGAGGCAAACTCTCGCCTGAGGTCCTCCAGCTCGGATCGGAGACGGCTGTTCTCCCTCCACAGCCTCGCCGTCTCTTCCGAGGTCGTGCGGCCATGGAGAGCCTCCACTGCCTCCCTGATCCCCTCTGCCGCCTCTTTGAGGGCGCGCGTGAACGAGCCCTTCAGGTTGCCGGACTTGGTCGCAACCTTCAGGACAACGTCCACGCCGTCCATCACCTGGCGGTTGAGAGCCTCTGCTGTTAGGCTCTCTCCATTGGCCGCCTGGGCAGACCGCCGCTCTCGGGCCTGACGGGCCATTTCGGCAACCTCATCGGCCGCGATTGCTCTGTTCTGAGCACGCTTCGCGGCGTTGGCCTCCGCCTTTGTGCCCACAAGAGAGACGGTGACCCCTCCCAGCTCGTCGATCGAGACCGCGGATGAGACGCGATCCGAGTCACTCGCTCCGCTGGCCATCGGCGTATCGGGGCGCTTCAGGAAGCGGCCCCGGGTGTCGCGTGACGCTGCCGGAGTTTTTGTTCCGGAAGCTGTCCCGCGACCTCTGCCCCTCCTGGCTGTCGGCACCTTCGCGGCCGGCAGGTTCTCCTCGCTTGAGGACAGACCCGCCGTGCATGCGTCCGACTCACAGACACGCGGCCGCTTCCCCCAAAACTTGGAGGGAGTGGCCGCAACTGCTTGCGAAACGGTGGGTGTGTTGTCGAAGGTAGACGACATACCACCCACCCTCTCCAAAACCACGCGAGGTTCCGCTGGAGCCTCCGCTCCCGGCCTCAGTGACGCAGTGCCAGAGTCCGACACTGCGTCCGACGCGTGGCGCTCGACCCGTCCTCGGTCATTTCTCTTAAAACTAAAAGAGATGAGGTCTTCAAATGACCTCGATCTCGAGGAGCCTCCTCCGCTCTCGTTGCCATTGGCAAGCGGATGGCGTTTGCTGCCCTCCCCAGAATACGAGGGGCTTGACGATCCCAAAGGGATCGTAGCGGATTCTCCAGCTGCTGAGCAGCTGGTACCGCCCTGGGGTATTATATTACAAATCGCCTTTTTCATTGTAAATTTTAGGGTGTGGTCCCTATCTCCCTACCTGTCATCATTTACCCCCCCCCCCCCCCCCCCTTATGACTAGTCTATCGCCCTCACAGTCACGTCTGATGGGCAGACGCGTACCAGAGGGCGACGAATGTCACATCCCAAAACATGCCCCGCAACGATAGCCCGCCGCGTGGCATATTATTATGAGGGAAGATCCCCGACCCCGATTCACTCCCCGAGGACCCCGAGGAGTGAATCACCAATCACGTACCGTCCGATGAGCCCGCTCCGTGAGCTATCGCACGGTACACGATGTGTCCCTCCCCATATTCACACTCCGATGACTCGGAGCGTGAATCGCGCACTGCCCGGGACGACGGACAGGGCACCCCTCGCCAGAGTCTGAAGCGACTCCGGCGTGTGTGTCTCTCTTAGTCTGGTCTCTCACTTGGAATGGGAAAAACTCCAAGATCATTGAGACACTCAAGCCCCACCACGACGACAACGTGGAGACACCCTCGGTGGGGGGGAAAAATAAACCTACACTAATAAAATCTAAACTGGGTTGGCTTATGTCAGGCCCTACTGGTGTGAGCCCTACTACTACCACTAATTCAAACTTTTCTCAGGAAATTAGGGACTCTCTGGCTAGATTCTGGGAAGTTGAGGATATTCCTGCTCTGCCAAATGAAAATATTAAGTTTTCCAATGAGGAACAATATTGTGAAAACCATTTTATTGAAAACACTGTCCGCCTTGGTGATGGGAGATTTTGTGTAAAACTTCCATTGCGTGAAGTTCCCAGTAAGGCTTTGGGGGACTCTTATCTTATTGCTAAAAGGCGCTTCGAAAACTTAGAAAAGAAACTAAATAAATCTAAAATTAAAAATGAATATACTGATTTTATTAACGAATATCAAAGATTAGGGCATTTATCTGAAGTAAGCTGTCCTAGCTTTGGATATTACATTCCTCACCATGCAGTAATTCGCGATAATAGTGAAACCACTCGCTTAAGAGTAGACTTTGATGCTTCTTGTAAAACTTCTACTAATAAGTCACTAAAGATATCCAATTTGTTGGACCAGTAGTTCAGGACGATTTAATGGCAATTCTGCTCAGGTTCCGTCGGTATACCTATGTGGTGACAGGTGACATTGAAAAAATGTATAGGCAGGTTATGGTAAATGAATCACAGCGTCATTTACAGCTTATTCTTTGGAGGGAAGACGAAAGTCAACCTTACTTACTTACTTAATACTGTCACTTATGGGACAGCTTCAGCTCCATATCTGAGTACTAGGTGTCTTCTCCAACTTGCAGAGGAGTGTAGTGATGAAGCTGTTGCCAATACTATAAGACATGACTTTGTGACTGTCTGTCACGTACTCCTAATTATTAAGTAAATATTTTAGCCTTGATTTTTATTTCAAATCATCACACGGTATGGGCCACTTAGAAACACATTAAATTTCTATTTTATGGCTTGACAGGCTGACAAGTTACCGTAATTAATAACCAAGTGTCCTTTCTCCCTTTAAATTGTAAAAAATATTGCATCACTTGGAAACGCATAAATTCTTTAGTTAATGGGAAAGGGATTGCAGATCATAAGCTAACTGACAGTCCGAATGTAATAATTCAACAAATTCTTAAGGAAAGATAAAAATATCTGATTTCTAAAGGCAATTCTGAATACCAGTGCAACATCTGGTTGCAATTTACTCCGGCCTTTGGCACCGAGAGGGCAGTTAAAAACAATTGAGACGTTTGCACAAAAAGAGCAATAAACAATTCTGTAAAAAGTATGGGAACGGACCCAAGCGTGGTGGTTTTTGGAGGCTGGAGCCGGGAAAAAAGATAGGTGGACGGGGGCAGTTGATTTGAAATGGCGGAAGAGTCCACACGTGGGGTGGAGCTAAGTCAGGGAGTCGGTCTAAAAACGGTTAAAGAGCTAGGACGTCCTAGGTTAGGATCGTGTAGATAGCGTAATCTTGGTACCAAGATCGACATGCCCCAGAGGACTGTTGTAATTGAGCGATTAAGCAAAAGCGATAAGCGAACGAGCGAGCGAGTATTGCGATAAGTTAAATATAAGTATTAGTAATAAGAGTAGTTAGTGAGTGAGTTCGAGACGAGAAAGGAGACAGGAGAGAACGCGGGCTTCGGGAGAGGCGAGGCTGATAAGCGGTGCAGCGTATTGTAAGTAGGTTATACTTCAGTTCACCTCAAGGACCTATTTGGTAAGTGTTACCTTAAATTTACTAATTAACGTGGAGGAATATGTAGATCTTTGCGGACCTTTCATAATCTAATTCTCGTAGGGTAATTTGTATAGTATTTTATAGATAATAACTGTGACGTTAGAGAAGGGGGAGGTGTTAATAATCATTTATTTCAGCATGACGGAGCAGTGGTATTTTATCATCACAATGTATACTATTTTCTCATGTGTTATGAGTTCCACCTCCTAATCCAACCCTTTTTTTTTTTTTTTTTTTTAGGATGGGAAATCATCAAATGACCCCCCCCGCTCTGGGCGGAGCGGAAGGGAGTGTCAGACTTGTACTGACTAAAACCCATCCATGTTCCTTCTTTGCCCTTTGTGTTCCAGGGCCGCGGTATCTCTTTCGAACAGTCCCGCAGCCCTGGCAGGCATCCGGCCCGTGCGGACCCCTACGTGGTTTGCTGACATCTCTTTGAGGCGCGCGTGGAACACGAACGCGCCGTCGACACGGCCTGTCGTCATAAGACGGCCGGACGGCGAGCTAGCCCAAAACTCGCCGTCCACAGGCCCGCGCCTACGGTGGCCGGGGGCCACCACGTGACCCCCGACGCCCAGGGCGTCTCCCGCGGCGGCTGGGACGTGAGGCTCTTTCCCTCTCACGTTCCGCCACCTCCTTCACTAGCATGACTGCTTCGCAGAAGGAGGGGACGGCTTCCCATTCCCTCTCGCCCCGGACCATGGCTTGAACCAGGGCCGGGCGCGAGAGGTCGCCGCCGCCAATCGCCTCTACGAGGACACGGCGCTGCTCCGCCCAAGCAGGGCAGGCCTCCACAGTGTGCTGCACCGTGTCCTCCGGTCGATCCTCACAATGGAAACACCCGGGCGTTTCCTCCCGCCCGATTCGGTGCAGGAACCTCCCGAAACAACCGTGTCCGGTGAGGACCTGCGTCAGGCGGAAGGTGAGGGCGCCGTGGCGCCTCTCTAGCCACTCCTCAAAGAGGGGACTTATCGCCACTATGGTGGCGTGCCCTGCACGGGGTTGCGACAGTCGCTCTCTCCAGGTCTCCATGAGATCGTGCCGGAGGTCTGTCCGCTGAGCGGCGATTTGCCGCGGCAGCGGAGTTTCCCCCCGGACGTAGTGCCTCCGCGCGCCATTCGTGAAGGCGCGCCGAGGACTATCGCCTCCAGATCCCATGGCGGCAATCCGGCAAGGAGGCTCGCCGCCTCACCGGAGATCGTGCGGTACCCCCGGACTAGCCTTAGGGCTATCCCCTTTTGGGGCGCGTTCAGGTAGCGGGCGGCTTGCCGCCTCAGAGAACGCGCCCACACCGGGGCCCCGTAAAGGGCCATGGACCGCACGACCCCCGCGTAGAGCCTCCGGCAGGAGGCGTTTGGACCCCCCAGGTTGGGCAGGAGCCGCTTGAAGGCAGCCCCGGTCCGTTCCAGTTTGGGGGCCAAACGTCGGAAATGCTCCACGAAGTTCCACCGGCTGTCGAGGACGAGTCCCAGGTACTTCAGCGTCGACCCGACGCCGATGGAAACCCCTCCCGCCGTCAGTAGGGATCCCGACGGTGGCGCATTCCGAGGCCCATGAAAACACATGGCCTCGGACTTGTGCAATGCCACCTCGAGACCCAATTGCCGGATCCTCTCCACGACTATCGCAACCCCGCGTGTCATGTTTTCGGCCGCCGCCTCGTGCGACCTCCCTTGTGCCAGTACCAGCGTGTCGTCAGCGTAGCAGACTACGCTGACGTCGCTAGGGAGGTCGGCGCGCAGCACCCAGTCGTAACCGATGTTCCACAAGGCCGGCCCCAGAACCGATCCCTGTGGAACACCGCACGACATCTCTCGCCGGTTCCATTCTCCGCTCTGACCGGGGTAGATGACGGCCCTATCCGTCAGGTAGTCCCCGACCACACGACGAAGGTAGGTCGGCACCCGGTGATACCGGAGTGCCTCCCCAATGCAGCTCCAGGGCATGGAGTTGAAGGCGTTGGCGATGTCAAGAGACACCGCCAATACGACCCCGCCCCGGGAAACCACATCCCCCGTCGTGAGGGCTCTCACGCGCATGATGGCGTCCACCGTCGAGCGCCCCTTGCGGAAACCAAACTGGTGTTCCGCAAGATCCGGCCCCATCCCCGCGAGGTGCCCGGCGAGGCGGTTAGCAATAACTCTTTCAAAGAGCTTGCCCACCTCGTCGAGCAACACGATGGGCCGGTATGCGGACGGAGAGTCCGCAGGGCGCCCTGGCTTCCGGATGAGGACCAGCTTCCCCGTCTTCCAACGAAGCGGGAACTGGCCTCTATCCAAGCATGCGCTTAGGAGCCCTTCCAGTCGGGGCCCGAGAGCCTCACAGGCCAGGACCCAGGCTTTACCAGGCAAGCCATCGGGTCCCGGGGCGGTATTTCTGGCCTTCAGCCTGCGTACCGCCACTCTCAGGTCTACCCCAGTCACCTCCGGAACGTCGTCATCGGTGTGGTCCGCTTCCGGCACCGCAAGCGGCGGCGGAGCCATAGGCGGGGGAGGATGCCTCCCTCGCGAAGGGAACAGAGCGCTCACCACGCCCTCCACGAGCTCAGGCCGGAGACTCTGCGTCAGCGGGGGGGCCCGGGTGCGGAGTTTGTCCCGCACCATCTTGTAAGGGCGCCCCCACGGATCTCCGTTCAGAGACTCCAGCATCTCCTCGCGGGCCAGGTTCTTGGCCCGCCGGACAGCCTCTTGGAGGGCGGTCTTCGCCGCTCTGTACCCCTCGTAAAGCTCCACCTCAATGGCTGCCGCATCCGGAGGGCGGATGCGGAGCCTGCGATGCCTGGTGTACCGGTGCCGCGCGGCAACGCACGCCTCACGCAGAGACGTCAGCTCTCGCGACCACCAGTACACCTGACGTCGGGCGCTTCCTGGCCGAACTCGGGGCATTGCCACGTCGCAAATCTCGGACATGGCCTCCTGGAACCAACCCGCCTCGTTGTTGATGTCGGCAGGCCTGGCTGGTGATGACACCCAGGCCCGCACGATCGAGGCTTCCAGGAGGAGCTCCCGGTTCAGCTGCTTCAGCGCCCATCACGGACCACTCGGGGCCTGTAGGACCGGCGCGCTTGAGGTCTGGGTGGAGACGTCGAACCGGATGTACCGGTGGTCGGAATAGGTCTCCACCCCCTCCATGACGCGCCAGTCAACGACACGCGGCGACAGAGCGGGGCTAGCGAACGATATGTCCACCACCGACTCGCCCCGCATCCGCACGCACGTGGGGACAGAACCCCGATTTAGGACGACCAGGCCTGTCTCTAGAGCCCAGTCCTCCACCATTCTACCCCGCACATCCGTGTAACGAGAACCCCAAGCCAAGTTCTTGGCATTGAAGTCCCCGAGCACAAGTACGGGGAGAGAATGGCTCCCGATGACGGCACTCAACTCCCTGAGGGAGTTGAGGAACTCGGCGAGAGTTCGGTTCGGGGAGAAGTAGACTCCCACTACAACTATCTCCCCGAAACGTGCTGCTACGCACCCCTGACCCTTCCTGACACTCTCAAGGGTCGGGGTACCGGCGGCGGCCGACGCAATTATGGTCACTGAGCCGCTAAGGTCCTCCACCCAGTCATCCCTGGGCGGGACAAAGTACGGCTCAGCGACCACGGCGATGTTAATCGACCACTGCGCCATGCTCTGGATCAACAGATCCTGAGCGCAGGCGCAGTGGTTGATGTTCGCCTGGAGAAGGCGTAATGGGGCCGTTACTGGCACTCCATTTCAGCCCCCTCCCGGGCCTCCTGCGAGGGCCCCGCTGCAGAAGTTGCAGCAGTGGCGGCAGCGGTGGCGACAGTGGCGGCGGCTGCGGCGGTGGCGACGGCGGTGGGGGTTTTGGAGGTGGTTACGGAGGGCCTTCCGTTGCCCCTGGCCTTGGTGGGTGTACCACAGGCCTTGCTCCCTGCCCGGTGATCGGCCGGCTTGCCAGATGCCGCACATGCGGCGCAGTGCGGCGCGGCGGAGCAAGCCGCGGCCATGTGACCGGGCTGGCCGCAGCGGAAGCATAGGCCACTGCGGTCCACCTCCGAGGTGCACCGAACCGACACGTGGTTCCCCACATGGCAGCGGAAGCACCTCAGAGGTCTGGGTTCAAGCAGCTTAACCTGCGCCGAAACCCAGCCCACCAAGAGCCTTCGGCCCTCCACAATGGCTTTCGCCGCCGTCACAGGGCAGCTTACCGTTACGGTTCGCATGCCCGACAGGTCCGGACGTAAGGTGCCTGCCTTGACCTGCTCAGCAGGGCACCCACCGGTCCTGGTGACGGCGGCCACCACCTCCTCCTCGGTCACCGAGTCGTCCAGACCCAGGATGCGCAGGTCTGCGCATTTGACGGGCCTGGACACTCGGGCCTCGTCCGCATTTAGGGACGCTCTAAGCTTTTCAGCTAGAGCGTCCGCGGACGAGCCACGGGTTTCGCCGGGGATCTCCAGCACTCGAGCCCCTGTCGCGGTGACTCTGAGGCGGAGGCCCCCGGTGATCCCGAGCTCCCCCAGATCCACCGTCGCCCTCGCCTTAGCGAGCACGTCGCGGTATCTCACGCCCCTTTTTTCCGCGTCCGGCTGTAGTGTAATCACTACAGCTGCGGTCTTCGGGGCGCTGAGCCTAGCCGCGACGCTCCGCTCTTTTTGCTGGCGCTTCCGCTGCCGCCTCTTGGCCTTTTTAGCCGCCTTTCGCTCCCTGGTCCTCTCACCGGCCACCTGCCACCCGGTCTCGGCCACGGAAGGCTTAGGGGGCGGGGGGGGCGGTGGTGGCGGCTGTCTCGCGGCTGGCGCTGGCACAGTCGCCGCCTTCTTTTGGGCCGCCACCTTGCCCTGCCTCAGGGCCGCCTCCTTCTTGGCCGGAGCCGGTCTCGCCAGAGCCGGCCCTTCGGGGGCCGACACAACCCTGCCGGAGGGCCGGCCGCGCGGCCTCGGTGCGGAGGCCGCAGCAGCCGCATATGTGGCCGCTCTCGGTCCCGGGGGCGCCCTGGTTGCCGCCAGAGGGGGGCGCAGGACAATGCCCTCCAGGACGGAGAACCGCGCCTGGAAGGCAGCCAGCTCCTGCCGAACCAGGTTCAGGACCTGGTTCTCAACCGGCACGGCCACGGGCTGGCTTGGTCGCTGCTGGCCTGCTGGCTTTTGGGGCGCCTTGCGGGATCCGGACTCGCGCAGACCGGCCAGGTCTGCTCGGAGCTTCTGATTGGCCTCTTCGAGAAGCTCCATGGCCGCCGTCAGACGAGTGACCTCCGCCCGCAGTTTGGCCACTTCCTTTGACGTTGGCCCCGAATATCTGGCCTCCGCTGACGCCATGATGGAGGCGATCGCCGCGGGCATGGCCTTATGCCTGGTGGAGGGCTTCTGCTTATATAAGACAGCCCTCAGCGCCGCCTCCACCTCCTTCTCAAACTCGGCCTTACGCTCCGCATCGGAGCCGCCGACTGCGCCCGCCTCGTCGCCAGAGGAGCCCGGACGGGCCACCCCGCAACCGGCCACCCCCGGGTGGCGCCCCTCCTCGGAGAGCCGCGCCGACCTCTCGGTGGTAGAGAGGCCTCTCCCCTTGCCGCGGATCCCGCCACGCTTGCTGGTCGGGATCTTACGGGCTGAGGCCAGCTCGCCCTCCGACGACGACTCTCGGTCGCCTGCCGGCCTGGACCGCTTGCGGTAGAACTCCTTGTTCACCGCAGCGGCCTCGGTCCTCTCGCGCCGGGAGCTCACTGAGCCTCCCGCGCTCACATCGCTGGATGCGGCGCCGGACTCCGACCCCGCATCCCTCGACTCCCTTTCTTCGCCGTTACCGGCCGTCGTTTGGGTTACAGATTTATCCATGTTGTTCCCACGAGCATGGGGGAAATAAAAAGTCCATCTGGGCAGTGCCCCCTGTACCCAGATAAGCCATAGCCAGGCCCGGCAGTGGTTCGCACTAGCGACTGATTTTCCATAGGAACCCGTCAGCCATACATCTCCTCGCGGTGCGCCGCCGCTTGAGATTCGGGGTAACTTTTTATAGAGGTTTTCTACCTCGCGGTCCGGGCGGTTAAGCCAAGACCCTCGGTCCCAATCGAAGCCGCGAGACGTGATCCACGACACTTCGACGGTGGGATTACGATATCGACGGGGACAGTGAATGACTACGTCCTTCACTGTCTGCTCGGCAGCAGGGTAAGTGCACACCGAGCCCGCCCTTGCTCCTCCGCTGTGCCCTCTGCTTTTCAGAGGGTCACGCGGAGCAACGCCCCCTTGGTCCATAAAGGACCCCTCCCAGGTCAGAATTTTAGCCATGGACAGTAACATTCCCCGAGGAATAAGAATCTCTTCCCATTCCTCGGGGAAGGATACTGCCCACGCCCAGGGTGCACCGGCCCGGCAGCTGCTATTCCCTCCCGACGTATCGAAAGGGACCGGCAGCCATCGGGCATACGAGGAGGAATTCTGACAACGCACCCCCTAATCCAACCCTTGGCATATATTCGTCATCTGCGTTTGGTTTTAGGGAACGGAGATCGCCCTTCGCTACACTGCACACATATTTCATGCATATGACATATACACTAAACAAAAACACACCTGACTATTGACTTTGATCTGACTTACCACAAATGAAAGGCAGAACCGCAATATTCGCATTACAATTAGAATAAACTATATTATTCAGTGGTGTAGGCAGCACCGTAATATTCAAGGATTGATTAAAACAAATTATATTGCTCAGTAATATAATGCCGATTTGTACTTGTGGTACAAATCAACCAAATGCTGCTGATGAATACTGCTTCCTGTAAAGGTCTAGCTCAGAAACATTGCGTAGAGATTGTTGGCGCACATTTCTGGGAGCGGGGGTAGGTTTCACCAAGTATCCTAAACTGAATGGATAGCTACGTTCTTAGGAACGCTAGGGACTGTGTCTCGTTAAAACAAACCCCGGCTGCCACAGGCCTATTACTGAATCGACACTATTTAGCGAGACACGCAACCACGACATGGGGCAGAGTAAAGAAATGTGAAGTGACGATGGAATAACCACTTCGGCGTCCACTAATAACAATCGCAATATGTTCTGCTAAAGACCGAGTCTACGGTACGCTTGTGCAAATTGTGTTATAATATAGTAATTGGGGTAATCTGCCATAAGGGTGTTATTAACGTGGGTACGCATATAAGTAGAAATACTAGAAACCTGTCTTCCTCAATGGCAGTGGCCTCACAACCCACTGCCTTAGGATTGGGAAAGACATGTAGATAGAGCTTAGGGAACGTGTCCTGTTAGAGTTCGTAGCAGTGTCCTCAGTAGGGCTATGCACTTAGGTCTAACGGTACACGTACGCCGGACAAACGTTGTAAAACGGTTCCATGTTGTAACATGGAATCGTTTGCGTTTGCGAATCGGCATCTAGTATTTTGGAATCAAATAAATTAACGTAACGAATAAATAAATAAATTCTTAAGCGCAAGCGTAACGTTTCCTTTACCAAACTTTTCATTATATATCATATTTTTGCGTCCTCTTGTCTCATTAGCTTCATACCTTATTATTAATTTAGTTTTATAAGATTCGATATTATTCATGTATATGTCTTAACTGTGAATCCCCAATATTAACTTCACCCAGTCCCCTCCCTGTCCCCTAGCTTCTAAAGTCAGGACAGGGCTGGAGGTCAGTTGGTTAGAAGTCGGTGGAAAGATGCCCAAGTTTGGAGTCGAATCTTACAAGGCCGTGCGGATGGCGGGGCATGGCCTCTCCACCTTCAAGTGGAGCCGACATTAATACTAATATTTGCATGATTTAGGAAAAACGAAAATTTTATCAGCCTAGGGTAATTTACGAACAGTCACAACTTCTATGTTGATGACCTGAATACTGGTTCAGACTCAAAATCTCTGTTAAAGGCTAAGGTTTCAGGAGTGATTGCCAAACTCGCTGAAGGCTGTTTCCCTTTGCGTAAATTTAGAACAAATTCTCCTGATATTTTTGATAACATACATACAACTGACCAATCTCAAGACTTTAGTAAACAATCTTCTGTCTTGGGATTAAAATGGTCACCTATCTCTGATATTTTACACTACTCAGTCGAAAATAAATCTATTCCTAAGGTTACGAAACGCTCTATATTGTCGAACTCTTGTCGAATATTTGATCCCTTAGGTCTCTTATCTGTCTGCACTATTTTTCATAAAATCTTACTACAAAGGCTCTGGTTACTCAAAATAGATTGGGATGATGAAATTCCAAAAGAAATTCAAAACTCATGGATAGAATTCTATAATGAAACACAACATTTTGCTCACATTCAGATACCTAGATACATTTTCTGTAATCCTCCTATTGATATAGAGGCACACTGCTTTACTGATGCCTCGCAAAATGCCTATGCTGCATGTGTTTATCTAAAATCGACTAATAGTTTAGGCGAGGTTAACTGTAATTTATTATGTGCTAAAGCTAAAGTTTCTCCTTTGAAATCGGAAACAATTCCCCGTCTGGAATTGTTAGGCGCTTTACTTGGTCCAGGGCTGCGGGACTGTTCGAAAGAGATACCGCGGCCCGGGAACACAAAGGGCAAAGAAGGAACATGGATGGGTTTTAGTCAGTACAAGTCTGACACTCCCTTCCGCTCCGCCCAGGGCGGGGGGGGTCATTTGATGATTTCCCATCCTAAAAAAAAAAAAGGCGCTTTACTTGGTGCAAAACTATACTCTAAAGTATGTCATTCTTTACAAATTAAGATTGCACGCTCAGTATTTTGGACGGACTCAACCATAGTCCTAGGGTGGTTACACACTCCACCTAAAACTCTTAAAACTTATGGAAGCAACCGGATTGAACAGATTCGAGAATTAACTAACATAACTACATGGCGTCATGTACCTTCTGAACATAATCCCGCTGACATGGCTTCCAGGGGCATTCAACCACGTCTTCTTCATGATAATCTCTTTGGTGGCATGGTCCTCTCTTTCTGACTAAATCTGAACAGGAATGGCCCCAATCTAAATCTAATCCTTCTACTTTACCTGAAATAAAAGTAAGTCTAAACGTTAAAACTATGTCTAGTGACATCATGCCCTTTGAAAAATATTCTAAACTATACAAACTACAAAGAATATTCGCTTACATACTAAGATTCATGAATAACATTAAAAAATCGAATACTAAATTAAATGGTGAACTTACCTGTTCAGAGTTAAACTACTCACTGGTACTCCTAGCTAAAGCGTCACAGAGAGAATGCTTTTCAAAGGAAATTCACTCACTTGAAACTTTGAACAAATTAAATTCTAAGTCACGAGTTCTGTCTTTGAACCCTTTTTTGGATCGACACGGTGTCTTGCGTGTCGGTGGAAAGATCGACAATGCATCTCACTGTCCCTATGAAAAAAGGCATCCCATACTGCTAGACCCCAAACACACTTTCTCAAAACTTTTATTTGAGCAAGAACATCTTCGTCTCCAACACTGTGGCCCTCAGCAACTGTTAAATACTATTCGTGAGCAATTCTGGCCTACAGGTGGGAAAGTATTAGCTGCGACTACTGTCAGAAAGTGTGTTCGTTGACAGAAATTTAGAGCTAAGCCTTTAGAACCCATAATGGGTAATCTACCAGAATCTCGTGTAACTCCTGCTCCACCATTTGCGACTTGTGGCACTGATTTTGCAGGACCCTTTTTTATTTTAAATAGA
Organism: Noctua fimbriata; assembly: GCA_905163415.1. Classification (NCBI taxonomy): domain Eukaryota; kingdom Metazoa; phylum Arthropoda; class Insecta; order Lepidoptera; family Noctuidae; genus Noctua; species Noctua fimbriata. Next base: position 1,561,310 of record CAJHZP010000005.1, read on the forward strand.
AAGGGTCGCGGTGCCAAGACCTCCAAGTGCTATTTATGCATATTTGCATGTTTCAGCACGAAAGCTGTACACTTGGAGGTCGTGAGTGACCTGAGCAGCGATGCCTTCATTTTATGCTTGCGTAGCTTCATTTCACGAAGAGGTAAACCTCACACCATCTACTGTGACAATGGGAAAAACTTTGTAGGAGCTTGTAACGAACTGAACAGACTGCTCAGGGAAAATGAACGTTCAGTTAGCGACTTCACAAGCAAAGAGGGTATTACGTATAATTTCTCTCCCGCGTATGCACCGCATTTCGGCGTTATTTGGGAAGCAGGAGTCGAGACAGCTAAACATCATTTAAAACGAATAGTGGGTGTTCGCGCCTGCTCATATTTTCAGAGCAATTCATCACATTTGTGTTTTGCGTCTACAGCATTTTTTTTTTTTGTTTTATATTCACTTTTTGTAAGATAGACCGACCAGAAAAAATTGTACGCATCAGTTTTGGCTCCGCTGATAAAAATTCTAAATTATTCAGTATTATACAACTATCAAGTTATCCATGAGTTTTTCTTAAAGAAATTCCAATATTGTGCTCAAACAATAAAAGTTGGCGACCGTGACAGGACTTTTCAAGAAATTCGGTAACGTAGTACACGAGTTGCGTCATACTCGGCGATACAAAGGTTACAAGAAGAACGAAAATTGGAGGCTACAAAAATACAAGCAGTCAGCCTGGTCTTCCGTGCCAACGATTCAGCTAAAGATCGTATCGGAAATCCATCAAGACATCAATATCACCAAGTTAAGTGCCTTCCTTTGTTCCGTTCTACCTCACCAAAGTACATCCAAATTCCATACCATAATCCGTTCTAAATTACCTCTAATCCATTAACTAGCCTCTATTAGTGCTATATTCCTTAATTTTATAGGTTTTATCATGCCAAATAAGTAAAGGTAAAGGTACCTACATTTACCGTCCACTATAAAATTATATTTTTTTTTTTTCCAATTTCACGTTTTTGTTCATCATCTTCATTTGCAAAATAACGTACACATAAGTAAATAAATTTTATCTTAACTGTCATACTCCTAAACCGATATATTCGGTATTTTCCCTATATTTAAGCGATTTGCCGAAATTTTCAGGCGTTATCCTGTGGCCAAATCGCACGACTAAGCCTGCAGCCATCACTGCCGGTGTGCTGAGTGAGGCCCTGCAGCCAGCTGAAACCAGTCTCCCAGGGGATACCACCGAGAGGAGGAGCGTGAGAGTATCATTATTTTATTTCTTTTCCGAATCAGTGTGGACATTGTCGATATATTCAAGCTCCATTGGGTTGAAGACCAGTACTAAATATTTGATTCACTTACCTAAGCTTAGTTTACATTTGATTACTGTTCAAAATGACGTACGAGGGTGGCGATAAATCCTCTGCTACGGTGTCTTTAAGAGAATTACTAGTAAAACGTAGTTCAATTAAAGGACAAATTACAAAATTTAGAAACTATTTAGATAAAATTACTAAATTACCTGAGTTATCAAATATAGACCTTGCGGAATTGAATTTAAGATTAAATAAGTTTCAAGGATTATCGACAAGGTTTGATGATTTGCAGACAGAGATTGAAGTTTTAAATGCTCCAAATATTCAAGTAGAAATTGATGAGCGAGAACGCATTGAACAAGACATAGTTCAAAATATAGCCATAGCCAAGACGGCACTACAACAATATAGTAGTGATGATGATGGTAAGCGCCGTCAGTCTATCCTTGTAAATGCGGACTCTGATCATCAAAACTTGAGTTTTAGATTGCCTCAAATACAAATTTCCAAGTTCGATGGATCACACTTTCGCTGGCTCGAATTTCGGGACACATTTCTTAGTTTAATTCATAAAAATGAGCGCATTCAAGATATACATAAGTTTCATTATTTAGTTTCATATCTGGATGGCGACGCTGCGCGTGTTATATCAAATCTCGAAGTGTCTTCCGCTAATTACCAAGAGGCTTGGAAACAGGTTTGTGAGCGATACGATAACAAAAGGATTCTCATGAATTATCACTTAGACTCTTTAATAAATATTCAACCAATAACGCGTGAGTCAGATAAGTCTCTTCGGTGTCTAGTTGATAACGTCACTAAAAATCTAAGAGCTTTAAATAGCTTAGGTCTACCTACAGACCACTGGGACATGTTACTTATATTTATTTTATCGCTTAAAGTGGATAGTCGCACCATACTAAAATGGGAAGAATATCGCAACACAATAGATTGCGTGAATGACGTGCCCACTTTGGAGCAATTTAATAAATTTTTAATTGACCGCGCTAATGTACTAGAATCATTTAATCAAAATAAATCTATAAACAACAATAATTCTAAATCACAACAAAACCCACGTCCGGCTAATCAATCAAATCATAATAAATCCTCTTCTAATAAATCAAGCCGTAATCAAAATACCAATGTCTTAGCTTCCACTACACAAGTTCGTAATAATTCTTCAACTGTTTATTTATGTGTAGTATGCAATGGAAATCATAGGATTTATGACTGTCCAACCTTTAAGTCAAAATCCATTCCAGAGAAAATGTCATGCATATCACAATATAAGTTATGTACAAATTGCCTACGCCAAGGTCATCCTGCGTCTGAGTGCGGCATGGGTTCGTATCGGCATTGCAACCAAAGGCATAATACTCTTCTCCACGATCCTAGCGTATCAGCTAACTGTAACATAACGAACGCAAATAATGACATTAAGGGGGAGACCGTAGTAGCTTTCTCTCAACAAAATAATGGTCATGTATTTTTGTCTACGGCTATTATAGAAGTTTACAATCCTCTAAATAACAAATCCGAAAGGGTTCGCGCGCTGTTAGATAGTGGCAGCCAATCTACTTTCGTTACAAAATACCTGCAACAAAAATTAGGTTTAATGTGTAATACGTTAAATCCATTAAACGTTATAGGAATAGGAAATAATCAATGTGACACAGTATTAGAAAGTTGTGTTACTCACCTGAAATCGATCCATGGCACTTACCAAGTTAAGTTGTCTTGCTATGTTCTCAAGCAACTTACCGGAGACATTCCAAAGGTTTCAGTCGATATACATCATCTGAAAATACCAAATGGTATTATATTAGCCGATCCTAAATTCAATGAACCTGCGTCCATTGAGATGATCATTGGTGCAGATATCTTCTGGGATATACTAGTCAGCGGACAACGCTCCCTAGGCCCAAATAATCCTAAATTACAAAATTCTAAATTAGGTTGGCTTATAGCCGGCCCTATCAATGTACGAAAATGCAATCAAAATATTCAATGCAATCATGCAATTGTTTCAAACAACAACTTGGATGAAATGCTCACTAAATTCTGGGAACTCGAGAGTCTTCTCCAAAGAAAGATTCTCAGTCCCAACGAAATAGCATGTGAAAAACATTTTCACAAAACCACAACTCGATTGTGTAATGGCAGATTTAGAGTGAAGTTGCCACTAAAGGATTCACCTGACTGCCTTGGTGATTCTTATAACCAAGCTAAAAAACGTTTCAAAAATCTCGAAAAAAGATTTAGTAAAAATCCGACACTAAAGTCACATTACGTAGAATTTATACGTGAATATTCTAACCTAGGACATCTTTCAAGGTCTTCTATTGCAATACCAAATCCTTCATACTTTTTATGTCATCATGCTGTCTTCAAGGAGGACAGTGAGTCCACCAAGATTCGCGTAGTCTTTGACGGCTCGACTCCTACAACCTCTGGCTACTCTCTAAATGACCTCTTAATGGTTGGGCCTAATCTTCAGAATTCTCTTTTCTCCATTCTAATTAGAGCACGTCAGTATAAGTACATTTTGACTGGAGACATAGCTAAAATGTATAGACAAATTGCTATGGATCCAAATGATTGTGATCTTCAACTAATATTATGGAGAGAAGATGAGTCGCATCCTATCCAAACTTTGCGTTTAGATACTGTCACTTACGGTACTGCAAGTGCCAGCTATCTTAGCACTAGATGTCTGTGGCAGGTAGGAGAAGAGTGTGATGACGAATCAATTAAAACTATAATACAAAATGACTTCTTTGTCGACGACGTCATTACAGGCTCAGATAATGAAGATCAACTAATATACATCCAACAGGCACTGTCTACTGCTCTAAATGCAGCTTGTCTTCCCCTGCGAAAATACAAAACAAATTTACCTAAATTATGTCATAATATAGAAATGAATACAAAGGAAAAACTTACCTTGAGTGAATCCTCCAGTACTCTTGGCCTAGGGTGGGATCCAAGTGATGACACGTTCAATTTTCCTGTAAAAAATAACAATATAAATAACACTATTACAAAAAGATTTATAATGTCGCAATCACTTCGTATTTTTGATCCACTTGGGTTCTTAAGCCCATGCATAATTCAATCTAAAATATTAATTCAAAGACTGTGGATCAAGGGAATTGATTGGGATCAATCTGTACCTGAGGATATACAGAAAAGTTGGAATGAAATCTCAAAAAACTTACCGTTACTTGCAGATCTTCATATTCCACGTAAAGTAATTGGTGACTCACCAAGGTCCGTAGAACTGCATTCGTTCAGCGACGCCTCTCAAGTTGCCTACGGAGCTTGTATTTACATGAGAACGCTGAATGAAAATGGTGAAGTGACAGTGAGGCTATTATGTTCAAAATCCAAGGTTGCTCCTATAAAACCCATCACCATACCTCGCCTCGAGCTTTGCGCGGCGTTGTTATCAGCCAAACTATGTCGATCTGTTACCGACTCCTTAAGACTTAGTCCTACAAAAATTACGCATTGGTGCGATGCTAATATCGTATTATGCTGGATAAACAATGACCCAAGTAAGTTAAAAACATTTGTGGCAAATAGAATAGCTGAAATTTTAGAACTTACTAATCGCGAGGATTGGCGTCATGTTCCCACAGACGTTAACCCCGCTGACCTAATTTCTCGAGGTGTGAACGCTAATCACCTTCGCGACAATTTGATGTGGTGGCAAGGCCCCTCGTTTTTATACAACGATGAAACAAAATGGCCAAAACTGCATCAAAATCAAAACATTGAGCTACCTGAAGTAAAATGTCATTATATTAATTTACCTGAATCTACATTCGATTTCAAAGTATTTTCAAATTTTTCTAAATTACAAGGAACATTTGCATATGTTTTACGCTTTTTACACAACTCAAAACCATCAAATATACTCAATCGCCTAGTAGGCCCTTTATCAGTGCATGAATTAAATAATTCCTTTATTTTTATTTGTCGAGTTGCACAAAAACAATCTTTTCCTCTTGAATATAAAAGAATTCAATCGAAATTATCACTATTGCCTAAATCAAAATTATTATGCTTATCTCCTTTCTATGAGCCCGCAACTAATCTAATAAGAGTTGGGGGGAGATTACATAATTCCAATTATTCATTTAGTAAAAAACATCCAATATTGTTGGATTCTTCTCATTATGTAACAAAACTTTATTTTGTATACGAACACTTACGAAATTTACATGCTGGTCCGCAGTTATTGCTGGCATCAATCAGAGAATCTGTGTGGCCTTTAAACGGAAGAAGGTTAGCTAGAAGCGTTGTAAAGCAATGTGTTACTTGCGTGCGTGTTCGTGGGCAAACTCTATCCCCAAAAATGGGTAACTTACCAAAAAATCGTGTCTTCGTTGACTTTCCGTTCAAATCTGTTGGAATTGACTACGCCGGTCCCTTTCTTATATTAAATCGAAAAGGACGTGGTGCTAGATTAGTAAAATGCTACTTATGTCTATTTATTTGTTTGCGTTTTAAATGCGTTCATTTAGAACCGGTCAGCGATTTGACTAAAGAAGCTTTTATTATGACATTTCGTCGATTTGTTGCCCGCCGCGGCAGACCAGCGGAGGTTTGTTCTGACAACGGACGAAATTTCGTTGCCGCTGCTAAGGAACTAAGCAATTTTCTAAAATTAAATAGTGAGTCTCTTTCTCAGTTTGCAACAGGAGAAGGAATAAAATTTTCATTTATACCTGCTTACAGCCCTCACTTCGGTGGAATTTGGGAGGCTGGAATCAAGGCTGCTAAATATCATGTCAAAAGAGTCATGGGAAATTCCCATCTTTCTTTCGAAGAAATAGGCACTTTATTCGCACAAGTAGAGGCAGTTCTAAATAGTCGCCCTCTGTGCCCAATGTCTTCATCCCCTGACGATTTCCTATCCTTATCCCCAGGGCACTTCCTGATTGGCAGACCACTCAATGCGCTGCCAACACCAGTTCAAGACGATTGGAAAACCACCCATCGAAACCGGTACGCTCGCCTTGAGCAAATAAGGCAAGACTTCTGGAAGCGCTGGCAAAAGGAATATATCTCCGAACTTCATCAACGCACCAAATGGAAGACTGACGCTAAGAAGTTAAACATCGGAGATCTTGTCATTTTACAAGAAGACAATACACCACCACTCAACTGGCGCCTCGGACGTATTGCCAGACTTTTCCCTGGATCAGACGGCATATCTCGAGTCGCAGATGTCAACACAGCAAGAGGCTGCGTGCGTCGATCTCTAGTTCGCCTGTGCCCTCTCCCTACTGGTGAAGATTTTCAAGGTTGAAGCTCTCCATCCTTCAACGGGGGGAATTTATGTTCGCGCCTGCTCATATTTTCAGAGCAACTCATCACATTTGTGTTTTGCGTCTACAGCATTTTTTTTATTTGTTTTATATTCACTTTTTGTAAGGTAGACCGACCAGAAAAAATTGTACGCATCAGTTTTGGCTCCGCTGATAAAAATTCTAAATTATTCAGTATTATACAACTATCAAGTTATCCATGAGTTTTTCTTAAAGAAATTCCAATATTGTGCTCAAACAGTGGGTAATTCTAGTTTAATCTTTGAAGAATTATACACTCTATTTGCACAGATTGAGGCCATTATGAATTCACGGCCTATCACCACTATGTCTGCTGATCCTTTCGATCTGTCAGCACTTACACCGGGACACTTCCTTGTGGGCCCACTACACCCGTTATCCAAAAGACAAGCATTAACCGATACCAGCTGATTGAGCGCTTGAGACACCACTTCTGGTCCCGGTGGACAAAGGACTATTTACTAGTGGCAGCGTGCACAAGACCATGTTCGTGTTGGCGACCTGGTACTCATCCTAGACGATCAGCTGCCACCTATGAAGTGGCTCATGGGCCGCATCACCAAGCTATACCCGGGAGCTGACGGCGTATGCAGAGTGGTTGACGTGAAGACTGAGAACGGCGTCATTCATAGACCCGTCTCAAAACTATCTCTACTAGATTCCCAAGAGCTCCTTGGGGAACATGTCCCCAAGGGGGGGGAGGATGTTTGCAACGGAGCTGGAACGCTCCAATGCTAAAGGTCGTCGATGCGTCGCAGACGGAACGCAACGGGCACCGTGCGCCGGCGGCGGCCATCTTGAGCTCTCTCGCTTCCGCACGACAACTACAAGACGCGCATGTCGCGCTAAATTTATTCCTTTTTTTTATCTACTTAATACTATTTTCTGTAACATGTCAAGATTATACGATAACGAACCCAGTAACTCACTTCATTGCATTTCCGACGTTTGGCCCCCAAACTGGAACGGACCGGGGCTGCCTTCAAGCGGCTCCTGCCCAACCTGGGGGGTCCAAACGCCTCCTGCCGGAGGCTCTACGCGGGGGTCGTGCGGTCCATGGCCCTTTACGGGGCCCCGGTGTGGGCGCGTTCTCTGAGGCGGCAAGCCGCCCGCTACCTGAACGCGCCCCAAAAGGGGATAGCCCTAAGGCTAGTCCGGGGGTACCGCACGATCTCCGGTGAGGCGGCGAGCCTCCTTGCCGGATTGCCGCCATGGGATCTGGAGGCGATAGTCCTCGCACGCCTTCACGAATGGCGCGCGGAGGCACTACGTCGGGGGGAAACTCCGCTGCCGCGGCAAATCACCGCTCGGCGGACAGACCTCCGGCGCGATCTCATGGTGACATGGAGAGAGCGACTGTCGCAACCCCGTGCAGGGCACGCCACCATAGTGGCGATAAGTCCCCTCTTTGAGGAGTGGCTAGAGAGGCGCCACGGCGCCCTCACCTTCCGCCTGACGCAGGTCCTCACCGGACACGGTTGTTTCGGGAGGTTCCTGCACCGAATCGGGCGGGAGGAAACGCCTGGGTGTTTCCACTGTGAGGATCGTCCGGAGGACACGGTGCAGCACACTGTGGAGGCCTGCCCTGCTTGGGCGGAGCAGCGCCGTGTCCTCTTAGAGGCGATTGGCGGCGGCGACCTCTCGCGCCCGGCCCTGGTTCAAGCCATGGTCCGGGGCGAGAGGGAATGGGAAGCCGTCACCTCCTTCTGCGAAGCAGTCATGCTAGTGAAGGAGGTGGCGGAACGTGAGAGGGAAAGAGCCTCACGTCCCAGCCGCCGCGGGAGACGCCCTGGGCGTCGGGGGTCACGTGGTGGCCCCCGGCCACCGTAGGCGCGGGCCTGTGGACGGCGAGTTTTGGGCTAGCTCGCCGTCCGGCCGTCTTATGACGACAGGCCGTGTCGACGGCGCGTTCGTGTTCCACGCGCGCCTCAAAGAGATGTCAGCAACCACGTAGGGGTCCGCACGGGCCGATGCCTGCCAGGGCTGCGGGACTGTTCGAAAGAGATACCGCGGCCCTGGAACACAAAGGGCAAAGAAGGAACATGGATGGGTTTTAGTCAGTACAAGTCTGACACTCCCTTCCGCTCCGCCCAGAGCGGGAGGGGTCATTTGATGATTTCCCATCCTAAAAAAAAAAAAAAAAAAAAAAAAAAAAAAAAAAAAAAAAAAAAAAACTCACTTCATTGAAGATGATCAACCCAACAGTATGCTTTCAGAATATTCTGGTATATCTTAAATAATTTTGTAAAATACGTGTCATTTTCGTGTCTCTCATTGCTCAGCTTCAAAATTGTTGTGATCCAATCGTCGAGATATTTTGTTAATAATACCAAAACACGAAATGCATAAACACAATCCATGTCAAGTTTTATAAGCAAATAGTTGCGAATGAGCACAAGCCAATCATTGAAATTAATTTTAGATTCTTCTTGATATATACGTAAATAAAAATGTTAACACCGAAAACAAGGACGGCCGAGACCCAATTCCAAATAATGTAATTTCTAACTCTGTTGCTAAAATTAATACTTTTATGTATAATCTGAATTGTTAGAACGAGTAATATGTTGTTTTTACTGTGAACAATATTGAGAACTAAAGTTATTATCATACCGATAACAGAGAAAATGTAGGAAACAAAAATGGTAAACAAAACTGTAGTGTCACTATGAGTAATTATGAACTCTACGTTAGATTGATTGAGAAACATGCAATAAACACAGATTATTAAAATATAACATAAACTTAAGAACGACGCCATAGTACGCATCTTCCCGTTGGGAGTAATATAATTATTTTGCACACTGTATTTCGAAGATAACAATAGAAATAAAGGACAGTGTATAGGATTAAACATTGTTTGAACATCATGTTCTAGACGATTATTGAGTAACACTTCCGGTGGATATAATGACAAGTTTGGTTTTGTGTTTTTCTTTAGGCATATGTTATTGAGTTTAAACGACATTATTATCAACGTTACTAGCCCGTTTTAAAATGACTAAGACGCATAAACACATCAAATTCAATGATAAAGTACTCAGTAATAGTGCGTTCTTATGATAAAATATGTTGAGTAAGATTCCATGGTCGTATAGTTTTTAGCGGTAGGTGGGTGACGCTAAAGTTGATATGTCAATTAGAGTAAAAGCACTTAATCGCACTAAGCATAACGAAAAGATTACTTTTTCGATGTTATTTTTGGTAGTTACAAAACTATTTATTTATTGGAGATAACAAGTACAACATACCGTACAAATTCAAGCCATTGCACAGTTAAAAGAAACAAATCATTCTAATTTTCTATTTTCTCACAACAACAAATGATATAACTAATAGGTAAATACTGTCGCGCCCCGCCCGCCCTGCGCCACACTGCGCGCCATGCGCCCGTCTACGTGAGATTCGAAGCTCTATTTGACTCAGTTGGGAGATAATTTTGGAAAAACTGAATACACGTATCTCATAATTTTAATTGAAGAGTGTGCATTCGACCTAGAGAATATAAAGTTTCACAGAAAATTATAATAATAATTATAACCCCCCGTTTCACTCTCTTAGAGGTGGAATTTCGAAAAACCCTTTCTTAGTGGATACCTACTCTTCACAAAAAATACATCCTCCAAATTTCATGTCTCTAGGATCAGTGGTTTTGGCTGTGCGTTGATATATTAGTCAGTCAGTCAGGACTTTGAATTTTATATGTATAGATATTGAACTTGGCTCCCATTTTCACATTTATTCTTTTAATGAGATATCATTACTTATTGTAAATAAATTATTATTATTCTTCTTTCAAAAGTGATCTTTACAATTAATCTTTTTTCCTGCGTTTAGGCTGTATAGTTTTCTTTTTTGTGCAATTTTCTGCATTTTGTTGAATGTTAGATATAATATTTCAAACTTGTAAGCGAAAAATGCGTTACATTCTTGTTGTGGTGTGGTTGTGGTGGTAAATACCAATACGCATGCTTGAATGTCACACACATCACAGCAGTTTATGGTTCTGAACAACGAGTATAAGGCTTCCTGGAAATGCCCGGCTTGCTGTAACGTTACTAGACGTGCTAGATCAAACGTAAATATGCCTGTGCGCAGCTACACTGAGCTCCCAGCTTCAGACTTCTCTATGGATGTGTCTTGTGATAACTTGGACCACAGTTATCTTAGCTCATCCACCAGCTTGGGCAATAAAACTATAATCGCGGACAAGTCGTTGAAGCCTAACACCAATGCAGACTTTGAATCGTTCACTGCTAATCTGCAATCAACCCTAAGTCAATGGCGTAGTGACATAAATACACACATGCGTCAGTTGCGCGAAGATATTAAGTCAACCCTAACAGATATTCAGAAGGAAATGCAAACATTACGTACAGAGCAAATCCTCTTAAAACAGCGAGTCTCTGATTTCCGTGATGACGTTGTAGTGACACAATGTTGCAATCTCGTTGACGTAGCAGTTTTGTAATTCTGTACGCGTGGCCACGCCGCTCGGGGAGCGACAGTCCACATAGAGACCGGGTCTCAATAAGTCGTCTTTAACTATTGTAACCTAGTGTATTAGGTTTGAAGAATAAAGACACAAAGTTTTACCTCTTACACTACCTTAAATTTCACCACATAAGGAAACATAGGAGGAGCACAAAAGTGGTGACCTCTGTGAGAGAACTATATATTACGGAGTACGAAATACGGTGGAAATAAGATGGCGACACCACCTCCAACCATGGTTCCGGAAACGGCGGCACTCTCAATAACATTAAGGATTTCCGACTTCTGGACACACCAACCTCGAGTGTGGTTCATCAGAACAGAAGCGACACTGGCCCCACAGAAACTAGAAGACTATTCAAAGTTTGTCCTAGTGGTGTCGAAACTCAATAGCGACACGGTAGACCAGTTAACGGATTTTTTTGTAAATCCACCAGAAACAGGCAGGTACGAGGCGCTGAAACAAAAATTGCTAAAAATATACGAGGACTCACAAACAAAACAAATCGAGAAGCTAATGAACGAAATGGAATTGGGAGACCAGAAACCGTCACAACTATTGGCAAAAATGAAAGTCCTCGCGCGAGACAAAGTCACGGATGGGACATCAAAAGTTTTATGGCAAAACCTCTTGCCACCAACCGTACGGGCTGTACTCACCGTCACCGAAACAAAAGACCTGGAGAGACTAGCCAACATCGCCGACGACGTGAATGAAGTCACCAAGGCAGGTGTAGTACAGCAGTATCACAGCAACCCTCAACATCATCGTCAAGCGAAGCAGAGAAGACAATGTTAGCTGAAATAGCGAAGTTAAGTACACGGTTCGATGAAATGGAAAACCGATACAGAAGAAACCGGCCACGCAGCAGGAATCGTTATCAGACATCAAACATCCGGAACAGAAGCAATTCACGAGCGCGGCGCTCCGAAGAAGATCCAGACGGGGTATGTTTTTACCATTTCCGTTACGCGGGCAAAGCACATAAATGTGTTAAACCATGTGCCTGGAAGAAAAAGGGAAACTAAACACGGAGCAGCTACAGGCGGAAATCTGCTCCGTACGGCCCGCCGACCGCCTTAGTGTAAGAGACGTTAATACCGGTTTGAACTTTCTAGTGGACACAGGAGCCAACGTGTCTGTCATCCCAGTGAATAAGAAATATCAAGTGTTTCCAGACAGTAAATATAAGTTGTATGCGGTGAACGGAGCTGAAATCAAAACGTACGGTGTAAAGATTCTAGTGCTGAACCTGAAACTACGACGAGTTTTCCGATGGGACTTTATCATAGCCGACGTGAAATAACCCATACTCGGCGCAAACTTCCTAGGACACCACAAGCTTCTGGTCGACGTGAGTGCAAGAAAACTGATGGACCAAGTGACAGAACTAAGTACAGTAGCATCCTTAGTAAGTAGTGCCCAACTTTCACTTAAAATGTTAAACGTAGACCATCCGTATCACGATATTATTTCTAAGTATCCGGATATTACTAGGCCCACATCTTCTAAAGACCCTCCTAAGCATTCAGTAGTACATTAAATTGAAACGAACGGCCCACCGGTATATTCGCGCGCAAGGCCATTACCACCGGACCGGTATGTCAAAGTTAAACAACAGTTCAGAATAATGCAGGAGATGGGAATATGTAGGCCCAGTAAAAGTCCGTGGGCGAGCCCTTTACATGTGGTACCGAAACCAAATGGAGACATCAGACCCTGGGGTGACTATAGAAAATGAAACGCGAACACTAAACCGGATAGGTATCCTGTCCCACGTTTACACGAGTTTACTTACTTGTTAGCAAATAAACAAGTATTTACGTATTTAGACATTAATAGAGCATATCACTTCATACCGATAAACCCTATTTGAATTCCCTAGAATGAGTTTCAGTTTGAGAAACGCCGCGCAAACATTCCAACGCTTTATGAGTACAACAGTTCTGCAAGGGTTAGATTTCTTATTCTCGTATATCGATGACGTCATCATAGCTAGTCGCGACCACGAACAACATAAAGAGCATTTAAATATAGTATTTGAAAGATTCAGTGAATTCGGAATAACCATTAACACGTCGAAATGTCAATTTGGAAAAGAAAAAGTAGAATTTCTCGGGTTTGAGGTGTGCAAAGAAGGCATCACATCAGCCAAATCCTGAACGCAGGCCATAGCAGATTTTCCAAAACCGAAAACAGTGGAGGAATTACGGAGATTCCTCGGAATGGTAAATTTTTATAGATCCCATATACCGAAAGCAGTAGAGTCGTAAATAAGCCTCAATAAATTCATACATTATTCCAAGAAACGCGATAAGACATTGGTACAGTGGGACGAAGAAGCCAACCAGGCTTTCGAACAATGTAAACTCAGCTTACAAAGAGCGGTTACATTGTCACACCCACATAGTGGCGTACCTATGGCCCTTATGTGTGACGCATCGGATTCGTGTGTAGGCGCGGTGTTACAACAACGAGTTAAAAATAGATGGGAACCGCTAGGGTATTTCTCGAAGAAACTTACCGAAGCGCAAACAAAGTATTGTACGTATGATAGAGAGTTATTAGCAATCTACATGGCCATTCAGCATTTTAGAAAGTTGTTCGAAGGGCGAGAATTAACCATATATACGGATCATAAACCAATAACCTACGCCCTAACAAAATTAAATAGCAGTAATTCAGAAACGCCTAGAAGAACGAGATATTTATTATTCATCAGCGAGTTCACAAACGAAATTCGCCACATAGACGGACAAAATAACGTGGTTGCTGACTCGTTATTACGTGTCGCAGAATTGTATTGCCCAACAAACATAGACTTCGCAGAATTAGCTGCCGCACAGGAAACGGACGAGTACATAGCGCGGGCATTGAATTACAGTAACAGAAATAGCAACGTGAACATAAAGAAACTATACTGGCCAACAGTAAATAAACCGGTTTATTGCGAAATTTCGAAAGATACAGGCCGACCATACTTCCGGAGAAATTCAGACGCACAGCCTTCGATAATGTACACAATATAAGTCACCCCGGGGTTAGGCCCCAAAAGCGCTAATTACACAAAAGTATTTTTGGCCCGGTATGAATTCACAGATAGGCAAATGGGCAAAATCGTGTATAGCATGTCAAAAATCGAAAATACAAAGACACACGGTATCAGATTTAGGCGTTTACGCGGAATGCGGAAAGTTCGAACGCATTCACATAGACATAATAGGTCCGTTAACCGTCACAGCAGAGGGATACAGATATTGTCTTACTATAATTGATAGGTTCACCAGATGGCCGGAAGCCATACCATTAAAGGAAATTACCGCGGAAAACGTCGCCAAAACACTATATACATATATGATTGTTGGATCACACACTACGGTTGTCCCGTCAAAATCACTAGTGACCAAGGAAGACAATTTGAAAGTAATTTGTTTAATCAGCTGATGCAAGTAATGGGAATCGAACCTAAAGCAACGGCCAAGTGGAAAGATGGCACAGGTCGCTCAAAGCATCATTAATGGCGAAAATAAAAACAGAATCGTGGTTAAAAGAGTTACCTACTGTTTTATTCGGTTTGCGCGTAGCTATTAGAAGCGATACCGGTTACAGCGCCGCGGAGTTAGTATATGGGCGCACGATTAGGTTACAGGGAGAGTTTTTTGCACACAGTCATACACAAAACCAGAATATGGATTCCTATGTAGAGGAACTCAAAAAAACAATAGGGAATTTCGTACCTCATAAAAGAGAGAATAAGGCACGCTCTGCGTTTGTGCATCCAGAACTCGAAACTTACAAATACGTTTTCGTTCGCAATGACACAGTACGTAAATCGCTACAACCACCCTATGATGGCCCATACCGCGTCATAAGTCAAACATTTTCTCCCATCTAGCACTAAATTAACTTTGGTCCAGTCACTTGTGCTTCCCATTATCGACTATGCTGATGTTTGTTACTCTGATCTATCCCAAGAACTTTTAAGCAAATTGGATCGTCTTCTCAATAATTGTATTCGTTTTGGTTTTTGGCCTTCGTAAGTACGATCACATCTCATCATACCGTTCTCAGCTTAAGTGGCTGCCTATCCAACTCAGGAGGTCCCTCAGATCTCTCTGTATGCTCTTCACTATTTTGACCGATCAGTTCGGAAGTACTATTTGAAATCAGAATAAATTGCTCACAAGCTAGATATTAGTTAGTAGTCATAGTTATTATTATAAGGTTTCTCGTATTTGGACTATTTGTATGTATTATAATATTGTTGGCTATTATTTAGGTTGAGGGAAGGGGTGCGGCGGATGACGGTATAAAGGTGGTGTAGAAGGAGCGCGCGTCTCTTTCTGCTATCATCCGTCGTACGAGGAGGTCGTGAGTTTTTAAATTGTATTCTTCCTACGGTATTTGAGTACTTTCTTTGTGTTATATTTTGATTGTTTATTTTTATTTTGTAAATTCTAAAAATTAAAAAATATTTTAGGTTAAGTAAATTTTGTTTTTTTTAATTAAATCCGCTTTTGACTCCTAAAAATATATATATATTTTTTTATTTCATTTTACTGTATATATGTGTATTGGTATGTACCTATTTATGTATATCAATAACAAATTGTTTTTTTTTTCTTATTTATTTTTTTGTACTCTATCACAATGCTATCCTATTTGACCCAAAGGTTGACTGGTAGAGAATGCCTTGTGGCATTAAGTCCGCCTATGTACCACTCTTGTACATGAAGTTTAAATAAATAAATAAGTCAGAAAGAAAAACGTAATCAAATTATCGAATAAAGAAGCATGTATTTCAATCGACCGACTAAAACCCGCATTTTTACTAGAAGAATGTGAGGAAGAGAATAGTAAAAAATAAACGGTACACCACGTCCCGAGCAACAAAGAAACCACAAAACAACGAATAATTGAGAAAAACGTTAAAGGGCCCATAAACAGAGAACCGATCTTCACTCGCAGTGGTCGGGTCAGCAAAAGGGTACGTTTTTTTGATGAATAGACGAAGGCACATAGTACTGTGAGGTAGTAGCCGTAATAACATTATATAAACCTATGTTCTATTGTATTAAAGGCAGTACTGTAACAGCACTCGTTGTATCATTTGCTCCTAGAGCCTGCCCTCCGTACATGGCGACCGTGACAGTAAAATAGGCGCGGATAGTATTTACATTCCTTTGACCAAAACGGAACAAGTGGTGTTATAATGTATTGCATCAATACCAATCTTCTGCGCGCAGTCGGCGTTAACAATCTTCTATTTTGCGAAAATTTAATTCATTCACCTCAAAATGGGAACTACTAACAGCAAGGAGGAGATTATAGTACCACAAAACGCAGCAGGTGGAAATAACATAGCAGACATCAGACAGCTGGCAGTGCACGCCAGCACCACCAACATCATCCTGATCGTGGTACTCTTGATTACATCGTTGGCGTTTTTGTATGGTGTGTACAAAATATATAAAAATTGTCACCAGCAGTGGATTACAAACGCGATCAGAAATGACAGACTAAGATATTCCATTCGGAGGCGTAGAGTTGATGCAGAACCAGAATTACGAGCCAACACGAGGAGCTACCGAAAGGATAACGAGAACATCGTTTAAACCTTCACCGTGTGCCCATAACTGATGAAGAATAGTGTGCAGTCATGCAGTAAGTGTATCATGTGTCTGTGCGCGAAAATTCTATGCGTTAATATCAGTGCGCGGTCAGTTAGCAAGTATAAAAAATATATTATCCATCTATTCGTATATACCAGTGACCTTATAGATACGTAAATATAAGTGACATTATTATGGACTTACCTAAGTGAAAAATATAAGTAAAATAAATACTGGGTGTTTGCAGAATAACACAAGATTATGTAATAAGATTCTAAGAAGATAATAGTAGGTATATTTCATGGCAGAAAAATTTAAAACATTGTATGACAATTTATTTGAAATCAGAAAATATTTAATAAAGATTGGCCCAGATAGGAGAAAAGGTAATATTGTTGTCGTAAAATTAGAAGAAGCTGATGTTTTAGTAAAGCAGTACAACTTACTTTTAGAATATTATTCTGAAACTAAATCCACTTTAAGTAAAAGCGAGTGTTCAAGTATCCACGAGCTTTGTTCTAATTTTGACAAGTTATATGAACAAATTTTAGATTTGTGTTCACAAAAACCCATTACTTCAATCAATATGACAAATACTTGTAAATTTGACTTAAAAACCGCATTAAATTTATTGCCAGTTTGTTCAAACGATGAGGCTAGCGTCAAGCAACTAATAGACGGGATAGAATATTATACATCAGAGCTAGACGAAAATTCTCAAGAAAAATTATTAAAATTTGTGTTAAAAACTAGACTCCCTCAGGCCGCAAAACTGAAACTATCTCCATCTTATGCCAACATTAATGAATTGATAACCGATTTAAAGGCTCACTTATTGCCTAAAAAATCAGCTTCTGCAATTCAACGGAAATTGCAAAATTTTAGGCAAAATGATTTATCGATCGATGAATTCGGCAAACAAGTAACTGAATTATTTGTTGATTTAACAATAACTCAATCAGATGGCAGTGACGCTAATTTTAAAGTTTTGAAGCCAATAAACGAGAAACAGGCCATCAAATGCTTTTCAGATGGATTAAGGAGTAAACGACTAGGCACAATAATCTCAGCCCGAACTTTTACATCATTAAAAGACGCTGTGCAGGCGGCTATCGATGAAGATATTACAATTCCATCGACTTCTTCTGATATCCTAACCATGAATTTTAGAGGCAGAACTTCGTATAATTGGTCGCAGAGGAGAGGCCGCTTCGTATACACAGGTAGAGGACGTGGACGTAGTTACCGGCAGCCTCCCCAGAACCCAGATGAGCAACAAGATCACGTTGGGCGAGGATCGCATGCAGGTCGGCGCGGGTCGACCCGATCATTTTATGGAAACAGAGGTACGTCCAATTATCATAATAACAGTACATCGGGGTACCGGCATGTACATACTTTGGAAAATTCAGACTCGCAGGAAAATTCAACAAGCGAAGAGCAAAACGAAAATCAGTTTTTTCGAGACTAAAAATTTTATTTTGACATGTAATAGCGTAGGCTATATAAACATAAGATCACTTAATAATTACTCATACCATTTATTAGTTGACACCGGCGCATCCATTTCTGTCGTAAAGTATAAACATATTTCCGATCAAAACATTCCAATCCATAATGAGAAGACTATCATAAATGGAATTGGGGGCAACGTCCAGAGCATAGGATATGTTTATTTAAATTTAGTCATTGGAAATCATACTCTGCGCCATAAGTTTTTTGTTTTTAAAACATTACCTTGTAAGGGTAGTGGTATATTGGGACATGATTTTTTGAGCAAGTATAAATCAGTATTAAATTTCGGAAATCAAACTTTGTTGCTTTGGAATAACCATTTAAAGGTATCCATGCCTTTGATAATGACAAACAAGCATATTAATATACCAGCGAGGTCAGAGTCTGTTCATTTTATTCGGACATTTGAGACGGATGAATGCGTAGTTAACGCGTCAGAACTACAAAAAGGGATTTTTATAGCAAGTACTTTAGTCAAGCCAACGAATGGGAAAATACCCATTAGAATCTTAAACACCACTGATTCAGATTTAGTTCTAAATTCAATAAATGTCACTTCTCATAAAGCAAGCGACTATGATGTTTGTACATTTCCAGCAATTAATAATAGTGCTAGTCGTGTAAAAAAATTATTCAATTCCTTGTCGCTAAATCATCTAAATAAAGAGGAGCAATTGTCTATAGAGTCAATATGTGCGAAATATTCAGACATTTTTTTCCTTCCGGGAGACAAATTAGGCACAACAAAATTATACGAACATACAATAACTTTGAAACCAAACACGGCTCCAGTATACGTTAAGCCTTACAGAATGCCCCATTCACAGAAAGACGAATTAAAAAAACAAGTGGATAACTTACTAGAACAAAATATTATTGAACCCTGTTCCAGCGAGTGGTCAAGTCCAGTTGTACTAGTGCCCAAGAAATCTCACACCGGGGAAAAGAAATGGCGGCTAGTTATAGATTATCGTAAGCTTAACAACTGTATACAGAATGATAAATTCCCCCTGCCAAATATTACGGACATACTAGATTCTTTGGCTGGTTGTATTTACTTCACACATTTAGATTTAAATCAAGGATTTTATAATGTGCCCTTGGAAGAAAACAGTAGGAAATACACTTCGTTTTGTACAGATAGTGGTCAGTATCAAATGACGAGAATGCCTATGGGCCTGAAGACTAGTCCGAGCTCATTTTCGCGAATGATGACCATGGCAATGGCTGGGTTATCCTATGAAAAATGCTTAGTATATCTAGATGATCTGATATGTATGGGACGGAGTCTGTCCGACCATAATAAAAATTTAATAAATGTTTTTGAAAAATTGCGCAACGCGAATTTGAAGCTGAACCCATCTAAATGTGATTTCTTAAAGAAAGAGATTCTATATTTAGGTCATACTGTATCAGGCAATGGAATATTGCCTGACCCGGAAAAAATTAAAATAATGGAAAACTATCCGGTTCCCACAAATACGGACGAAGTGAGACGCTTCGTCGCCTTTGCGAATTATTATAGAAAGTTCATAGATAATTTTGCAAACAAAGCATACCATTTGAATCATCTATGTAAAAAAGACTCTACATTCATTTGGGACGATAACTGTCAAAAATCATTCGAAACCCTTAAAAATAGATTGATATCTCCGCCGATTCTCCAGTTCCCAGATTTCTCAGAACAAAATCAATTTATACTTCAAACAGATGCATCCGGATACTCGATAGGGGCAGTTTTATGTAATTCGGATAGTCGCCCCATAGCTTACGCCAGTAGAAGTCTCAACAAGGCGGAAAAGAATTATCCCACAATAGAGAAAGAACTGCTAGCCATAGTTTGGGCCGTCAAATACTTTAGACCATATTTATACGGCCGTACATTTAAAATACTTACTGACCACAAACCCCTCGTATACTTGTTCAATTTGAAAGACCCCTCGAGTAGACTCTTTAAATTTAGAATAGTTCTCGAAGAGTATGATTATGAAATAGAATATATAAGAGGGACAGAGAATGCTGTCGCTGATGCATTATCTAGAATAAAAATAACTTCGAAAGAACTAAAAGAAATGAATGAATGTTTATATTTAGTGATGACGCGCGCTCAAAAGCGAAAACTAGATGCAGTTGCAACAAAAGATGAGCTATCCACAGACGATTTAACAGTACATCCAAAAGTCGTGGAAACACACATCAAACCAAAAGACGCAGTGGAGTTAAGATTTTCAGACGGTAGCAATTACAAGAATCTTAATAAGTTAATTACATTAGAAACTCGAATATTGTTTTATGTAGCCCAAATGAAAACTATATTCATAAATAAAGCGTCTCAATCACAAATTACGCGAGCCGAATTTGCGAGAGACCTGAGTGATTTATGTAAAAAACTTAATATATTTGAAGTATATTTTATTAAAAATACAAAAAATAATATTTTTATCGAAAAGCTTATTAGCGAAATAAGGGCACAACAAAGTAACTGGAAAGGACCCAGATTATGTATACTAAAAGACGTCGAGAGAATAGAAGATAAACATGACAGGAAGGTGATACTTAACGATTTTCATCTTTTGCCCACTAGTGGACACGCTGGCATGAGAAGAATGTTGACTAATATAAAAAAATATTACTTTTGGCCAGGTTTGGAAAATGATGTCAAACATTTTGTAAAACAATGTGTGCAATGTCAAAAACATAAGTATACAATACAAGTCAGAGAGCCAATGATGATCACGACGACTGCTCATTCGGCTTTCGATAAAATATTCTTAGACTTGGTAGGACCATTAGATAAAGATAGTAAAGATTTTTCCTATATATTAACACTACAACGAGTTAACAAAATATGTGTGTGCTTACCCCCTTGTCACTAAAACCTCTACAGAAGTAGCACGCACTTTCGTAAATAACTTTATACTTCAGCATGGTGTACCGAGGGAAATCGCAACCGATAGGGGCACGGAGTTCATGTCTGAGACAGTTAAACAGGTTTGTGAATTACTCCACATTAAGAAATTAAATTCAACGGCGTATCATCACCAAAGCATCGGAGCGCTAGAAAACTCACACAAAAATTTAGGAGCGTTTTTACGAATCCAAACTGAAGAAAAACCCGAACTGTGGAGTGCTTGGTTACCATTCTGGTGCTTTGCGTATAATACGACTGTTCACACGTCAACAAAATTTTCACCATTTGAACTTGTGTTTGGTAGAAAATGTAACCTACCGAACAATTTGTCAAAATGCGTAGAGCCCCTTTATAACTACGATAATTACCCCCTAGAACTTAAGTACCGCCTTCAAGTTTCCCAAACTGAAGCGCGGAAAAATTTGATAGCCAGTAAGATAGATAGGGAAAGTAAATACAATCAATATGTCAACCCAATACGCTATAAGCCAAACGATCAAGTCTTAATAAAAAATGAAACTGGCAATAAACTTAAACAATTATATTCTGGACCATACAAAGTGATTAGAGATGTGCCACCAAATGTAGAAATTGAATATAAGGGTAAAAATAATATTATTCATAAAAACAGAACTAAACCATTTCATGATTAAATAATAATGATACGTATCTACAAGTGTTATAATTATATATTTTTTTTATTAACATTACAAACACATACACAGTTACTAATGTCACCAGATACTATATTTGCGTAAGCGCCACTGATGAGTGTGTATGTCAACAGTGTAATCATATTCTATAATATTGTATGTCTAATGCTAGCACCTACTTATATTATAATGCATGATATTATGTTAATCCATATCATGTTAATTTCGTACCCATTGTTATTATAATTAGTATTTAATCTTAACAATAAAATAAAATTGTAACTTTTATTTTATTGAAATGTAAGGGGGAGATGTGAGGTAGTAGCCGTAATAACATTATATAAACCTATGTTCTATTGTATTAAAGGCAGTACTGTAACAGCACTCGTTGTATCATTTGCTCCTAGAGCCTGCCCTCCGTACAGTACATACGAGGTACCATATTTAAAGGAAACGCCCCATTAGAATACGCGAACATAAACCTTACCTTACCTAAATATACAACATTATTTTTAGTATATGCGAAACCTGAATATAGTTTGTTCAGAATAAGTAACTGAATCGATTCCAATAATTTTTAAACCATGTTATATTTTGTCCCAAAAATATTTAAAAAAGTTAAAAGTTGGATACCGAGTGACTTTGAGTACCTATCGCAATAATTTAGGTACCTACTGCCAAATTATCATTATCAATGTGCTCAAGACGAAGCTGGAGACGCGCGCTGCGTGGTGACCGCGTTTTTGTGCGGACAACTAGGTAACAGAACAAGCTTATAACTTTGTGATTTATCATGAAACAGTTTTGAAAGGAGATGGGCGAATCTGGGCCTGACGTTACACAAATGAAATATTTATCAATATTTTGTTTCAGTTTTTTTGTGGTCAATTATAAAATATTAAGCAGTTTTATAATGGGATAAGAAATTAAATATTTAATCAAATTAATACTGACTTCCCTTATTTTAATATTAAAACAATGTTGCCATATGATATAGGTAAGTTTATCGATATACAATCGATTTTTATTACAAAAATAGAATGAATAATTAATTAATTATTTAAAATATTCATAGTTATTCTTTATTACATAAGTTTAAATAAAACATATTTTTTAAATAATGGTTTAAATAATGGTCGTAAAAATGAATTGATTCATAAATCGATTTCACAATCGATTGTCAATGTTTTAATATACAGGCAACAAAGCGCAACTTATGTCAATGTCGGGTCAAAAACTCAAACGTCAATCACATCATTCGCTTTCGCTTCGTTCGTTGTCTTTGCGGCGTTACGTTAGTGGATATTTTCTGTTGTGTTTTCGTGTGCTGTAATTATTATTATTCGATCAGTGATCTAACGACTCAACTTTGGCTACGTATAAAGGATTCTGACGGTTATTGCTTTAACGAACGACACACGCATTTCTTACAACGGACTCGGATAACTTGCCTACTCAACATACCTCAGCTTCGTATACCGGATTTCGAAGAAAATACAATGAGTGATCAACACCATCATTGTATCAACTGCGGCATAGCTACTTGGCGGCGTAATCCTTCTATAGGATTACGTCAAATAGAAGACGAAGGCATTCTTTCAGTTATTCAGCAATGGGTTGCACCTCAAGTGGTAAGTAGTTTATTTTATTACAAGTTCATATTTTGCTGGACTCTACTTCGTTATTATTCTTAAATCACTATGATATCTCTCATGATTAAGCCAATTAATAACAGTTAAAAAGAATTGAGCAATAATTGTAAACAGTCTTCTCACTATTGTACTGGCTAGTATTAAAGAAGTTGTAAGAAATACAATGTTCTAGCCTAGTCTCTCTAAACGCCATGTACCTACCTATATTATTTCTTGCCGAGGACTGTAAGTAACAAACTAATATTGTTGTAGGTCAACAGTTCTCATCGCATTTGCCAAGGATGCAGGGATTTAGTGATAAATTCTTTGGGCACAGACGAGCAGCTTTCATCATCAACAACTGGACATTGTCAAGTGTGTGTCAACTGTGGACGTTCAGTGTTGCATGCTAGATCTCATTTATTGCGTACTGACACTGAACGAGAAAGAAGGATTCATACAGTAATTTGTGAATGGATTTTGCCTCGTAGTGTAAGTGTTTATTGGGATCAGTTGCTTTTTATTTTTATACTATTAGATGGTAATGTTAAAAAAAAGCCTGAAAGAATGACAACCAGTCTTACTTAGTGGAGGTCAGACAAGCAGTCGCTCCATGTAAAATACTGGTATTTAGCTGCATCTGGTTAAATAATTTTGTCACAAACTATTGTATACCTCACATGGTGGAGCAGTGCAAGAGCACAACAACCTTTAGAACAACTTTTTAAACCACTGTCTCACAAATAAAGATCTTTGACTTTGACTGGAAGTCTACCTTGGGGTTGAACTTCGTAGTTGGGAAAAGGTTAGGCAAACGAGGATGTTAAGGTATAGTCAGACAGTATTAATAAATACACGTCATCACTTTGACTATGGTTGCAATGCTTTATATAGTACAACATAATATTGTGTCCGTATTCCCCGAAGGGATATAACAGAGTAGTGCAGTACACTCGCATTTCACTAGTTGTATTTGTTTATTGTAAAGACTTATTATAAAATTATTTTTTCAGATTTCAAGAAACAGAGCTCTCATATGTCATAGTTGCTGGGTGAGAGCTGATAGAAATGCCCATCATTTTGTATCTGGACGATCTGGATCCTCAACATCAGCATATGAAGCAAGTGAGCATGAAGGATTGACTTTGCAGTCTACATCACAGGTTACTTTGCAGTCCACATCACAAGCTACTTTGCAGTCCACATCACAGGCTACTTCACAGGTATTACAATCTACTTCAGAGGCTACACCCAGACCAAGTGAAGCTATAAGACCAAGAGAAGCTATAGTGTTACCTGACTATGTAAGGGCAGTAGAAACCGAATCTCGCTGTTTTATTGAAGGTTGCCGGAGACAAGAAAGGAATAGAGTTCCTGATACAACTAGAAAAATGTTGTTAGATGTTTATAACTTCTACATCCCAAAAAACAATAGATTATGCAATCACCACATTAATACGCAATCTTGGGATTTTATTACTGGAGCTTTAAATAATTATGTTAATGTGTTTACAGCAGTGCATATTCAAAACATGCTACAATTAAAAGGTCAATCAAATGCTGGCCTTGATTTTATTAATATTCAAAACATGGAAGACCGTTTGGTGCACCATTGGATAGGCTTTACAAAAGAGCAGTATCAAAGTATTTTAAATGAAGTGCCACAATTACTGCATAAGTCATCGGGCCCTATTGGGTTGACAGCATATTTGATGAAACTGAGAACCGGTGATTCCAATGAGAGAATATCAGCTCTATTTAACATACCTAAAAGAACTCTTGATGGATATGTGTCTGAAGCTCGTCACTTAATGTATGAATATTTTGTGCCCAGGCATTTAGGACTTAACCACATAAATCGCCAGCAAATTGTTGACAGAAACTTAATAATACCAAATGGTTTATTTGGAAACCATAATGGGGAAAATAAACCTGTAATAATAATTGACGGTACATATTGCTACATAGAAAAAAGTTCAAATTATTTGTACCAAAAAAGAACTTACAGTTTACATAAGTATAATAACTTAGTAAAACCATTAATGATTGTATGTGCAGACGGTCATATTGTTGATGTAATGGGCCCCTATCCTGCTACCATATCAGATGCAGATTTCATTAATCATGAGTTTCGTGACCCTAGTTCAATGTTACGTGAATATTTTCAAGCTGGTGATGCATTCATTTTGGATAGGGGCTTCAGGGATGCCTTGCCTTTATTAAATGAATGTGGTTATAGAACTTACGTCCCACCAACATTGCAGGAGGGTGAATGGCAGCATTCCACATTAGAGGCCAATAAATCAATCACCATAGACAGTCACCATATGCAAATGGGTTGTTGAAGTAGTGAATGGAAGGTTTAAAAGAGATTTTAAATTATTTAGACAAGATTATTTTAATACTGCTTCGAAGCATTTAATGATTGATTTTGAGGTGGCTGCCGCTCTACTGAATGCTTTTCACCCGCCTATTACGAATCGTGTCGATGCTGGGGAAATTCTACAAATAATCAATGAGAACATGAACAAAGCAAATGACTGAGGCTATTATGTGATTCAAAATAATATAAACCGACGTAGAGCTGATTTTACAAGAATACATGTGGAAAATGATAATTTAAATGATTTTCCCCAGCTCACACATAGTGAATTAATAAAAATATCTTTAGGTATTTATCAAATTAAGCAGGCTAGGTCCTATTATGGAGAACACATACGACAAGATGGGAGATATGAAATAGAAGTGTGTCGAGAAACGGACAGCAACCTACTAAGAGAACTGTGAATATCTAATAATTCTAGCTGGCTGTTAAGAGGTAGAATAAAATCGAGACATGTAAGCTCAAAAGACATATTTTACGTATATTTTAGTTGACAGTTCTCTTAATGGTAGAGAGGCCATCAAACAATATTATTGCAATTGCTTGGTAGGAAAAAGAACAGTAGGTTGCTGTTGTCATGTGATGTCCATAATATGGTACCTAAGCTGGGCAAGGCATCAAGAGAATTTAATACCGCCTGCACAGTTTTTAGACGATATTTTAATTGTTTATGATGATGAGATGAATAAATCATTAAAAGAGAAAGTGTTTTTAATTCATACTCCCTTTGAATCTAGTTGGAAGGCGTCTGAATCTTCAATGTGTCCTACAATAAATTCAGGTTAACTCTAGTCAACAATATAGTCAAATAGTTATTTTCGTGAAGTATTACGTGAGAGCTCAGTGTATAACCTTAGGTTAGAGGTTGTTTTCATACAAACCAATATCATCCTATATTTTCTTTCTCCCATGGAGCAGTCGTAAATAATTTAGTTTTTTTTAAATGGTATTAGGGTGTAAATAAAATAATGCAATAATTGTTACTGTAACATCAGGCCCAACTTTCTAGGAACTTTCGCCCGTCTCCTTTGTACATAGATTCTTTACATAAAAATACTAGACACGTGTATCAGGTTTCGCATATACTAAAACTAATGTTGTATATATGTGTTTTGTACGGCGTGTGCATGCGAAATATTGTGGATTCCAATGGGACGATATTTTTAATGGCAGAATATTGAACATGCACACTACCCTTACAAATATTTTACGTAGATTATATATATATTTATCATTAAAGTCGGCCCTGCAAATCAGGTGTCCGCAATATAATGTAAGAAAAAGCAAGCCCTTCTGTACACGCCTTTACATAAAACGTGTAGTAACAAGTAAATATGACTGTAGTATCTGTGAGTGAAAGAGAAGGAAGCATTATGTCATCTCAAGCGCACGTGCGGCCGTAAAGCATTTAGTCAGCTGTGAGCGGCGAGAGTGAGAGGGCACGTGTGTCTAAGAGCCGATAAAATAGAAGAGAAATACCACATTTTGGCGACGAGGATTAACAGGACTACTGTGAGTTATTATTGTCATTATTATTAGAAAAAAAAAAAAATATATATATATAATAATGAACGGGGTTTTGATACTTTGATACTACGAATGTTCAAACTAATTAAACTCTCAGTAAGTAAACATTCTATGAAGTAAACATTCCAACCCGTGAAGTAAACATTCTATTCGTGTAGTTATCATATTACTATGGTGCTGTAGGTTATTACCAAGCGGGACGGTTGTTTACATTTCTCATTGCTAACTAAAGTAAAACAAAAATAAGTACCCACATATAGGGTCGCTTATGCTTGATTTATTTATAGAAGGGAAGGTCATACGATTAACGAATACATTTAAAAGTCATATTTAACGGGGGCCGGGTTCAATTCCCGATCGGCACAGAATTGAATACATTTTCCAGATTACAAATATATACAAAATGCGTACATACTGTTGAGTTGCATGATTGACTTTGTTATCTAGTACTAGACTAATATTAGATTGTTTATTATTGTATCAAGTAATGATGCTCGTACAAAAGAGAACATGAGTCTCCTCCTGCATGGACTAAATCACAGGTGACGCCTGTTACATAAGTCTAATGCAATAAATAGTAATGATTTACAAAATCAGAGTGATGAGTGGACACGAACGAGTGACGTCTGTATTAAGCTGTGATGTTACCAGATGATGCCTGGTAATCCGGGAACAGGTGACGCCTGTAAGGACCTCGTAATGTTATTAAGTACAGGTGATGCCTGTAAGTACATGATGCGATGCGACGTAGGTATGTCAGTGTGTGATACATGGAAGTTTTATACGGATGATGCCCGTATTATGAAGTTTTGTATACGGATAAGCCCCGTTTACTGAAGTTTGAAGGTAATTCATACAACATTGTTAGTTTAATTTGGACTATGGTGTTGAATGAATGCTGTATGAAATAAATAATGAATGTGTCAGGTTGTTAAAAGGATGATGCCCATTTGGTGACCTAAATTAGACATTCTTTATTTGTTTCTTTGTCCACAGATTAAAATACGATGTCAAGTCTTACCTTAGAAAAATTTGAGTGCAATGGCGAAGCAGGATCTGTTGGAGCTAGATGGGAACGTTGGAAAAGGAGTTTACATATTTACCTGGAAGCTGCCGATGTTAATACTAGTTCAAAAAAACGCGCAAGTTTGTTACATTGGGGAGGACAAGAACTCCAAGAAATACTGTTCAATATACCGGGTGGCTACGTTAAGGCGACTGAAGGAGACGATCGTGACATAGACGTATTTGAGGTAGCAATAAAGAAGCTAGATGAATATTTTGCACCTAAGCAAAATAAACGGTATGAGAGACACATATTTAGAAAATTCAAACAAGAAGAAAACGAGAAGTTTGAAAAATATTTAGTTCGGCTAAGACAACAAGCTTTGAAATGCCAATTTACGGATATGGATGACAGTTTGATTGATCAAATAATTGAAAAGTGTACGTCGGAAGAACTCGGGAAGAAATTACTTCGCGCAGGTGAAAAAATTACCTTAGCTGAAGTAATAACCGAAGCAAATACTCTAGAGGTGGTGGAACGTCAATTAGATGATTTCAGTCAGAAAGGAAAAGATCAAACTGTTAATAAAATCAATACACAAGTGAAGGAAAAGACTTTCATAAATAATAGCAAAAAGGCGTGTTTCCGATGTGGTAGCTGGAATCATCTAGCTTATGATGAGAAGTGCCCAGCTAAAGGAAAAATATGTAACAAATGTAAGAAGGTGGGGCATTTTCAAGCTCAGTGCAAAGGAACTAGCGTAAAACGAAGCAATGAAGATAACAAAGCGGAAAGGGGCGGAGACGCGAAAAGATCTAAAAAGTCAAGCCGAAGAGTTGAAAATATGAAGCAGGCGAACGCGATAGAAGATAAAATTGATTATGTTTTTAATGTTCTCCATAATGATACGCTCGCTTGTTTAGTAGGTGGAACTCAAGTAGAGATGCTGATTGATTCAGGATGTCAACACAACTTAATAACAGATAAAACATGGTTAAAAATTAAAGAAAAAATTTTGAAGACAGGAAAAGAAGTAAAAAATCCAGGAAAAACATTTGTTGCTTATGGAAGTGAAATCCCTCTCAAGTTATTAACGTCTTTCAATGCAGATATCCGTGTGGGGTCAAAAACGCAAGACGCCACCTTTTACGTAATAGACAAAGGGACCCGTAATTTACTAGGCAGAACAACGGCAATAGCATTAGGCGTACTAAAACTTGGATTAGACATAAATCAAGTTGAGACGACACCTTTCCCTAAATTCAGAAACATTCAAATACAGATACCAATTAATACTGAGGTAAAGCCGGTCGCACAACCTTACAGACGTATACCGATTCCACTGGAAGAAAAAATCAATTCGAAAATAGATGAACTACTGCAAAAAGATATAATAGAAAAAGTAGAAGGACCGTCTGAATGGATATCGCCGGTAGTACCGATTTTGAAAGCAGATGGGGATGTTCGTCTCTGTATTGATATGAGACGTGCAAATTTGGCCATCAGGCGAGAAAATCACCCGCTGCCAACGATGGAGCAGCTACTACCAAAGATCCAAAATGCTAAAATGTTTAGCAAATTAGATATAAAAGACGCGTTCCATCAATTGGAACTTGTACCCGACTCAAGACATATTACAACATTCATATCTGGTAAAGGATTATATCGTTTTAAGAGGTTAATGTTCGGTATCACCTGTGCGCCGGAAATGTTTCAGAAAACACTCGAAAGGGTGTTAATTGAATGCAAAGGGGTAGTCAATTTTATTGACGACATTTTAGTATATGGAAAGGACAAGCAAGAACATGACAAACGGTTACAAATAGTAATAGAAACATTAAGGACGAATAACATCATGTTAAGGGGAGATAAATGTATCTACGGAACAACCAAAGTTCAATTTCTAGGACATGAGTTGTCGGATCAAGGAATTCGACCACTAGATAAATATGTATCGGGTATAAGAGATTTTAGGACCCCGATCAATATTTCGGAACTACAAAGCTTTTTAGGGCTTATTAACTATATTGGGAAATGGATTCCTAATATGGCCACCCTTACAGAACCATTGAAGCAATTGCTTCGTCAAAAATCAGCCAGAAATGCTGATATTAGGGATTCTTGGGGGAAAAGTCAACAAACAGCCTTTTGTGCTTTAAAGGCTGCATTGAGTGACATACCAAATTTGGGGTACTACAATGTGGACGATAAAACGATGGTATTTGCAGATGCAAGCCCGGTCGGACTCGGAGCAATCTTAGTACAGACAAATGAAAGTGGTCCACGCATTATTGGGTTTGGAAACAAAACTCTCAGTGATTGCGAACGTCGGTATTGCCAAACGGAAAAGGAGGCTTTGGCACTGGTGTGGGCTGTGGAGCACTTCCACATGTTTCTGTACGGCAAGGAATTCGACTTAATTACCGACCATAAACCTCTTGAAGTCATATTCGGTCCGAAGTTCAAACCCTGTGCACGGATTGAGCGTTGGATACTGAGACTCCAATCTTATAAATATAATGTCATTTATCGTCCCGGAAAAAATAATATAGCCGTTCCCTTGTCTAGATTATGTACCTACAACCACGATACAACTCAGTACAGAGATTACGTTCAGGATATTATTGACCATGCTAGACCAATAGCCGTATCGCTAAAAGATATTGAAGAACATTCGAAGACTGACATTGGCATACAAAAAGTGAAACAGGGCTTACTTAACAAAAAGTGGGATGACGCAGTAAAGGGTTATAAGTTATTTGAGAACGAACTATGTTTCTTTGGTAACATATTGTTAAGAGGGACCAAAATAGTTATTCCGACACAATTACGACGACTTGTTTTAGATGCTGCTCACGAGGGCCATCCAGGAATGGTAGCGATGAAGTTGAGACTTAGAGCGAAAGTTTGGTGGCCTAACTATGATAAGGACGTAGAAAATTTAGTACGGTCCTGTAAAGGATGCACACTGGTATCGGCACCAAATCCACCACATCCACTCAAGCGAAGAGAATTACCTACTCAATCCTGGGTTGATATCGCCATAGACCTTCTAGGTCCGTTACCAAGTGGTGATTACCTTTTGGTGGTGATCGATTACTATTCTAGGTACAAGGAGATCAAAGCATGTCGAGACATAAGCAGTAAGGAAATGATTCGCTTACTTAAAGAGATTTTTAGCCGTGTAGGACATCCGGTTTCCATAACTTCCGATAATGGCAAACAATTCATTAGCACAGAGTTCAAGACTTATTGCCATGAAAATGATATCAAACTATTTCATTCAATACCCTACTGGCCGCAACAGAATGGAGAGGTGGAGCGACAGAACAGAGATATCATTACGCCTAAAAATATGTCAAGTAGAGAGAAAATGCTGGAAAGAAGCATTGACAGAGTATTTGACAATGTACAATAGTACCCCACACAGTGTGACTGGGAAAACACCGGCAGAGCTATTCTTTCAAAGGAAATTTAGGGACAAGATTCCGATGATAGATATTGCAGAACAAAGTTTTGGAGACATGGATGCAAGAGATAAAGACAAAGAACAAAAAGAAAAAGGGAGAGAGTATACAGATAAAAGACGAAGAGCACGCGATGTTGACTTACAAGTGGGAGATAAAGTGTATGTGAAGAATGCCAATAAAACGAATAAACTTAGTCTAAATTTTGATACAGCCACGCATACGGTTAAGTCAAAAAACGGGGGAGATGTGGAAGTACAGAACGACGAAACCGGACAACAGTTAAGACGCAACATATTGCATTTAAAAAAAGTGGAGGGAGAATGGAAACCTGTGAACAAAGAAATCGATGGACAGAATTTAGAAATGGCAGTGGAAGAAAGTTCAGAAGAGGAGATTGGAGATAATTAGGATTTAGAAAATTAGAATTAAGCAATATAAAATTATAGTTGATTTCCAATCATATAATCTGAAGTTATGTTGATAATAAATTGATTAAGTAAGAATCTGAAAATTGTCTCATTAAACAAAAATAATAAAATAAGGAAGGGATGTAGTGTCTGTGAGTGAAAGAGAAGGAAGCATTATGTCATCTCTAGCGCACGTGCGGCCGTAAAGCAGTTAGTCAGCTATGAGCGGCGAGAGTGAGAGGGCACGTGTGTCTAAGAGCCGATAAAATAGAAGAGAAATACCACAATGACCTACATAAAGTTTTATAAAGTTAATTAATAATTAGGTAGTTACTAATATTGCTTAACTGCAACTATTAAAAAGTATATTGTAAAATTGCAACCGTAAAGCAACAGTAAGTCGAATAACTCAGCACTTACGTGGTGGGTCAACTATGCAAACTAACTATGTTCAAAACTGGCAGTACAATTTTACTGACTCCATAAAGAGCAAGCCTGTTGTCGGTGGCATACGTAAACTTAGAGAAAATGTGTAACAGCCAGGTCAAACCACAACAGAACAATGTCGCAGTATCACAAACGATATCCAACGAGGTTATCGGGCAACGAGTCAGTGTAATAGAAATATTTATGATAATTGCCATCATTTTTGGCATCGTGCTACTGTGGTTAATTAGACACCAGTGCAGAAAAATGTGCGGAACTGGTTCCGTAAAGAAGCAAAGGTTATCGGGCTGGCGCCGGTGGTCAAAGGCGTCACCGTGCAACAACCAGTTACTAATCGGGCAACTGATGTATACTAATGTAGTGAGAAAAATGTAGTGTATAAGTAGAAATAAGCACAGTTTATCAAGTCAAAAGAGTGTAAAGCCAACATAGTTAAAATGTAAAAAATAACACCCGTGTCGTCATGTAAAATGATACTTGTTATTTATAACGCCGGACTGACGGCCACCAACATTGCAGATAAGCAAAACCTAGTGTGTAAACATGAAACGTGTATGTATTATGTTTAATAAGTAGAAACTAACGATGTCATGTCACTCACAAAATGTACTAAGCAGATCCAAGGGAAGTATACCCACTTATTTTTGTATAATTTTATCAAATTATAAAGATAGGGGGGAATACTGTAGTGACACAATGTTGCAATCCCGTTGACGTAGCAGTTTTGATATTCTGTACGCGTGGCCACGCCGCTCGAGGAGCGGCAGTGCACATAGAGACCGGGTCTCAATAAGTCGTCTTTAACTATTGTAACCTAATGTATTGGGTTTGAAGAATAAAGACACAAAGTTTTACCTCTTACACCACCTTTTATTTCACCACATAAGGAAACATAGGAAGAGCACAAAAACGTCATAACACTTCAAACCAGTGCCCAGAGCCAGTCGGTGGAACACGACATCCTACAGAAGCGTGTAGACGAACTGAGCATTTCACACGTACCAGCTGTGTCGGAGCTGTAAACAGTAACTTGGAAGCTAAGAGCGACGTATTGGAACAGCAGGCTCGACAGTGTAACGTGGAAATATGTAACGTAACCAAGAGGCCCAATGCAAACTTATCAGTAATTGTCCAGGCTGTAGGAAGTGCAGTTAAGTCTCCAGTCTTACTGAATGACATTGTTTCGGTGCACGGGGTGCCCCACGCGCACCAACATAGCACACGACCAAAAAACATCATTCTCAAATTCGCTACCCGTCTACAGAGGGACAACATGTTTAGCGCATTCCGTAAAGCTAATTCATTGAAGACTGAGCAAATCGGTATCACTGGCACATCCACATCTGTTTACGTTAAAGAGCACTTAACTTTACGAAAGAAACAGTTATTTCGTAAAACCCGTGAAGTCGCTAACAATCATAATCACAAATTTGTATGGATCAGAAATGGTACCATTCTAGTGCGCGAGCGCGAGGGTGAAAATGCATTCGCAATACGTGGAGAAAGCGATCTCAATAAAATTAAAACCAAAACAAAACCAGCTGAATAACTGTTCCTTCCGTACAAAAATCCATTGCACTAGCACTGTTTATTTTCGAAGTTTATCTTCTAAGTTAAGTAATATTATTTTTTCTATGTTGCATGTGTTGTTAATTTTAATTATCTTATTATGTCCAATTTAATTTTTTGTAATTCTAGTAATTTTAATTGTTTTAATGTTCATTTCATTTTAAATAATTGGTTATTTATACTCAATTTTAATTGCTGACATTTATTGGGACTCTATGTTTATTTGTATGTTACATCTTATTTTAACACAATATCTATGCGAACTGAGAATACTGACTGTCTTTTGCGAGTACGACTTAGCCGATTATTATTTTTATCTAACTGCGATGTTGGCTATTCTCGATCCTATATCATGTGGGCTCATGTTACCAGACTTTTCTGCCATAATTTGGATTTTATTTGCGTGCACAACATTTATTGTTTTATTTGAATTCATGGTAAAGTACTGCGTTTATGGATAGCAACGACCAAATATCAATATACTACCAAAATTCTAGAGGTGTACGAACCAAACTGCCCACCTTGTTTGAAAACATTTTATCGTTTTCATATGACGTTATAATTCTGTTGTGCGTGTTATGTGTAGGGTCCTGATAAATAATGTACACTCTGGTTGAACAGTATTTTATATGAATTTAATAAAAGGTTCACAAATCTTGGTTTATACTTATTATCCTAAACTGGGACGTGGCAGGGCGATGGTATGTGAGCGACTGGCGAGTCGAGCGGGCTCCCGGCCCGGCAGCTATCAAAAGTGCAAATCAGCAATCGCTTCGCTAGGGTCGCTACAATTCTAACTGAAACATGGCTTGTGCCCGATATTGCTAGCGTTGAGCTCGTGGATCCTCGTTATGTTGTTTACAGATGCGACCGAGATCGTAACACAACAAAAAAACAAGATGGCCGCGGGGTCCTCATCGCAGTGTTGCGGGAACTTCGTTCGTGTTTGCTTAATGTTTCTAATCGCTTACATAATGACTCCACCACCTGCATTGAGCATCTCATGATTGGATTTAAAAATAACAGTTCTAAAATGCACGTTATTAGTACAGTATACATACCACCTTGGGCGACCGCTGATATTTATAGCTCTCACTTTAACACACTGCAGGACTTATTAAATTAACCTGACGTGATGGGTGTATTCATTGTTGGAGATTATAATCTTCCGGATATTACGTGGTAGGTTGCCCTGACCGGTAACCGGTCAGCAACAAATCACTGGCATGACTTTTGCAGGACCTTTCTCTATATGTTCTGAACTCCTTCAGCTAATGTCAGCCCTGGGCCTACCAATATAATAGCATATCCAATCGAAATGGTAAAATTCTCGATTTGTTCATTTCTAACATAATTTGCACTTTGAGCCCTCCAATAGACCCCTTACTACCTATAGACTCACACCACCCTCCGTTAGTTGCAATAGCACCCATAGACATATCAATGCAAACCATAAAAAAAAACCCATGAATAAATACGATTTCTGCAAGGCCAATTATGATGTTATCAATGAACAAATCGATGAATTCGAATGGGCGGTCCTGTTGGATCATCTTTCTTCCGAGACAGCGGTGAAAATATTTTATGATATGTTGGGCGACATTGTTTCACCGAACGTTCCTCTAGTAAAGTCTCGGGCACTTGACTTTATTTCTTGGTTTTCTCCTCTCTTGATTAAGACTTTCAAAAAGAAACAGCGCCTCTGGATAAAGTGGAAGAAGTTTAAAAACATCAAAGACCTCTGTAAAAATTGCTATTCCACCTACATTCAATCCGTTGAGGATAATCTCACCTCCAAATATTAAATGCTTTTGGACTTATATATCAAATCGCAAAGATAAATCAGGCATCCCATCTACGATGCAATACCAAAATCTTAAGTCAAGTGCTCCAGACTTGGTTTGCAATATGTTCTTCGATTACTTCCTGTCAGTTTTCGAACCTGCATCGCCCACGTTGTCGACGTGGACGCCGCCAGCTCACTGTGACGCTAACATCTTAATCGACATCCTATTTATCGAGGAATCTAAATTACTTTAGGATTTAAAAAACCTCGACCCATCCAAAGGGGATTTTTTTAGGATGGGAAATCACCAAATGACCCCCTCCGCTCTGGGCGGAGTGGAAGGGAGTGTCAGACTTGTACTGACTAAAACCCATCCATGTTCCTTCTTTGCCCTTTGTGTTCCAGGGCTGCGGTATCTCTTTCGAACAGTCCCGCAGCCCTGGCAGGCATCGGCCCGTGCGGACCCCTACGTGGTTGCTGACATCTCTTTGAGGCGCGCGTGGAACACGAACGCGCCGTCGACACGGCCTGTCGTCATAAGACGGCCGGACGGCGAGCTAGCCCATAACTTGCCGTCCACAGGCCCGCGCCTACGGTGGCCGGGGGCCACCACGTGACCCCCGACGCCCAGGGCGTCTCCCACGGCGGCTGGGACGTGAGGCTCTTTCCCTCTCACGTCCCGCCACCTCCTTCACTAGCATGACTGCTTCGCAGAAGGAGGTGACGGCTTCCCATTCCCTCTCGCTCCGGACCATGGCTTGAACCAGGGCCGGGCGCGAGAGGTCGTCGCCGCCAATCGCCTCAACGAGGACACGGCGCTGCTTCGCCCAAGCGGGGCAGGCCTCCACAATGTGCTGCACCGTGTCCTCCGGACGATCCTCACAATGGAAACACCCGGGCGTTTCCTCCCGCCCGATTCGGTGCAGGAACCTCCCGAAACAACCGTGTCCGGTGAGGACCTGCGTCAGGCGGAAGGTGAGGGCGCCGTGGCGCCATCCAAAGGGGCTGGCCCTGATGGATACCCAGCTCTGTTTTTTAAGGCTACCGCTAATAGCATCTATAGACCGCTTCATATCATTTACAATAAATGCCTGTGTGAAGGGATGTTTCCTGAAATATGGAAACGGGGCAATAGAACGCCCGTACATAGGGGAGGCTCGAAACATGATATTGAGCAATATCAACCCATTTCAATTCTATCGACCTTGTCAAAGCTGTTTGAAAGACTCGTGCATAACGAAATATACTCAATCCTGTACAACCTATTAATTCCTGAACAGCATGGTTTTGTTAAACACCGAGAGAGATGGCGCTGCCGTCACGTAAACATTGGCTCCGTGTATAAAAATATTTAAAAATAGTATTACCGAGTATTTAACTTTGAAAGTGGTGTTAAAGTGACAATATCGCTTGGAATTAACTGCCCTATCGTTATCTGGACTCCAACTTTACGCAGAAAAGTGAAAAAGTGATATAAAAGTGACGTGTAATTAGTGCTTTAAAATAAGACTTATAGGTGCAACAAATCCTTATAAAATACAGTTTAAAACATTCAAAAGAATATCTCAACAAAAGTGGAATCGTGAACTACTTAAAACTTAAGAAAACATTGTGTCTAAAACGTGCAACAAATCCAGTTTGACAGTGTGAACATTTTTGCAGCATGAGTCACATAACGACTGTTTGATGTTTGAAAATTAATAGAAATAAGAACAGACACACTATTTCACAACACCAAGCATCGTTTAGTTGGTAAAGTACGAACAGAGCCGACATCAGAAATCGTGTGAACGAAGTGTCGCTGGTTCGAATCCCACAATCGTATTTTCTTTTTGGCTTTCATTACATTTGCAAAAACATTTTGTTGGATTCGATTAGGCATAAGTTCGATTCTGACATACTTATGTTTTAATTTTTCATATTATTATTGTTCTTTTATTTTGCTATCAATGATGGCGAGTGGAGACACTAGTAATGTAACAACGAGAAAAATACGGAAAACGAACTCTCATAATAATGTGTCGATTATGTACACTTCAGACTCGTCACTCTTTGATACCACGATGCAAAGTCTACCTGACCAATTCGAAACTTTAGAAGTAAGTGAATTACAAGAGAAATTATCGTCTGTACAGGAGGAATTACTGATTGCAAATAATGAAATAGACAATCTAAACACAGAAAATATAAAATTAAAATGGGAATTGGAAAAAAGTTACAAAATAATAGAATTATATAAAAAAGTGGGATATGGGGAGTCCTCTTCCACCCCACCAACTTCAATGCGGAAAAATAAAAATAAAAACCAAAAAGAGACTAACACCCCGTCTAAGAAAAATAATGATCAACAGATTATTATCCCTGAAAAGCCCATTAACGTAGAACAACCGAAGCAAGATAAATGTTCTAATTCAACGAGTGTCCAGGAAATTTTCGAAAAAGATACCACCCTATGTGTGTGCATGGAAAGCCATCTGCCAGCCGTCAGCTTTGCCCACAAGAATAAACTATGTATACTGAGTGTTCGATCGCGAGTTTTGCTCCAAGCTCGATAGATGGCGTTGTACGATTTGGTCACGTTTCTGAATCGCGGTGTCGAGATTCTCCGCTCATATTACATAGTGATTAGAACAAAATAAATTTTTTGTACTTGCTTTGGAAACAGATTGTTTTATTTATATCAGTCAGTCCTCGGGAAGTTGTCGAGTGCCGAACATTTTGGTCCTTCGAGCCGGATCGCGAAAAGTGAAATCGCGTCGACAAGTGAAGTGACATTTTTGTGACGTCTGGTGAGGCATAGAAACCAGTGGTGGATCGCCCTGAAGTGCCTGTAAAATCCCCGGTGTGTGGTGATTAGTGGTGATCAGCGGTGTTCAGCAGCGCAGCATCGAGGTTTGCAGCCGGCTCCGCCAGGGGGCGCCACCAGTAGCAACGCTCACTTCATACGGCAACGGCGACAACACGGCCCATAGAGCGACGAGACATCAGCAACGTCATCAAGAGTGTAGTCACAGACCGTGACGATACACTCGCAGCAGTACCAGCAGTGACATCAAGAGTGACGACAACGAACTCGCAGCAGCGACGTGTTTGGAGAGGTTTGGCAGACAAAACTGTGAGTTACAATTCCAGTGTTTATAATTTGGTAGACTTGTAAATTTCTCAGTGAATTTTAAAGTTCAACTTAGTGCAAATTTCAAGTGTTTGAGACTTTTAAGATTTAGTAGTAGTTTAGACTTAGAATAATTATAAATAAAGTGTTGTGACGGGAAATCTATGCCCGATTCTGTCTAAAGTCAAAAGTGTTCTAAACACTTGTAAAAAATTACTGGTTATTTTTTGTTTATTGACTTTAATTTTTCGTCTGTTGCATTCAATTGATTTCATTATTTAAAAACTCAGTAGCTTTGTACACAATGGAATCCTTAGGAAAATTGCAATTAAATAACAAATCAATAATAGAAAAAGCTAGAATTAACTTTAAAAAATCACCTAAGGAGCGGCTCACACAAAGTTACATTGAAACGAGAGTAGAATCATTAGAGGTACAGTGGAAACAATTTGTTGAAACGCATAGGCGCATTGTAGAAAAAGCAACCGACGAAGAATTAAAAAAGAATGTTTATTTTACGGCAGACACATATGAGGTTACTGAAGAGTTGTACATAACCTATAAGTCTGAATTAAAAGAACACTTACTTCAAAGTAGTCCGCGCAAAAGTGCTAGTTCCAGTGAAAATAAACATTCTAATCAAAATAGTTCAAATGTGAAATTGCCACAAATTAGTTTACCTACATTCTCGGGGCTCTATTCGGAATGGGTAACGTTCCGCGATTTATTTACGTCACTAATTCATAAAAATGAAACACTGGATGAAGTTCAAAAACTCCATTATTTAAAAACTCATCTCTCAGGCGAAGCAGAACAGTTGCTTCGACATATTTCTGTGACTGCGTCTAATTATAATGAGTGTTGGTCAATTCTAAACAAACGATTTGATAATAAAAGGTTTTTAGCTAACTGTATGCTCAAGCGGCTTGTCCATCAATCGTCAATTACTAAGGAATCGTCGGCAAACGTTAAAACTCTGTTAGACACGACGGTTGATTGTTTACATGGTTTACGCAGTCTAGGTATTGATGTCAGCTCATGGGATGCAATTGTAGTATATTTAGGCTCTGAAAAATTAGATACCGAGTCCCGTAAATTGTGGGAACTAAGAATAAGTTCAAATCCTAATGATGACTTACCTACGTTTGATGAGTTCAAAACTTTTATGGAGTCTAGGTTTAGAGCCTTAGAATATTTAGATCCTAAAGCCAATAAACAAAATAGTGCTCGTGATAATAATGCTAAATCTTTTCATGTCGCTTCTCAAGGTTGTATATTATGTTCTGGAGATCATAAATTGTGTAACTGTAAAACATTTGCTAAGAAAAATTGTGACGAGCGTCGGGAGTTTGCACGAGCCAGTAAGCTTTGTTACAACTGCCTAGGAACAAGCCATTCCGTTTATACTTGTCGTCAGCATACGAAATGTCACCTTTGTAAGAAGAGGCATCACACACTGCTTCACCCAAAATCAACTGCCAATTCTGCGGAAATCGTTGATGGTTCAGCAGAGACGAAAGTGGCGGCTGCTAACGCAGCAACCTCTTCCAGTCAAAGCGATGCCAAACCCATTTGTTGTTTTGCGGATGTTCACAACCACGGTCTGTTAGCCACAGCCTTGGTCAACGTTGAGTCAAGAACTGGCACTGCTGTTGTTTTAAGAGCTCTGATGGATCAGGGCTCTCAAGTCTCTTTTATTACAGAGGCTGCAGTACAGTTGCTCGGACTAAGGAAAACACCTGCTCGCACCGACATATTTCGACTAGGCGATGAAGAGGGAAACTCAATGCCCTCTAAGTGGATAGTTCGATTCAAATTGCAATCACGTCTAGATCCTACCTTTATTTTATATGTCGATGCTTATGTATTGAATAGGCTCACATCACATCTTCCTGAGAAGAAAATCTTTCAAGTATCGGCTTCGTTCTCATCCTTAAAATTAGCTGATCCGACCTTTGATACGCCAGGGAAAATCGATTTACTGTTGAGTACACGCGTAGTCGGAGAAATTTTATTGGATGGTTTAGTCAAGGGTCCGCCAGGATCTCCAGTCGCTCAGAAGACTAAGTTGGGCTGGATCTTGTCTGGCGAGATCCCATCGTCGTCAATTTCTAGGCCAGTATGTTACCATACTGTAGTACAGTCAGCGGATGTCAATGACCTTCTGCGCAGGTTTTGGGAGTTGGAGTCGGAGCCCTCAGTTCGTAGTGTGATCTTGACTGAAGAAGAACAAAAATGCGAGGATTTCTACTCTAAAACCACCAAACGCGATGCAACCGGGAGGTATATTGTAAAATTACCATTTAAAACTGATTCGCCAAGTTGCACGTTTGGAGGATCAGAGATCATTGCCCGCAGGCGCTTCATCAGCCTAGAAAAGAGATTGTTGAAGGAACCGGAATTTAGGACGCAGTATGGTGCAGTCATAAACGAATATATACAACTAGGACATGCTGAAGTTGTCCCTCAAGCAGAATTAGGTAAGAATGCGCTCTACTTACCACATCACGCGGTGGTGCGTGAGGATAAAAGCACGACCAAGGTTAGGGTAGTCTTCGACGCTTCTTGTTCAGGCCACAATGGTGTAGCATTAAATACAGAATTAATGGTTGGCCCAACCCTACAACCTGATCTGCGTCAAACTATTATGCGGTGGCGCTGTCACCCCATAAGCTTGGTTGCAGACATCGTGAAAATGTACCGTCAGGTTAAGGTTGCAGATGAGGACGCTGATTATCAGCGCATTCTGTGGCGTGACAATCCAAACGATGAACTGAGTCATATTCGGTTATTGCGCGTTACTTTTGGAACGTCCTCTGCGCCATACCTAGCGGTCCGGTCTCTGCAGCAATTAGCTCGAGACGAAGGAAATGACTTTCCTCTAGTGGCAGACAGAGTCCTTACATCGTTCTACGTAGACGATCTGTTGACGGGTTGTCAGTCTGTCGCTGAAGGGGAACTTGTTTATCACCAGCTGAATCAATTGTTAGATCGTGGGGGCTTCAAGCTTCAAAAGTGGTCCAGCAGCAATGACGAATTGTTTATCAAAATGAATGACGATACTGCTAGGCAGGACAATATGGAGCTTAAGATGGATACGCTTACAAAAATTTTAGGATTAACGTATCAGAGAAAGTTAGATGAGTTTAGATACACTGTGCAACTTTCTCCGCCCGAAACACCCATAACCAAGCGAAAGGTTATCTCTGATATCGCTCGCTTATTTGACCCTCTTGGCTGGCTTGCGCCGGTGATAGTAACAGCTAAGGTGTTCATTCAACGCCTATGGTTAGCAGGATCTGAATGGGACGAAGTACTTCCAGATCACCTGTTAAAGGAATGGCTTAATTATAGAAACAACCTTTACCATCTTAGGGACTTCCGTCTGCCACGATGGATTCACACGAGTCAACTCGACGTCTTACTAGAGTTGCACGGATTCTCTGACGCATCCAATGTTGCTTACGCAGCCGTAGTCTATGTTAGGTGTGTTGATGTTAGTGGTCGAGTTCATGTTAGTCTAGTTGCGGCTAAGACCAAGGTGGCCCCGGTCAAACAAGTGTCCATACCTCGTTTGGAGTTATGTGGCGCCTTGCTGCTTTCAAAACTTCTGCGGGAAGTTTCCGACACCTTGGGTATCTGTAAAGAAAAAATACATGCCTGGACTGACTCGACAGTGGTGCTCGCCTGGTTGAGCAGCCACCCCAGCCGCTGGAAGACATTCGTAGGTAACAGAGTGTCCGAAATACTTACCGTTATGGAAAACAACCAGTGGTCGCACGTCCAGTCCAGTGATAATCCTGCAGATTGCGCGTCGCGCGGCGTGAATCCTTCTGAGTGCGCCGACCTCGAATTGTGGACACAGGGACCTAATTGGCTGAAAAATAAAGAAATTAATTATAGTAGAAAGGAAATTAAAGAAACTAACTTAGAGGAAACGTGCAGGCCTGGGCGTCATCACCGGCCAGGCCTGCCGACATCAACAACGAGGCGAGTTGGTTCCAGGAGGCCATGTCCGAGGTCTGCGACGTGGCAATGCCCCGAGTTCGGCCAGGAAGCGCCCGACGTCAGGTGTACTGGTGGTCGCGAGAGCTGACGTCTCTGCGTGAGGCGTGCGTTGCCGCGCGGCACCGGTACATCAGGCATCGCAGGCTCCGCATCCGCCCTCCGGATGCGGCAGCCATTGAGGCGGAGCTTTACGAGGGGCGAAGACCGCCCTCCAAGAGGCTGTCCGGCGGGCCAAGAACCTGGCCCGCGAGGAGATGCTGGAGTCTCTGAACGGAGATCCGTAGGGGCGCCCTTACAAGATGGTGCGGGACAAACTCCGCACCCGGGCCCCTCCGCTGCCGCAGAGTCTCCGGCCTGAGCTCGTGGAGGACGTGGTGAGCGCTCTGTTCCCTTCGCGAGGGGAGCATCCTCCCCCGCCTATGGCTCCGCCACCGCTTGGGGTGCCGGAAGCGGACCACACCGATGACGACGTTCCGGAGGTGACTGGGGTAGACCTGAGAGTAGCTGTACGCAGGCTGAAAGCCAGAAATACCGCCCCGGGACCCGATGGCTTGCCTGGCAAAGCCTGGGTTCTGGCCTCTGAGGCTCTCGGGCCCCGACTGGAAGGGCTCCTAAGCGCATGCTTGGAGAGAGGCCAGTTCCCGCTTCGTTGGAAGACGGGGAAGCTGGTCCTCATCCGGAAGCCAGGGCGCCCTGCGGACTCTCCGTCCGCATACCGGCCCATCGTGTTGCTCGACGAGGTGGGCAAGCTCTTTGAAAGAGTTATTGCTAACCGCCTCGCCGGGCATCTCGCGGGGATGGGGCTGGATCTTGCGGAACACCAGTTTGGTTTCCGCAAGGGGCGCTCGACGGTGGACGCCATCATGCGCGTGAGAGCCCTCACGACGGGGGATGCGGTTTCCCGGGGCGGGGTCGTATTGGCGGTGTCTCTTGACATCGCCAACGCCTTCAACTCCATGCCCTGGAGCTGCATTGGGGAGGCACTCCGGTATCACCGGGTGCCGACCTACCTTCGTCGTGTGGTCGGGGACTACCTGACGGATAGGGCCGTTATCTACCCCGGTCAGAGCGGAGAATGGAACCGGCGAGAGATGTCGTGCGGTGTTCCACAGGGATCGGTTCTGGGGCCGGCCTTGTGGAACATCGGTTACGACTGGATGCTGCGCGCCGACCTCCCTAGCGGCGTCAGCGTAGTCCTCTACGCTGACGACACGCTGGTACTGGCACAAGGGAGGTCGCACGAGGCGGCGGCCGAAAACATGACACGCAGGGTTGCGATAGTCGTGGAGAGGATCCGGCAATTGGGTCTCGAGGTGGCATTGCACAAGTCCGAGGCCATGTGTTTTCATGGGCCT
This sequence comes from Noctua fimbriata, assembly GCA_905163415.1. Lineage (NCBI taxonomy): Eukaryota > Metazoa > Arthropoda > Insecta > Lepidoptera > Noctuidae > Noctua > Noctua fimbriata. Next base: position 1,605,870 of record CAJHZP010000005.1, read on the forward strand.
CGGAATGCGCCACCGTCGGGATCCCTACTGACGGCGGGAGGGGTTTCCATCGGCGTCGGGTCGACGCTGAAGTACCTGGGACTCGTCCTCGACAGCCGGTGGAACTTCGTGGAGCATTTCCGACGTTTGGCCCCCAAACTGGAACGGACCGGGGCTGCCTTCAAGCGGCTCCTGCCCAACCTGGGGGGTCCAAACGCCTCCTGCCGGAGGCTCTACGCGGGGGTCGTGCGGTCCATGGCCCTTTACGGGGCCCCGGTGTGGGCGCGTTCTCTGAGGTGGCAAGCCGCCCGCTACCTGAACGCGCCCCAAAAGGGGATAGCCCTAAGGCTAGTCCGGGGGTACCGCACGATCTCCGGTGAGGCGGCGAGCCTCCTTGCCGGATTGCCGCCATGGGATCTGGAGGCGATAGTCCTCGCGCGCCTTCACGAATGGCGCGCGGAGGCACTACGTCGGGGGGAAACTCCGCTGCCGCGGCAAATCGCCGCTCTGGTGACATGGAGAGAGCGACTGTCGCAACCCCGTGCAGGGCACGCCACCATAGTGGCGATAAGTCCCCTCTTTGAGGAGTGGCTAGAGAGGCGCCACGGCGCCCTCACCTTCCGCCTGACGCAGGTCCTCACCGGACACGGTTGTTTCGGGAGGTTCCTGCACCGAATCGGGCGGGAGGAAACGCCGGGGTGTTTCCATTGTGAGGATCGTCCGGAGAACACGGTGCAGCACACTGTGGAGGCCTGCCCCGCTTGGGCGGAGCAGCGCCGTGTCCTCGTAGAGGCGATTGGCGGCGGCGACCTCTCGCGCCCGGCCCTGGTGCAAGCCATGGTCCGGAGCGAGAGGGAATGGGAAGCCGTCACCTCCTTCTGCGAAGCAGTCATGCTAGTGAAGGAGGTGGCGGAACGTGAGAGGGAAAGAGCCTCACGTCCCAGACGCCGCGGGAGACGCCCTGGGCGTCGGGGGTCACTCGGTGGCCCCCGGCCACCGTAGGCGCGGGCCTGTGGACGGCGAGTTTTGGGCTAGCTCGCCGTCCGGCCGTCTTATAACGACAGGCCGTGTCGATGGCGCGTTCGTGTTCCACGCGCGCCTCAAAGAGATGTCAGCAACCACGTAGGGGTCCGCACGGGCCGATGCCTGCCAGGGCTGCGGGACTGTTCGAAAGACATACCGCGGCCCTGGAACACAAAGGGCAAAGAAGGAACATGGATGGGTTTTAGTCAGTACAAGTCTGACACTCCCTTCCGCTCCGCCCATAGCGGGGGGGGGGGTCATTTGATGATTTCCCATCCTAAAAAAAAAAAAAAAAAAAGGCGGGCAAACGAGGTTGGACCCCGAATTGTGTGAAGTAATATTTGCAAATAATAGCACTTACCATTATTCGGATGTACAGTGTTAAACCTTCCCAATGCAGTGTCCATAAATATTCCCGGAAACTCTTCCACAGTGCGTCCACGTCGACGTCGATTCAATACACCTCTCTGCTTGTCGCATGTGTAGAACGAACACCTTGTCATACGTAAGCGACTTCGCAATCTGATCCGCTACACAAATTTTATAAATGCCAAGAGCGTAGTTTGGCGGGAGTTTTCTAAACGTTCAGTGACATTTTCAGGATCGAAAAAAAGCGCTGGCCGTTCTCTAAATGGACGGCCAAATGCATGACTGTTGGATTCCGGTCACGTTTAGAGAAAGCCAGTATCCGCCTAACTGCTTCGGAAGTGCTGATGTAGCAATTAGACGCGTGCTTAGTCACTTCGTCCCATTTAGTAGTCTGCAAAGTGAAACTAGCTTGGTCATTGCATTATTTAACGTGTTTGCAAATGTACTTCTAATCGACTCCACGCTCGTGAAGGACTCGACATTTATGGGAGTTTGAAGTGTCCTTGAGAGTACGGGTGAGTATGGAACCATCCATCTATTGTCGATCTGGACCTTAGCGTGACACTCACCCTTCTCAAGAGATGCACTGTTACGGTGGGTCCATGCTTACCCGTAATAGTTTCGGGAATATTTTTGAACATTGTCCGTCTTTCATGCAAGGCAAATTTTACCTGAGTCCGCCACAGGGCTCATGCCCTATGTGACTCTTAACGATATGGTGCAGGACAGGGTCGACGGTGAGGTCCAGTATATCAGGATTTTTAATTTGATCGATCTCATTGGGCCTGATATTTTCCTCCAACCAAGAAGGAGATGCGCGTGAGGTAAACCGCGTTTTTACCATTCGACCGAATACATAAATACGCGTTTTTACATCGGACTACAAAAATACTTTTTAATTTAAGATGAGATCCCTGAGGCTTTTCAGCTTTAGGCGCACTCGAGATATCAAGTCATGTTTGTCATGCGACGCCTGTCCCGCCTGTTATACGACGCCTGTCCTGCCTGTCATACGACGTTTGTCCTGCTAGCAGCTTACTGGTTATTTCCGGCCACTTAAAACTGGCGGCGATGGTTAAAGAGGTCCGGTCGTCCAAACTTTCACACGTAACAAAACCGTCTTGAGTTCTTTCGTGCATATATGCACGAATTCCTGTGAAGATGGAAGGGAGAATTAGCATCTTTCCAACGTTCTCTACAACTGAATCTTGCTGCATGGCATCCCTTAGATGCCCGTAGTTCTAAGCCCTCGGCTTCCTTTGATTTGTTCTAACAAAAATCAACAGCTTGGTTTCAATTTTGGCATAGGAGTCTACCAGAAACTGACTAAAACGCCTACGACTAATGAAGATGCGAGCCGCCGTTTGAACCTTAAGTTGAACCAAATAACTATTAAACTGTAAGGCAGCCGTATTTTTATTGTCTATGACATATTTTCGTTGGAGAGTTAATTGTTTGACATATTTTCAACTTTGCGAAGTGTGAACTAAAAATTAAATATTCTTCTTCTTCTTTTTCTACCTAAGCGTTTCTATCAGGAGACCCGACCGACGCCCGATGTAAGCTGTGGGAAAATAGCTACACTACTATTTACTACCAAGTGAGCATCTTCCTGCAGGGTCTAACTTTCCGCGGTCCACCTGGAAGTCCTTGAACCGTGTTCAGACTCAAGTAGGAAGATGTATCTCCAACCTCGTTAAGTGGAGCTACCGCAATGAAACAGCAGCGGGGTGCGGTTGTGGAGCTGTGTCACAAACTATGCTCCATCTCTTATCCTGTCCTCTTAGCCCAAAAACATGTAGACCAGGTGACGCGGTGGAAGTGGCGAAGGCTAACAAAATATCAGTTGTGCCAGCGACACGAAGAAGAAGAAATTAAATATTTTTTGCGTAAAAAGAATTTGACGGGGAAAGACCATCAATATGCGTCGTCGCTCGTCATTGATTCCGAATTATGCAAGTCTCTGCGACAAATTAATCAAACAATCAAAGTTACCAGAGACGCGTTAACTTTATTGTAACCTTTTGCCATACGTTATGTATAAATGCGTTTTATATACAAATGTACTGTAATGACTGCATCCTTGGTCTAGTGGTCGCAAGCGCGACTGCTGAGCATAAGGCTCTGGATTCGATTTCCGGATCAAATTCGGAAATTAACCATTAAAGCGCAGGCTACACAGCCAGCCAGCGAGCGAGCGTGCCGGGCGAGATACAACAGGCGGGCAACCAGATATTATTATGGAAGAAGTAATGTAATAAGTTCTTATTAAAGTAGAAAAAAGTAAAAGAGATTTAAAAAATTAAACGAGTTTATTTGATTTCAGATTTTATTTAATGTGATATTATTAGTCTACCTTTGTTTGCGGTACCTAGCATCGGTATTAATTGTGAAAGATGTCATCGAAAGTGGTCAAATTGAGGTAAGCAGTTACTTGTACCGGTTTTTATAATATGATAGTTACCGTTAGGATAAGGAATACGTTATTATGCGCATTAAAAGTCCGTCAAAGTACGAAATTTTACTTAAAGTAGCAAATATCTGCACTTTACCTAGTTAATTTGCATATTAACGGATGCTACACCTTTATATTGCGGAAAACAGCGAGTGAAACAGTTTTTTTTCCACTATAACATTTCACTATAACAATAGACCTTACAGAGGACTCCATACTAAAACATAACTACAGCCATAAAATTAGTCAAATTAAAATTAAGAAATATGCACGATTAAATAAAATCATTAAAAAATGTAATAAATACAAGAAACAACAAAAACTCTATTCCAGAAATATTCAATGGAAAGAACGTGTTTCTCTTGTTAATAAATTAAATACTATCAGATTATATTGGAGGCTAGCATAAATGTTTATGAAATTGACACTCAGCGCTTACAATCAGAAATACAGGCTCTGATCAGTCACTAAAGTCTTTATATTACTTTATATTACATGCTACCGTTTACATTTAGTTATCATTCATTGACTCGAATTTGCCCTGGCGGTTGACAGAATGTCATGCATACTCAAATGTCATGCTGATGGCGGCGTGTGTGTCGGATCATTTAGTTCCCTTCAAAATGGTTGAGATGAATGGTGCTGATCCATGCGTCATGTTCCTGAATGGGCGAGGTCGGTTGGGACTGGTCATCTCTTAGCTGCCACGGTTTATTTTAACTACTTTGTTTTTAAATTGTTGATTTAATCTTTTACTCTGGACGCTCTCAATGTGTACGTCTTTCTACATCGTTCTCACATATATGTATTATCTCAATATGAATGATGTAGTGTTTGTGATCTATAATCTAGTCAATAAACATGACGTTGTCTCGGGCACACGGGTAGTGGGGTGGTCAGTCGCGTGAGAGCCACAGGCGAGAATGGACGTCTACTTACCTACTGGTGTGGTAACGAGCCAATCGACGTACCTTTTGTGACGCGGAGTACTACATGTGGTGACGAGATAAAAGGTTAGTGGTAAATAGAAAATAATTTTTGAAAAAAGGGCTCTCCCCTTTTTTCCAAAATTTTGAAGGTTGAATAAGTGTGTAGGTACTTTAGGAATTGGATGTGTGATTGATTGCTAAATTACCGGAGGGTCACAAATACCGATGTTTTGAGTGTTAAATTTATTGAATATAATTATATACGCTGTAAAATATATCATATTGATTTCTACGTGTCCCCTTTGGCCGTTAGTACAATTTGTATTAAGTGTTTACTTCTTCCCTTATCTCCAAATGTATTGGCATACAATGGGTATTCAAGCTTGTGTTCTGGAAACACCAGCTGTGTTCGTAAGCTATGTTATAGGAACATATTAAAACAAAATATAAAATGTATCTATGAGCTTAAATTACCAACTAATATGTGGGTACCTTGTTTTGTTTATCACTGCACTTTGTAGGCCTTTCTTAATGATCCCGATGAATCACCGCGTCGCGTTATCGCTATGCGGTAAGCAGGTATTGTGTCGGATTATTGTAAACAAATTAAAGTTTTAAATTATCCATAAAGATTGAGTTCAAATTACTGGTTATGCTATTATTTATTAGATGCTATGACTTTAGCAATGAATAAATTTTAATAGATTAAAATTAAAGTCTGCTGATTTAATTAGCTGTAACGGTTAATTATTGCCCTATGGTCGATTTCTTGTATCATAACTGGGTACTTACCTTCCTGAAGGATTATTCATGTGGGTGTAAAACGTATAGATATTCATCTTAATCAGTATTGTGTAAGATTAATTACTCAAATTTTCGGTAAGTCCTAAATGTCTTCCGGTGATTTAGTAAACTTAATAGTGTCATACATTTCAGTGCGGTACTTATTAAAACAACTTTAATGTTGTTAGGTAGTACGAACCTACATGAAATTGTAAATCGTGCGTGATTGTGTGTATTAGGTAGTACGAACCTACATGAAATTGTAAATCGTATGTGATTGTGTGTGTTAGGTAGTACGAACCTACATGAAATTGTAAATCGTACGTGATTGTGTGTGTTAGGTAGTACGAACCTTACGTCGGGAGGGAATAGCAGCTGGCGGGCCGGTGCACCCTGGGCGTGGGCAGTATCCTTCCCCGAGGAATGGGAAGAGATTCTTATTCCTTGGGGAATGTTACTGTCTATGGCTAATATTCTGACATGGGAGGAGTCCTTTTGTGGACCAAGGGGGCGTTGCTCCGCGTGACCCTCTGAAAAGCAGAGGGCACAGCGGAGGAGCAAGGGCGGGCTCGGTGAGCACTTACCCTGCCGCCGAGCAGACAGTGAAGGACGCAGTCATTCACTGTCCCCGTCGATATCGTAATCCCACCGTCGAAGTGTCGTGGATCACGTCTCGCGGCTTCGATTGGGACCGAGGGTCTTGGCTTAACCGCCCGGATCGCGAGGTAGAAAACCTCTATAAAAAGTTACCCAGAATCTCAAGCGGCGGCGCACCGCGAGGAGATGTATGGCTGACGGGTTCGTTTGGAAAATCAGTCGCTAGTGCGAACCACTGCCGGGCCTGGCTATGGCTTATCTGGGTACAGGGGGCACTGCCCAGATGGACTTTTTATTTCCCCCATGCTCGTGGGAACAGAATGGATAATACAACAACCCAAACGACGGCCGGTAACGGCGAGGGAGGGGAGGGGAGGGATGCGGGGTCGGAATCCGGCGCCGCATCCAGCGTTGTGAGCGCGGGAGGCTCAGTGAGCTCCCGGCGCGAGAGGACCGGGGCCGCTGCGGAGAGCAAAGAGTTCTACCGCAAGCGGTCCAGGCCGGCAGGCGACCGAGAGTCGTCGTCGGAGGGCGAGCTGGCCTCAGCCCGTAAGATCCCGACCAGCAAGCGTGGCGGGATCCGCGGCAAGGGAAGAGGCCTCTCTGCCACCGAGAGGTCGGCGCGGCTTGCCGTGGAGGGGCGCCACCCGGGGGTGGCCGGTCAAGTAGTGGCCCGTTCGGGCTCCTCTGGCGACGAGGCGGGCGCAGTCGGCGGCTCCGATGCGGAGCGTAAGGCCGAGTTTGAGAAGGAGGTGGAGGCAGCGCTGAGGGCTGTCTCGTATAAGCAGAAGCCCTCCACCAGGCATAAGGCCATGCCCGCGGCGATCGCCTCCATCATGGCGTCAGCGAAGGCCAGATATTCGGGGCCAACGTCTAATGAATTTGCCAAACTGCGGGCGGAGGTCGCTCGCCTGACGGCGGCCATGGAGCTTCTCGAAGAGGCCAATAAGAAGCTCCGAGCAGACCTGGCCGGTCTGCGCGAGTCCGGCTCTCGCAAGGCGCCCCAAAAGCCAGCAGGCCAGCAGCGACCAAGCCAGCCCGTGCCCGTGCCGGCTGAGAATCAGGTCCTGAACCTGGTTCGGCAGGAGCTGGCTGCCTTCCAGGCGCGGTTCTCCGTCCTGGAGGGCATCGTCCTGCGCCCCCCCCTGGCGGCAAACAGGGCGCCCCCGGGACCGAGGGCGGCCACATATGCGGCTGCTGCGGCCTTCGCACCGAGGCCGTCCGGCCGGCCCTCCGGCAGGGTTGCGTCGGACCCCGAAGGGCCGGCTCCGGCCAAGAAGGCGGCGGCCCTGAGGCAGGGCAAGGTGGCGGCCCAAAAGAAGGGCAAGGCGGCGACTGTGCCAGCGCCAGCCGCGAGACAGCCGCCACCACCGCCCCCCCCGCCCCCTAAGCCTTCCGCGGCTGAGACCGGGTTACAGGTGGCCGGTGAGAGGACGCGGGCGCGAAAGGCGGCTAAAAAGGCCAAGAAGCAGCAGCGGAAGCGCCAGCAAAAAGAGCGGAACGTCGCGGCTAGGCTCAACGCCCCGAAGACCGCAGCTGTAGTGATTACACTACAGCCGGACGCGGAAAAGAGGGGCGTGAGCTACCGCGACGTGCTTGCTAAGGCGAGGGCGACGGTGGATCTCGGGGAGCTCGGGATCACCGGGGGCCTCCGCCTCAGAGTCACCGCGACAGGTGCTCGAGTGCTGGAGATCCCCGGCGAAACCCGTGGCTCGTCCGCGGACGCTCTAGCTGAAAAGCTTAGAGCGTCCCTAAATGCGGACGAGGCCCGAGTGTCCAGGCCCGTCAAATGCGCAGACCTGCGCATCCTGGGTATGGACGACTCCGTGACCGAGGAGGAGGTGGTGGCCGCCGTCACCAGGACCGGTGGGTGCCCTGCTGAGCAGGTCAAGGCAGGCACCTTACGTCCGGACCTGTCGGGCATGCGAACCGTAACGGTAAGCTGCCCTGTGACGGCGGCGAAAGCCATTGTGGAGGGCCGAAGGCTCTTGGTGGGCTGGGTGTCGGCGCAGGTTAAGCTGCTGGAGCCCAGACCTCTGAGGTGCTTCCGCTGCCATGTGGGGCACCACGTGTCGGTCCGGTGCACCTCGGAGGTGGACCGCAGTGGTCTATGCTTCCGCTGCGGCCAGCCCGGTCACATGGCCGCGGCTTGCTCCGCCGCGCCGCACTGCGCTGCATGTGCGGCAACCGGCAAGCCGGCCGATCACCGGGCAGGGAGCAAGGCCTGCGGTACACCCGCCAAGGCCAAGGCCAGGGGCAACGGAAGGCCCTCCACCACCACCGCCAAAACCCCCACCGTCGCCACCACCGCAGCCGCCGCCACTGTCGCCGCCGCGGCCGCCACTGCTGCAACTTCTGCAGCGGGGCCCTCGCAGGGGGCCCGGGAGGGGGCTGAAATGGAGTGCCAATAACGGCCCCATTACGCCTTCTCCAGGCGAACATCAACCACTGCGCCTGCGCTCAGGATCTGTTGATCCAGAGCATGGCGCAGTGGTCGATTAACATCGCCGTGGTCTCTGAGCCGTACTTTGTCCCGCCCAGGGATGACTGGGTGGAGGACCTTAGCGGCTCAGTGACCATAATTGCGTCGGCCGCCGCCGGTACCCCGACCCTTGAGAGTGTCAGGAAGGGTCAGGGGTGCGTAGCGGCACGGTTCGGGGAGATCGTTGTAGTGGGAGTCTACTTCTCCCCGAACCGAACTCTCGCCGAGTTCCACAACTCCCTCAGGGAGTTGAGTGTCGTCATCGGGAGCCATTCTCTCCCCGTGCTTGTGCTCGGGGACTTCAATGCCAAGAACTTGGCTTGGGGTTCTCGTTACACGGATGTGCGGGGTAGGATGGTGGAGGACTGGGCTCTGGAGAGAGGCCTGGTCGTCCTAAATCGGGGTTCTGTCCCCACGTGCGTGCGGTTGCGGGGTGAGTCGGTGGTGGACATATCGTTCGCTAGCCCCGCTCTGTCGCCGCGTGTCGTTGACTGGCGCGTCATGGAGGGGGCGGAGACCTACTCCGACCACCGGTACATCCGGTTCGACGTCTCCACCCAGACCTCAAGCGCGCCGGTCCTACAGGCCCCGAGTGGTCCGCGATGGGCGCTGAAGCAGCTGGACCGGGAGCTCCTCCTGGAAGCCTCGATCGTGCAGGCCTGGGTGTCATCACCAGCCAGGCCTGCCGACATCAACAACGAGGCGGGTTGGTTCCAGGAGGCCATGTCCGAGATTTGCGACGTGGCAATGCCCCGAGTTCGGCCAGGAAGCGCCCGACGTCAGGTGTACTGGTGGTCGCGAGAGCTGACGTCTCTGCGTGAGGCGTGCGTTGCCGCGCGGCACCGGTACGCCAGGCATCGCAGGCTCCGCATCCGCCCTCCGGATGCGGCAGCCATTGAGGCGGAGCTTTACGAGGGGTACAGAGCGGCGAAGACCGCCCTCCAAGAGGCTGTCCGGCGGGCCAAGAACCTGGCCCGCGAGGAGATGCTGGAGTCTCTGAACGGAGATCCGTGGGGGGCGCCCTTACAAGATGGTGCGGGACAAACTCCGCACCCGGGCCCCCCCGCTGACGCAGAGTCTCCGGCCTGAGCTCGTGGAGGACGTGGTGAGCGCTCTGTTCCCTTCGCGAGGGAGGCATCCTCCCCCGCCTATGGCTCCGCCGCCGCTTGCGGTGCCGGACGCGGACCACACCGATGACGACGTTCCGGAGGTGACTGGGGTAGACCTGAGAGTGGCGGTACGCAGGCTGAAGGCCAGAAATACCGCCCCGGGACCCGATGGCTTGCCTGGCAAAGCCTGGGTCCTGGCCTCTGAGGCTCTCGGGCCCCGACTGGAAGGGCTCCTAAGCGCATGCTTGGAGAGAGGCCAGTTCCCGCTTCGTTGGAAGACGGGGAAGCTGGTCCTCATCCGTAAGCCAGGGCGCCCTGCGGACTCTCCGTCCGCATACCGGCCCATCGTGTTGCTCGACGAGGTGGGCAAGCTCTTTGAAAGAGTTATTGCTAACCGCCTCGCCGGGCACCTCGCGGGGATGGGGCCGGATCTTGCGGAACACCAGTTTGGTTTCCGCAAGGGGCGCTCGACGGTGGACGCCATCATGCGCGTGAGAGCCCTCACGACGGGGGACGCGGTTTCCCGGGGCGGGGTCGTATTGGCGGTGTCTCTTGACATCGCCAACGCCTTTAACTCCATGCCCTGGAGCTGCATTGGGGAGGCACGGTCGGCACCCGGTATCACCGGGTGCCGACCTACCTTCGTCGTGTGGTCGGGGATTACCTGACGGATAGGGCCGTCATCTACCCCGGTCGGAGCGGAGAATGGAACCGGCGAGAGATGTCGTGCGGTGTTCCACAGGGATCGGTTCTGGGGCCGGCCTTGTGGAACATCGGTTACGACTGGGTGCTGCGCGCCGACCTCCCTAGCGGCGTCAGCGTAGTCTGCTACGCTGACGACACGCTGGTACTGGCACAAGGGAGGTCGCACGAGGCGGCGGCCGAAAACATGACACGCGGGGTTGCGATAGTCGTGGAGAGGATCCGGCAATTGGGTCTCGAGGTGGCATTGCACAAGTCCGAGGCCATGTGTTTTCATGGGCCTCGGAATGCGCCACCGTCGGGATCCCTACTGACGGCGGGAGGGGTTTCCATCGGCATCGGGTCGACGCTGAAGTACCTGGGACTCGTCCTCGATAGCCGGTGGAACTTCGTGGAGCATTTCCGACGTTTGGCCCCCAAACTGGAACGGACCGGGGCTGCCTTCAAGCGGCTCCTGCCCAACCTGGGGGGTCCAAACGCCTCCTGCCGGAGGCTATACGCGGGGGTCGTGCGGTCCATGGCCCTTTACGGGGCCCCGGTGTGGGCGCGTTCTCTGAGGCGGCAAGCCGCTCGCTACCTGAACGCGCCCCAAAAGGGGATAGCCCTAAGGCTAGTCCGGGGGTACCGCACGATCTCCGGTGAGGCGGCTAGCCTCCTTGCCGGATTGCCGCCATGGGATCTGGAGGCGATAGTCCTCGCGCGCCTTCACGAATGGCGCGCGGAGGCACTACGTCGTGGGGAAACTCCACTGCCGCGGCAAATCGCCGCTCAGCGGACAGACCTCCGGCGCGATCTCATGGTTACATGGAGAGAGCGACTGTCGCAACCCCGTGCAGGGCACGCCACCATAGTGGCGATAAGTCCCCTCTTTGAGGAGTGGCTAGAGAGGCGCCACGGCGTCCTCACCTTCCGCCTGACGCAGGTCCTCACCGGACACGGTTGTTTCGGGAGGTTCCTGCACCGAATCGGGCGGGAGGAAACGCCCGGGTGTTTCCATTGTGAGGATCGTCCGGAGGACACGGTGCAGCACACTGTGGAGGCCTGCCCCGCTTGGGCGGAGCAGCGCCGTGTCCTCGTAGAGGCGATTGGCGGCGGCGACCTCTCGCGCCCAGCCTTGGTTCAAGCCATGGTCCGGAGCGAGAGGGAATGGGAAGCCGTCACCTCCTTCTGCGAAGCAGTCATGCTAGTGAAGGAGGTGGCGGAACGTGAGAGGGAAAGAGCCTCACGTCCCAGCCGCCGCGGGAGACGCCCTGGGCGTCGGGGGTCACGTGGTGGCCCCCGGCCACCGTAGGCGCGGGCCTGTGGACGGCGAGTTATGGGCTAGCTCACCGTCCGGTCGTCTTATGACGACAGGCCGTGTCGACGGCGCGTTCGTGTTCCACGCGCGCCTCAAAGAGATGTCAGCAACCACGTAGGGGTCCGCACGGGCCGATGCCTGCCAGGGCTGCGGGACTGTTCGAAAGAGATACCGCGGCCCTGGAACATAAAGGGCAAAGAAGGAACATGGATGGGTTTTAGTCAGTACAAGTCTGACACTCCCTTCCGCTCCGCCCCGAGCGGGGGGGTCATTTGATGATTTCCCATCCAAAAAAAAAAAAAAAAAAAAAAAAAAAAAAAAAAAAAAAAAAAAAAAAAAAAAAGGTAGTACGAACCTACATGAAATTGTAAATCGTATGTGATTGTGTGTGTTAGGTAGTACGAACCTACATGAAATTGTAAATCGTACGTGATTGTGTATTAGGCAGCAAATGCCTTCTGATATTAGTTGACCGTATGTAGATATTGAGACGAATTAGTAATATACCGCAGTTTACCAAACTCAACTTCGCTTCCAGGTCGCCCTAAATCTACCTACTCCGAAAATGGCCAACTTATTGCCAGCTCCTGAAAAGCTTGATCTCGAAGGAGATAACGCTACAGTTGCTTTAAGATGGGAGCAGGGGAAAAGGTCCTTTAATATCTACTTGGAAGCGACAGGAATTACAGGAGAAGAAAAAAAGAGAGCAACATTGCTCCTTTTAGGAGGACCAGGGCTCCAAGAAATTGTTTTCAATCTACCTGGTGCTTATGAAGAAAGCTCTACAGTTGAATCACAAGTTTTCAAAACAGTTATTGAGAAGCTTGATGAGTATTTTCTTCCGAAGCAGAATAAAATTTATGAAAGACATTTATTTCGACAAATTAAACAGGGTGACGGAGAAAAATTTGAAAAAATTGTTGTGAAATTGAGTAATCAAGACGGGAAATGCAAATTCACTAGCCCTGATGAGCATATAATTGATCAGATCGTGGAAAAATGTCTTTCGTTGGAACTGCGGAAAAATATATTAACATTAGGAGACGCTGTTTCATTGGACAAGATCATAACTGAAGCAAATACTCTAGAAATAGTGAGTCATCAAATGGAGGATTATGGACAAAAAAGCAAGCCAAATGATTTTAATATGATTAGAAGTCACAAAAATATTTATAGCACAAAGAAAGATGACATGAAACGCAAAAGTGAGAATAATAAAATGGGAGAATTGACAAATAAATCAGAACCGAGTAAATGTGGTAGATGCGGATACAATACGCATACAGCGTCAAACAAGGAATGTCCTGCAAAAAGGAAAAATTTTCATGCTTGTGGAAAATCCGGGCACTTTAGCGCATTGTGTAGGTCAAGACACCAAAAGCGAAAACATGAAAACAAACAAAATGATGATTCTAAAATTAAAAAGAAACGGAATGAAGTGAACTCAATAAACTTCGGAGGTGATTCTTCTGACGAGGACCATTACGTTTTTAACATGAATGACGACAACGAAGCTACCATCGAATGTGAAATGGGTGGAGTCAAACTGAATTTGCTTATAGATTCTGGATGTAATTTAAACTTAATTACTGAAAAGACATGGGAAGATTTAAAAAAGAAAAAAGTTTGCTGTACTAATCAAATGAAGGGATCAAACAAAAACTTATATTCATACAGGAGTAAATTACCTTTGAATGTTAAAGGATCTTTTGAAACTGACATCAAGGTGAATCAGAAATCAGAACGAACTACTGTTTACGTAATTAAAGAACTATCGAGAGATTTGTTGGGAAAAGAAACTGTTCTTCGTTTAGGAGTCCTTAAATTAGGTATTGGAATAAACAAAATCACACAATAGCCTAAACCTTCCCCAATATTTAAGGATGTACTGGTTGAGATTCCAGTCGAAGAAAACTGCAAGCCTGTATCACAACCGTATCGGAGAATCCCAATTCCCATTGAAAAGAAGGTCGAAAGCAAAATAAAAGAGCTATAAAAGAGCTCCTTGACAGTGATATTATTGAGGAGGTACACGGACCTTCTCGATGGATTTCACCTGTAGTACCTAAACTAAAAGACGACGATGACATACGGCTGTGCGTAGACATGAGGCAAGCAAATTCCGCAATCATGAGGGAAAATCATCCATTACCCTGCATGGATAATTTCTTGCCAAAAATTAAAAAAGCTCAATACTTTTCGAAACTTGACATAAAAATGCTTTTCATCAAGTGGAGATCCACCCTGATTCAAGGCATTTGACGACAATTATTACTTCAAAGGGCTTGTATAGATACAAGCGACTTATGTTTGGTATTACCTGTGCGCCTGAATTATTTAAAGAAATACTTGAAAAGATGTTGACGGGACTGCATGGTGTAATCAATTTTATTGATGATATTTTGGTGTACGGAGAAGACGAGAAGCAACATGAGGAACGGCTATCTAAAGTTTTGGATGTTTTAAAAAAAAAAAAGGTTTTGTTGAACGAAAGCAAGTGTCTATAAAAGTGCAAAGGATCCGCTTCCTCGGACACGAACTGACACCAGATGGAGTTAAACCGCTTAAGAAATATATGACCATTATTGCTGAATTCAGAACACCTAAGACAGTGGAGGAACTCCAAAGATTTCTAGGACTAGTAAACTACATTAATAAATGGCTCCCCAATCTATCAACAATGACGGAACCTTTGAAAAAATTATTAAGGAAAAAAAGGTGTGAAAAAGGGCCAAGCATTTCAAAAACTGAAGCAAGCTCTCAGTAAGGTGCCAACATTGGGATACTACGATGTTAATGACGAAACACAGGTTATTGCTGACGCGAGTCCCGTGGGGTTATAGGCTATGTTAATACAAAAGTGATAGCAGATAGTCTAGAATTATCGCATATGGTAACCACACTTTGACTGAACTGGAACGAAAATATAGTCAAACAGAAAAGGAGGCACTCGCTCTGGTTTGGGCCGTAGAGCACTTCAAGATTTTTCTGTTTGGAAAAACATTTGATCTAATTACAGATCACAAGCCGTTAGAGTTTTTATTTGGACAGAAGTCGAAACCATGCGCGCGTTGAACGTTGGGTTCTACGGCTACAAGCCTTTCGATACAATATTAAATACAGACCTGGTAAAATTAATATCGTCGATCCTTTGTGAAGACTTTGCGAATATCACAATGTCCCACCCGGAAACGTTGACGATTATGTACAGCAGATAGTGGAACAGCCTAGACCTTGTGCTATTCCCATGGAAATCCTATCAGAATGCTCTGGACGAGATCAAGAAATTAAAAACGTAAAAAAGGAAAGTATAATTAAGACTGGGATGATTCGGTAAAGGGATTTACAATTTTTGAAAATGAGCTTTGTTTTTACGATAAAATTTTACTCAGAGGTAACAAAATTGTAATCCCAAAAGAACTCCGGAAAAGAGTATTGGATGCTGCACACGAAGGCCACCCAGGGATAGTGGCGATGAAAAGCCGGCTGAGATCAAAAGTTTGGTGGCCAAGAATTGACAAAGACGCTGAATTAAAAATAAAAGCGTGTAAAGGATGTACTCTTGTTGGGTTACCTAGCCACCCTGTGCCTATGGAACGACGCGATCTGCCCGCTGCTCCTTGGGTGGATGTTGCAGTAGACCTATTAGGTCCGCTGCCAAACAACGACTACTTGCTTGTACTTATTGATTATTACAGCAGGTACAAAGAGACAAAATTTACTAAAACTATCACAAGTTTGCAGATAATTAAGCTGCTAAAAGAAATATTCAGTCGTCTCGGATATCCCTCAGCAATCACAGCTGACAATGGTAGGCAATTTGTTAGTAACGAATTCAAGGAATATTGCCGACAATGCAATATAAAACTGTTCAAAACTATACCTTACTGGCCTCAGCAAAATGGTGAGGTCGAGAGGCAAAATAAGGACATTTTAAAGAGGTTAAAAATCAGTCACATGCAAAAAGAAGATTTAAAGGAGAGTGTGTGGGAGTACCTAATGATGTATAACTCAACCCCACATTCTGTGACAGGAAAGACCCCTTTTTTTTTTTTTTTTTTTTTTAGGATGGGAAATCATCAAATGACCCCTCCCGCTCTGGGCGGAGCGGAAGGGAGTGTCAGACTTGTACTGACTAAAACCCATCCATGTTCCTTCTTTGCCCTTTGTGTTCCAGGGCCGCGGTATCTCTTTCAAACAGTCCCGCAGCCCTGGCAGGCATCGGCCCGTGCGGACCCCTACGTGGTTGCTGACATCTCTTTGAGGCGCGCGTGGAACACGAACGCGCCGTCGACACGGCCTGTCGTCATAAGACGGCCGGACGGCGAGCTAGCCCAAAACTCGCCGTCCACAGGCCCGCGCCTACGGTGGCCGGGGGCCACCACGTGACCCCCGACGCCCAGGGCGTCTCCCGCGGCGGCTGGGACGTGAGGCTCTTTCCCTCTCACGTTCCGCCACCTCCTTCACTAGCATGACTGCTTCGCAGAAGGAGGTGACGGCTTCCCATTCCCTCTCGCCCCGGACCATGGCTTGAACCAGGGCCGGGCGCGAGAGGTCGCCGCCGCCAATCGCCTCTACGAGGACACGGCGCTGCTCCGCCCAAGCAGGGCAGGCCTCCACAGTGTGCTGCACCGTGTCCTCCGGACGATCCTCACAATGGAAACACCCGGGCGTTTCCTCCCGCCCGATTCGGTGCAGGAACCTCCCGAAACAACCGTGTCCGGTGAGGACCTGCGTCAGGCGGAAGGTGAGGGCGCCGTGGCGCCTCTCTAGCCACTCCTCAAAGAGGGGACTTATCGCCACTATGGTGGCGTGCCCTGCACGGGGTTGCGACAGTCGCTCTCTCCATGTCACCATGAGATCGCGCCGGAGGTCTGTCCGCTGAGCGGCGATTTGCCGCGGCAGCGGAGTTTCCCCCCGACGTAGTGCCTCCGCGTGCCATTCGTGAAGGCGCGCGAGGACTATCGCCTCCAGATCCCATGGCGGCAATCCGGCAAGGAGGCTCGCCGCCTCACCGGAGATCGTGCGGTACCCCCGGACTAGCCTTAGGGCTATCCCCTTTTGGGGCGCGTTCAGGTAGCGGGCGGCTTGCCGCCTCAGAGAATGCGCCCACACCGGGGCCCCGTAAAGGGCCATGGACCGCACGACCCCCGCGTAGAGCCTCCGGCAGGAGGCGTTTGGACCCCCCAGGTTGGGCAGGAGCCGCTTGAAGGCAGCCCCGGTCCGTTCCAGTTTGGGGGCCAAACGTCGGAAATGCTCCACGATGTTCCACCGGCTGTCGAGGACGAGTCCCAGGTACTTCAGCGTCGACCCGACGCCGATGGAAACCCCTCCCGCCGTCAGTAGGGATCCCGACGGTGGCGCATTCCGAGGCCCATGAAAACACATGGCCTCGGACTTGTGCAATGCCACCTCGAGACCCAATTGCCGGATCCTCTCCTCGACTATCGCAACCCCGTGTGTCATGTTTTCGGCCGCCGCCTCGTGCGACCTCCCTTGTGCCAGTACCAGCGTGTCGTCAGCGTAGCAGACTACGCTGACGCCGCTAGGGAGGTCGGCGCGCAGCACCCAGTCGTAACCGATGTTCCACAAGGCCGGTCCCAGAACCGATCCCTGTGGAACACCGCACGACATCTCTCGCCGGTTCCATTCTCCGCTCCGACCGGGGTAGATGACGGCCCTATCCGTCAGGTAATCCCCGACCACACGACGAAGGTAGGTCGGCACCCGGTGATACCGGAGTGCCTCCCCAATGCAGCTCCAGGGCATGGAGTTGAAGGCGTTGGCGATGTCAAGAGACACCGCCAATACGACCCCGCCCCGGGAAACCGCGTCCCCCGTCGTGAGGGCTCTCACGCGCATGATGGCGTCCACCGTCGAGCGCCCCTTGCGGAAACCAAACTGGTGTTCCGCAAGATCCGGCCCCATCCCCGCGAGGTGCCCGGCGAGGCGGTTAGCAATAACTCTTTCAAAGAGCTTGCCCACCTCGTCGAGCAACACGATGGGCCGGTATGCGGACGGAGAGTCCGCAGGGCGCCCTGGCTTCCGGATGAGGACCAGCTTCCCCGTCTTCCAACGAAGCGGGAACTGGCCTCTCTCCAAGCATGCGCTTAGGAGCCCTTCCAGTCGGGGCCCGAGAGCCTCAGAGGCCAGGACCCAGGCTTTGCCAGGCAAGCCATCGGGTCCCGGGGCGGTATTTCTGGCCTTCAGCCTGCGTACCGCCACTCCCAGGTCTACCCCAGTCACCTCCGGAACGTCGTCATCGGTGTGGTCCGCGTCCGGCACCGCAAGCGGCGGCGGAGCCATAGGCGGGGGAGGATGCCTCCCTCGCGAAGGGAACAGAGCGCTCACCACGTCCTCCACGAGCTCAGGCCGGAGACTCTGCGTCAGCGGGGGGGCCCGGGTGCGGAGTTTGTCCCGCACCATCTTGTAAGGGCGCCCCCACGGATCTCCGTTCAGAGACTCCAGCATCTCCTCGCGGGCCAGGTTCTTGGCCCGCCGGACAGCCTCTTGGAGGGCGGTCTTCGCCGCTCTGTACCCCTCGTAAAGCTCCGCCTCAATGGCTGCCGCATCCGGAGGGCGGATGCGGAGCCTGCGATGCCTGGCGTACCGGTGCCGCGCGGCAACGCACGCCTCACGCAAAGACGTCAGCTCTCGCGACCACCAGTACACCTGACGTCGGGCGCTTCCTGGCCGAACTCGGGGCATTGCCACGTCGCAAATCTCGGACATGGCCTCCTGGAACCAACTCGCCTCGTTGTTGATGTCGGCAGGCCTGGCCGGTGATGACACCCAGGCCTGCACGATCGAGGCTTCCAGGAGGAGCTCCCGGTCCAGCTGCTTCAGCGCCCATCGCGGACCACTCGGGGCCTGTAGGACCGGCGCGCTTGAGGTCTGAGTGGAGACGTCGAACCGGATGTACCGGTGGTCGGAATAGGTCTCCACCCCCTCCATGACGCGCCAGTCAACGACACGCGGCGACAGGGCGGGGCTAGCGAACGATATGTCCACCACCGACTCACCCTGCATCCGCACGCACGTGGGGACAGAACCCCGATTTAGGACGACCAGGCCTGTCTCCAGTGCCCAGTCCTCCACCATCCTACCCCGCACATCCGTGTAACGAGAACCCCAAGCCAAGTTCTTGGCATTGAAGTCCCCGAGCACAAGCACGGGGAGTGAATGGCTCCCGATGACGACACTCAACTCCCTGAGGGAGTTGTGGAACTCGGCGAGAGTTCGGTTCGGAGAGAAGTAGACTCCCACTACAACGATCTCCCCGAACCGTGCTGCTACGCACCCCTGACCCTTCCTGACACTCTCAAGGGTCGGGGTACCGGCGGCGGCCGACGCAATTATGGTCACTGAGCCGCTAAGGTCCTCCACCCAGTCATCCCTGGGCGGGACAAAGTACGGCTCAGAGACCACGGCGATGTTAATCGACCACTGCGCCATGCTCTGGATCAACAGATCCTGAGCGCAGGCGCAGTGGTTGATGTTCGCCTGGAGAAGGCGTAATGGGGCCGTTATTGGCACTCCATTTCAGCCCCCTCCCGGGCCCCCTGCGAGGGCCCCGCTGCAGAAGTTGCAGCAGTGGCGGCCGCGGCGGCGACAGTGGCGGCGGATGCGGTGATGGCGACGGTGGGGGTTTTGGCGGTGGAGGTGGAGGGCCTTCCGTTGCCCCTGGCCTTGGTCTTGGCGGGTGTACCGCAGGCCTTGCTCCCTGCCCGGTGATCGGCCGGCTTGCCGGTTGCCGCACATGCAGCGCAGTGCGGCGCGGCGGAGCAAGCCGCGGCCCTGTGACCGGGCTGGCCGCAGCGGAAGCATAGGCCACTGCGGTCCACCTCCGAGGTGCACCGGACCGACACATGGTGCCCCACATGGCAGCGGAAGCACCTCAGAGGTCTGGGTTCCAGCAGCTTAACCTGCGCCGAAACCCAGCCCACCAAGAGCCTTCGGCCCTCCACAATGGCTTTCGCCGCCGTCACAGGGCAGCTTACCGTTACGGTTCGCATGCCCGACAGGTCCGGACGTAAGGTGCCTGCCTTGACCTGCTCAGCAGGGCACCCACCGGTCCTGGTGACGGCGGCCACCACCTCCTCCTCGGTCACCGAGTCGTCCAGACCCATGATGCGCAGATCTGCGCATTTGACGGGCCTGGACACTCGGGCCTCGTCCGCATTTAGGGACGCTCTAAGCTTTTCTGCCAGAGCGTCCGCGGACGAGCCACGGGTTTCGCCGGGGATCTCCAGCACTCGAGCCCCTGTCGCGGTGACTCTGAGGCGGAGGCCCCCGGTGATCCCGAGCTCCCCAAGATTTACCGTCGCCCTCGCCTTAGCGAGCACGTCGCGGTAGCTCACGCCCCTCTTTTCCGCGTCCGGCTGTAGTGTAATCACTACAGCTGCGGTCTTCGGGGCGCTGAGCCTTGCCGCGACGCTCCGCTCTTTTTCCTGGCGCTTGCGCTGCCGCTTCCTGGCCTTTTTGGCCGCCTTTTGCTCCCTCGTCCTCTCTCCGGCCACCTGCCACCCGGTCTCGGCCGCAGAAGGCTTAGGGGGCGGGGGGGGCGGCGGTGGCAGCTGTCTCGCGGCTGGCGCTGGCACAGTCACCGCCTTGCCCTTCTTTTGGGCCGCCACCTTGCCCTGCCTCAGGGCTGCCGCCTTCTTGGCCGGAGCCGGTTTCGCCAGAGCCGGCCCTTCGGGGGCCGACGCAACCCTGCCGGAGGGCCGGCCAGACGACCCCGGTGCGGAGGCCACAGCAGCCGCATATGTGGCTACCCTCGGGCCCGGGGACGCCCTGTTTGCCGCAAGGGGGGGGCGCAGGACAATGCCCTCCAGGACGGAGAACCGCGCCTGGAAGGCAGCCAGCTCCTGCCGAACCAGGTTCAGGACCTGGTTCTCAACCGGCACGGGCACGGGCTGGCTTGGTCGCTGCTGGCCCCCATTTTGGGGCGCCTTGCGGGGGCCGGCCTCGCGCAGACCGGCCAAGTCTGCTCGGAGCTTCCTGTTCTCCTCACAGGAAAGACCCCTACAGAACTTTTCTTCAATATACCAAATAGGGATAAAATCCCTTCTTTACTTGTCAGTAATAATAAGATAGATGATTCCGAAGTAAGAGATAAAGATAAAATAGAGAAGGAGAAAGGAAAAGAGTATGGAGACAGTAAACGGCACGCCGAGTATTCAACACTTTTGGAAGGAGATAAAGTATATATAAAAGATATGGAAAAAGGAAATAAGTTATCAAGTACCTTTAATCCTACACTACATATTGTCGAACACTCGGACGGTGGAGATGTAATAGTAAGGAATGAAGAAACGGGAAAAAAACTTAGACGTAACGTGATTCACTTGAAGAGAGTAGAAGGCGAATGGAAAGTTCATGGTGAAGATAGAAATTGATTGTGTGACTAGTTGGGTTGATTATGTAACCAACTACGTCTTTGATTAATAAATTTATAATAAGGAAGGGATGTAGTGTTTGTGATCTATAATCTAGTCCAGTCGCTCGCGCGCATTCGAAACGTGCGCTCGTGTACAATATTATCGGTGTCCGTATACGTCTCGCGTTTAGTACTACCTTGCGTTAGCGAAATAATAATTTTTCGTTTATAATGGGAAATGGAGAAGAAGATGATGACTCTGGTGATGAGGAGATTTTACCTATCAACCAACTACAAGTTGACAAATTGTTGGAGCCAAGTAGCTTGCGAAATG
This sequence comes from Noctua fimbriata, assembly GCA_905163415.1. NCBI lineage: Eukaryota > Metazoa > Arthropoda > Insecta > Lepidoptera > Noctuidae > Noctua > Noctua fimbriata. The sequence continues at coordinate 1,627,308 of CAJHZP010000005.1, forward strand.
ACATTATAACAACTGAAAATGAGAAGAGATTAGCTGAGAAAAGAAAAGAAAAAGAAGATGAGAGTAACGAGGATGATGACTTTATTACTGTTAACAGAAAGAAACCCAAACGTTTCATTCGAAGCGCTTTATCGGAAACCGAAAATATGAGGGTAGATGTTGAAAAAAATGTGAATTTCCATGATAAACATGAAGTATGTATTACGTCGGTTGAAACTATGCCTAAACAAATGGCATTAGCAAAATTACTAAGATCTGAAAATATCAAAAACATTATCAGAATTAAATTCAAAAGTTTTAACAAGGTACTTGTTCAATTTCAAGAAAAGGAAGATGCTGTTAAACTATTAAATTGTATAAAATTGAAGGAAATGGGATGGAGATGCCAATTGATTAATGAGTTGTCAATATCCTATGGTGTGGTAAAAGGGGTTGATCTTGATATAAGTGATAAGGAGCTCATGGACATCTTTGAATCTAGTACCGAAATAGCATCTATAAAAAGATTAAAACGAGTTAATTCGGAGGGTAAATGGATTGAGAGTGAGTCAGTGAGAGTTGGTTTTAAAAGTAAAAATTTACCGCTTCATATCTACGCGTACGGGTGCCGGTTTAAGGTTGAATCTTACGTGTTCCCTGTGACTCAATGCTCGGGATGCTGGCAATTTGGACATGTAATAAAATATTGTCCTACGAAGAAGAAACTGTGCCCAAAATGCGGGGGTGATCATGTAAATTGTGATCTCAATAATTTCATATGCCTTAATTGTAAGGGTGATCACCTTGTCATCGACAAAACTTGCCCTTTATTTTTGAAAGAAAAAGAGATAAGGATTGTTATGAGTAGTGAGCAGTTAACATATCGTATTTCACTTCAAAAAGTTATTGAAAAACGACAGAAGAATAAATACACATCAAATGATTCCTCTAAAAACCTTATAAAACTCACAAACTTAGAAAGCCAGTCTAAAAACTACGCTAGTATTACCTCAGGAAACAAAACAGGATCAAGATAAAATCAAGAAGAATTTGCCGAACAGTCAGCCCAGGAAGAAGAGGAAGTAACGGAAGTATTACAACAAGATCAACAATATAGCACAGAGAATACAACACATACAGCTCAGAGAAATGGTGGTGGGGGAAAAAAAACAAAAATTATGAAAAGTCAGAATGCTCTAAAACAACCGATCAGAAAAGAAATAAGAAAAACTCTGAATGAACAACATAGGGTAAGAAACGAACAATCACGATATAAGTTTGAACTTAAAAAGTTTATTAATAAATTTAAAAATATTTACAAGTCTGAAGGTACTTTTGAGGATAAAGTTATATTAGTAATTAAAGTTATTTATGAAGAAATTAAGGAGATGTTACTAGGTAGGTTCTTAGGTGGAGGGATTTTTGGAAAATTTATAGATAATTTAGATGGATAGTACACACAAAAATATAAAAATTAACTTAATTCAGTGGAACTCTCAAAGTCTCCGTCCTAAACTAATTCCCTTTTCTGAGCTCTTAAATCAGGAAAATGTCCACATAGCAATTCTGAGTGAAACATGGTTAGATAGTGAAACTGATATTTATATTAGAGGCTATAATATCTATAGATCGGATAGATATGATTCCTATGGAGGCGTCTCAATTTTAGTGCATAAATCCATACGGTCTCACCAATGTTCGGTTCGAGTTCGAAATAGTGAAATAGAAATTGTTTGCGTTAAATTGATACATTGTAAAAATATAGAAAATGTTGTAGCTATTTATTGCCCATCGTCTGTCCAAACGCAGTTTTCAGACTGGGAACAGATATTTTCTTTGTTTTCAAAAAATACATTGATAGCAGGGGACTTCAACGGTCATCACACCAACTGGTCCGTTAAAACGGATTTAAGAGGTACGCAGATATTGGACGCGGCACTTGAAAATTCATTTGTTTCTCTTAATAATGGTGCGGCTACACGGGTTAAACTAGTAAGCGGAAATTTGCAAGAAACTTCACCCGATATTTCATTCACATCTTCGGACATTGCGATTAAATTTGACTGGCAAGTATTTAACGAAAACTTGGGTAGCGATCACATGATTATTAAAATGTCAACCAGTATAACTAACGATTTTATTATTAAAAAAAAAAAGAAACTATTCTAAAGCGAATTGGAAGGAATACCAGAATCACCTTACACAAAATTTTAACCCCCCAAGCGACAATGTTCAAGAAATGTACGATTATTTATTACTTCAAATTAATAATACTGCAGATAAATATATTCCGTTTAGTAAATATAGTTGTCAACCCTCTAGCAATTTTAAGCCAAGAGAATACTGGAATCCGGAACTATCTAAAATAGTAGCACAGCGTAGATTATGTTTATCTAATTTTCGACGCAACCCGACTCCCGACAATTTGACCAAACTAGAAGAAAAAACTAAAGAATCTCAAATATTGATCCAAAAAGCAAGGTCCGTAGGCTGGCATAGATTTTGTGATTCCATCAATGAAGTAACGACAGTGTCTGAAATGTGGCGACGAATGCGTTGGATAAAGGGCTATAAGCAACTTAGAACCCCATTGAGAAACAAAAAGAATTACTGTACACATTAACACCTGATTATGTTCCAAACCAAGCGCCTGTGTATGTTTCTAACAATGAAGTCTTAGAACGCGAATTCAATATTCAAGAACTTGAAAACTGTCTTAAAAAAAAGGATTCAGTTCCGGGCGAGGATGGTATATCATATTCTATGATCACTAATCTACCCTTCTTTATTAAATTTTATCTGCTTGAAATATACAACAATATTTTCAAATTTAGTATTGTACCGCTACAGTGGCGTCACATTCAAATAATTCCAATCCCTAAAGCTAATAATTCTAATGTTGACCCTAAATTAAGACCTATATCTTTAATCTCATGTTTATGTAAAATTTTTCATTTAATGATAGTAAAACGATTAGAATGGTACGCTGAAAGAAAAAAAATATTATCACCATGCACCGTTGGTTTTAGAAGATCTTATTCATGTCTCGATGCATTAGCCCGTTTGGTTACCTATATCCAAATTGGATTTTCCAGAAATATTCCTACATTAGCATGCTTCTTAGATATTCAAAATGCCTACAATAACGTTTCGATTGACGTAGCAGTAAGTATTCTAGATAAACTTGAAATTGGAGCAAAATTTTGTTCTTATATATGGGCGTTTTTGAGTGAAAGATATTTAAAGATCAAATCTGATAATAGTGATGAGTTAACAGCTAGGTGGACTAATAAAGGGTTAGCTCAAGGTGACCCTATGTCCCCACTACTCTGTAATTTAATAACACACGAACTATGTCAGCTTACGCTTGATGTAGTTTTATCTCAGTATGCAGACGATTTTGTTATATATGTTAAACACAAAAATATTAAACTATGTGAAGTGTCTGTACAAAATGCGTTGGATTCTATTGTAAGGGTTTTGGACAATCTTGGATTGGAATTATCTTCAAGTAAATCGACCTTTTGTGTGTACAGTAGGGGCAGGCGTAGAATACTTCCTACCCTAAAAGTAAATGAGCACACCTTGGTTTTCTCAGAATGCATTAAATACCTAGGTATGTGGCTAGATAGAAGTCTCCATTGGGGCAAACATATAAATGAAACAGTTAGTAAATGTTTAAAATTTCTAAATCTATTAAAAGTTCTAACAGGTAGCTCATGGGGAATACACACAAAGCATATACGTAGGTTATATATTTCACTAATTCGAAGTCGAATTGACTATGGGTGTATGATTGTAGCGCAAAATCTCATGTTTCCAAGCTAGACAAGTTACAGAATCAAGCCCTGAGAATTATAGGTGGATATATCAGAAGTTCCCCAATCCATTTAATGGAGTCTGATTTGAGTATTCCCCCTTTATTTTTAAGAAGAGAGTATTTAGCCTATAAATATTGCTTAAAAATAATGTCATGGTCAAACAATATGACAGTTAGCTTGATTGTCGATCTGAGTGCCCTTTGTAGTATCAAATATTGGGAAAACAAAAAAGTACCCTTATTAGTTAAAATATACAATGATATAAAGCACATAGATGTTCTTTCAACAGATATTCATAAAATGTATACTTTAGAAACGTGGACAACTGCTATTGAGACTAAAAATGTAATTAATGTTGATCTAGAATGTGTAAAGGTTCCCAAATCCAATTATATTCCAAATTTATTAGTGTTCGATGTTATAACTGAATTAAATTCTATGTATTGTAATTGGCACAAAATTTTTACAGATGGTTCTAAGGGTACTTCCGGTCTAGGGGCAGGGATATTTGACCAAAGCTTAGGAACTAATCTCGGTTTTAAAGTAAATTTTAATGTATCAATAATGACACTGGAACTCATTGCAATTTATCAAGCGATCTTTTATAGTCGAAATCAGAATTTAAAAAGAGTCGTTATTCTTTCAGACAGTAAAAGCGCACTACAGCATATTGCTCGATGTGCCTCTGGTTTCAGAGGTGCATCGATAGCATATGATATTCTCGAAAATATTATTGTATTATTAAACAATAATATAGAAATTAAGTTGCAATGGGTTCCAGCTCACATTGGGCTACGGGGTAATGAGGAGGCTGACCGATTGTCTAAATTGGCAGCAACAGAGGGTACAACATTTGACTACTTACCCGATTATTGGGAATACATATCTAAATATAAAGTAATTTGTTATAAATCCAGGAAACAACACTTTGATAATATAAGTCGGGAAAAAGGTATATGGTATAGGAGCATACAAGGCGAGCCTCCTCGTGTGCCTTGGTTCGATGTCGATCAACTTAGTAGAAATTATGTTAAATTAATTTTAAGACTTCGCTCTGGACACTATCAGCGAAGTTTGCATTCCTTATGAAAAAAACTGATTCACCGAATTGCAGAGAATGTAATCAGATCGAGGACGTGCAGCATCTACTGATGGATTGTGTCCGCAACAGGCGCGAGAGAGAGTCACTTTTGACAGAATTAAACTTAAATAGGCTTAACGTAGGATTAATACAATCAATTTTATCGCAACCAACTTCCGAAGGTGCCAAAAAGTTGAGTCATTTAATAACAGTCCTTAATCGGTGACTTCTACCCCAAGTATTTTATATATGTATAACTGTTTGTTTATAGTTTAAGTTTAATAATAAGGTTTAAAGTGAAATTGTTAAAAGGCACGATGGGGTTGACATATCTGTTTAGACAAAAACCCCAAAACAATAAGAGAGAAAAAATAAAAAAATAATAATAATAATCTAGTCAATAAACATGACGTTGTCTCGGGCACACGGGTAGTGGGGTGGTCAGTCGCGTGAGAGCCACAGGTGAGAACGGACGTCTACTTACCTACTTTTTCAAATGACCCCCCCCCGCTCTGGGCGGAGCGGAAGGGAGTGTCAGACTTGTACTGACTAAAATCCATCCATGTTCCTTCTTTGCCCTTTGTGTTCCAGGGCCGCGGTATCTCTTTCGAACAGTCCCGCAGCCCTGGCAGGCATCGGCCCGTGCGGACCCCTACGTGGTTGCTGACATCTCTTTGAGGCGTGCGTGGAACACGAACGCGCCGTCGACACGGCCTGTCGTCATGAGACGGCCGGACGGCAAGCTAGCCCAAAACTCGCCGTCCACAGGCCCGCGCCTACGGTGGCCGGGGGCCACCACGTGACCCCCGACGCCCAGGGCGTCTCCCGCGGCGGCTGGGACGTGAGGCTCTTTCCCTCTCACGTTCCGCCACCTCCTTCACTAGCATGACTGCTTCGCAGAAGGAGGTGACGGCTTCCCATTCCCTCTCGCTCCGGACCATGGCTTGAACCAGGGCCGGGCGCGAGAGGTCGCCGCCGCCAATCGCCTCTACGAGGACACGGCGCTGCTCCGCCCAAGCAGGGCAGGCCTCCACAGTGTGCTGCACCGTGTCCTCCATACGATCCTCACAATGGAAACACCCGGGCGTTTCCTCCCGCCCGATTCGGTGCAGGAACCTCCCGAAACAGTCTACTTACCTACTGGTGTGGTAACGAGCCAATCGACGTACCTTTTGTGACGCGGAGTACTACAAATGATGTAACCAAGATCTTGTAAAAATATTTTGATTGAAAATAGTGTCCATGGAGTTTCTTGCCCATGCTTCTCCATAGAGATCTACGCTTTGGAATGGGCAACTACAGTACTTTCACAAGTTATTATGCCTTGTGTCTGGGACTGTAGCTTCGATTTCTTTGTTTTTCTAAGATTCAAAAGTGCCTGTCATGGTCTAATTGAAATAAATACTTTTGAGTTTGAGTATATAATCAATGAAAGGTCTGAAAATCAAATTAAAGAGCATATTCTTGCCACAAATGCATTAGTAGACAAAGTGGACTTGCTGACTCTCAGCAACACTCAGTGTACTTGGTCAGAAGAAAATCCAGCTTTGATGCCCTCCAGCCTGAGGCAATGGAGGACCCGTCCCTAGCTGTGAGTACTCAGGACTGTATTATCAGCCAAGATGCAATGCCTGACATTATACATCATCATTTACAAGTAGTACAGCCAGAGATTGTTAATTTGATCACACCTAATAGTCATGATTATAATTATTCAGTTATGTTCTCAGATAGTATAGGGCTAGGGAAATAAATCTTAAAATTTGTTACTTATCTAAAGCACTATGATGAGCGGCTCAATAACATAGGAGACCGAACGAAACCGAAACCACTTTATAAGCAGAGCTGTCTTCGAACAAATTGTCATTCACTAGCTCTGAGCGCGGTAGCCACGCAGCCAGCTCTGATCTGCGATATGGGGATGAGGAGGGGTTAAGTAAACAACATGGCGTGTATTACTTTGAGAGTCAATTGTGAGCTGAGACTCAACTGTACCTAACTACAGTCCTCAACTGTCCTCTCTCCTTTAATAGGTGGTTTATATATACATAGATAGTACGTGACTACGTGCTAATACTAAGCCTACAGAGAACAGTATATTTATCTTAACTTAACCCTGAACAGTACGTGACATGCTGATGCACAACATACGTGCCTTCTCACCACATCACCCCTCTTAAAGTAAAAAAAAAAACTAAATTACGGTTTTTTTTTTTTTTTCCTCTTACATTCTAACTCTTACAATATAATTTTGTTCTATTCTTATGAATTACATCTATCTTATTATCATTCTTTTTTACAATGACATTTGGTGACTCGTCCTTTATAACTTCAAATGGTCCATTATAAATACATTCTAATTTATTGCCTGTTTCGTTTTTTATCAATATCCAGTCACCTTCTTTATAATTTATTGAATTAAGGTTCTTATCATAACAATTTTTCCTCGCTAACTTACTTGCTATCAAATTTTCTTTCGCATCATTTTGAGCCCTCTGCAATCTAAACTTAAATTCTAAAGGATAATCATCAAAATTGTACAATGGTTCAACACTTTCACCTTGAAGACTACTTGGTAACCTGCAAATTTTACCGAAAACTAATTCATAAGGTGTATATTTGGTCACAGTATTAACTGTAGTGTTATATGAAAAGCACCAATATGGAATCCAAGAACTCCATGATGATGGATTATTCTCCGTCTGTATCCTTAAATACGCGCCTAAAGTTTTGTGAACATTTTCCAAAGATCCTATACTCTCATGATGATATGATGTTGACAAGATTTTATTGATGCATAAGATGTTACATAGCTCTATCATTACTTTTGAAATGAACTCAGAACCCCTATCTGTAGCAATTATCCGCGGTATTCCATATCTCAAAACAAAATTTTCTGCCAACGCTTTCGCTACCTCATTTGCGGATTTATTCTTTAATGGATACGCCTCTACAAATTTTGTAAGCTCACACTGAAGTGTCAATATATAAACATTGCCTTTTTCATCCCTATCAAGTGGCCCCACTATATCTAAATAAATTTCCTCAAAAGATGCGGATGCAGTGGTAGTAATTGTCATTGGTTCCTTAGTATGTCTAGAATACTTTTGCTTCTTACACTTATCACATTTATTAATGTATTCCGTTACATCTTTTTCAATAGAAGACCAATAATAATACTTCTTTATATTATTCACCATTCTGCGTATACCTGCATGACCACTTGTGGGTAAAATGTGGAAATCATTCAAAATAATCCTCTTCTCATCTTCCCCTTCTACTCTCCGCAAATCCTTCACCACACACATTTTAAAATCTTTCGTATGTAGAGATTTACCACTATTTTCCTTTAAATATTGTGCCATTTTTGTAATAAATTCAACGTTATAACGATTTTTTAAAATAATAACTTCTTTTATGCCTTTCTCAATACAAAAATCTACTATGTCTTTCAACAACTCGTCCCGCGATGATGCCGATAAAGATTCATAGTTTACATAAATACTCGAGTTCCCTGGCACATACATTAAATTGCGCGCTTTTGAAAATATCTTTTTATAATTGTTGTTACGTAACATTTTCTCCCATTCATTTAAACATATCTCAACGTCATTTCCTTGTTTTTTAAGAACTTCCACGATCCTAGGGTGATCAGTCCCAGATACCATGGAGCCCGTTTCACAAACATTCGGCTCTCTTAACCGTTTGTACTGCGCTCTCGTCATCACGGATATAGTCTTTTCGCGTATGGTTTTCAAATCCTCGCTTGTAATCACTATCCTGGAAAGTGCATCTGCTTGCACATTTTCTTTTCCCTTAATATATTCAACCTCAAAGTCGTATTCTTCTAAACACAACCGAAACTTAGTTAACCTACTTGAAGGATCTGTCATGTTAAACAAATACAACAGCGGCCGGTGATCCGTTTTTACGACGAACCTCCGTCCGTAAAAATATGGCCTAAAATGTTTAACTGACCAAACTATTGCCAATAACTCCTTCTCAATTATAGGATAATTTAACTCACTTTTCCCTAAAGACCTACTAGCATATGCAATGGGTTTCCCGTTCCCATTACACAACACACTCCCTAAAGCATACCCCGAACTATCGGTTTGCAATATGAAAGTGTTGTTATCAGAAAAATCTGGATAATCCAACACCGGTGGATTCATCAACGCTTCCTTAAGCAACAGAAAAGACCTCTCACACTCATCGGTCCAACTAAACACGACACCTCTTTTACACAGTCTATTCACAGGTACCACTATATTAGCAAATTTTGGTATGAATTTCCTATAATAATTTACAAACGCTACGAACCTCTTTACCTCATCAACCGTCGTTGGACGCGGATAACTTTTTACGACTTCTACCTTCTCTGGATCTGGTGAAATACCTTCCTCCGAAATTACGTGTCCTAAATAAAGCACTTGCTTCTTCAAAAATTCACATTTGGATGGATTTAGCTTAAGATTTACTTTCCTCAAGCGTGAAAAAACTGATATAAGATTCCTGTTATGCTCATCCAAATTCCGTCCAAAAATAATTAGATCATCCAAATAAATCAGACACCTGTCATAATTCAATCCAGACATGGCCACAGTCATCAATCTGCTAAAAGAACTCGGACTTATCTTCAACCCCATTGGTAACCTACACATCTGATACTGCCCCTTATCAGTCGTAAAAGCAGTGTATCTCCTACTACTTTCTTCTAAAGCACATTGATAATATGATTGCGACAAATCACAGTGACTAAAGTAAACAGCACCCGACATTGAATCTAAGATTTCAGTTATATTAGGCAAAGGGAATTTATCATCCTGTATCTTTTCGTTCAACTGCCTGTAATCTATCACCACACGCCATTTCTTCTCCCCACTACGATCTGCTTTTTTTGGTACAACCAAAACAGGACTAGACCACTCACTAACTGTCTCCTCAATAATATTACTATCCATCATCTCCTGCCCTTGCCTATCAACTTCCTTCTTCTGTACATAAGGTATTCTATATTGCCTCCTATAAACTGGAGTCACATCCCCTTTCAATCGTATTGACTGCTCATACACATTCGTGACTGATAATTTATCTCCCGGAACATGAAATATATCAGAATACTTCGCGCAAATTCGCTCAATGGACAATCGTTCCTCGGCATTTAAATAATCAAGTTTAAGCAAAGAAAATATTTCCTTAACACGCCCAACGCTCCCTTCCGGCTCCGCAAAACTACAACAATCGTAACCACTTAACGGATAAACTTCTACACCGGACATACTACACACAACTTCCTCAGAGTTTGTGTTTAAAATCCTAATGGGTATCATCCCATTCCTAGGCCTAGCCACCACACTTGCCAAAAAAAAAACCCCTACGCAATTCTTTCCTTACCACTATACAATCTTCTGCTCTATTAACGGGAAAATACCTAACTACTTCACAACGCGGAGGTATAGCCAACAGGTAATCATACGACTTGAGCGGCATCGAAACCTTCTGCCCCTTATTACCCTTAAGAGACAACCTATTCAATGAAAAATCTATAATACCACTATATTTCTGCAAAAAATCCTGGCCTAATATGCCTACCGACTTACACGGCAACTCATCAAATATATAAAACCTATGCACGAACGAACATCAACCGTACTCCAAATTTAAATATACATAACCAATAGCTCGCAAACTACCTCCTACACCATTGATCACCAACTCTTCCTTAACCACTTTATAACACAAAGCGTTATTCGTTAAAAAAGTGTTTTTTACGGCTGATATGGACGCACCCGTATCCACCAACCATTCCGTATCTACACTATCCACTAACAAATTAACCCAGTTAATGCTATCACAAGCTAAAATATGCTTAGGCACGAAAAAACCGAGTCTCACTCAGCTGCCTGCCTTCTTCGTTCCGTGACATTGACACTGCGCCTGAGTCAGCATCGCCCCGCGCGTGCTCAAAACACGCTACACGCCGTCGACCTTGCTGACGTCCACGACGAGCATTATCGCTGCGACCGCGCATTCCACTGCTATGCCATGCCTTGGCATTTTTGCGCGTACGCTCAACAGCTGTTCCATGCTGCACGTGCCTACTCTCTACAATCTGCCGCCTATGGTTATTTCCGCAATTCCTTACGCCCGATGAAAAACCACGTCTTGCGGGCCAGCGCTGGTACGTCAACACTTGCGACGACGAAGCACAATCCTCGTCTTCCGCTACCCTAATAGCATCTTTCAAACAAGTTAAATTCCGCGCCGCAATAACCGTAGTAAGACGCTGATTACGAAGTCCGTCGGCAAACTTCCTAATCGCATATCTTTCGTTCAACGGCTGCAAAATTTTATAAGCTTCCGAACTTTCCCCGGCTTGAGAAATAGTCAAATTGACCATCAACTTTTCTATCTCGGCACCAAATTCCGCGACCGATTTATTGTTTTGCCTAGCGCGAGCAAGTTTGGCTTGCACAGCTACGTCCGACTCTACTGTTATTAAATGTTTTCTCATGTCAGCTAGCAGACTGTCCACTGTTGCGTAATTGGAAGACAACCGAATCCTAGCCCCCTGGGTAAGCCGTGTGGTTAGAATGAATTTTACTAAAAGAGTATTATCTGTCTCCTCCAACATAGAACTATATAAACCTATGGCATCAATCAAATCTTGGGTCACCTGCTCATCGCCATTCATTTTCGGCAGCAAGCTAACCGCCGTCTTTAAAGAAAATCTTTCCGCCGCCATCTCTAACTTGACTTTGCCGATGTCTTCAAATTTTATAGTATCTACGTACAAATTTTCTATCTTAACTATCAGCTGTGTTAACTCTTCTGAAAATTTGCCCGAACTTGAAATTATACTCTTAAATTTATCGTATAAGGCTTTTGCGTTACTAATTTTCTTATTGAAATTGTCGCCTTTCCGCCTACTAGGACCTAATTTCACAATATCTTCCCTTAACAATTTTAGTTGCACGAACAGTGACGTTAGTTCCACTTCCATTTAAACTTAATATGTATACTATTGTCTCTAAATTTACCGCTCGGTCATCACACACACTTAAGTTCACGTATAAAATCACTTAATCACTTACTTCTTGACGAAGGAACGTTACTTCGCCCATATCCGGTCAGGCCATCTGCACAGCCTTGCGAACCTCCCGCTGGTTTAGCTGGTCCTCGACCCAACTGCGGTGATACCTTCTATATATCCGGACTGCCACACCAACGACGACAAGTGCCAAACATACAGCAATAATTAACAGCACCGTTTGGATGGCCGTCACCTGCTCCTGTGTAACCGCTGCGGCATTCGAACCACCCGCCGCCGTCTGAGCGATGACCACTTCTTCCTTTGACGCCGTGCTCCCCATGGCCCGTGACCCGACGTGACGCGAAGCTCTCACCGAAGCCTAGTCGACCTCTGCTGCTGCGAATCCCTCAAACGGAGAACTATAACGCCGTCCAGCCGACTGGCAGGGTCGCCATGCGATGTGGGGATGAGGAGGGGTTAAGTAAACAACATGGCGTGTATTACTTTGAGAGTCAATTGTGAGCTGAGACTCAACTGTACCCAACTACAGTCCTCAACTGTCCTCTCTCCTTTAATAGGTGGTTTATATATACATAGATAGTACGTGACTACGTGCTAATACTAAGCCTACAGAGAACAGTATATTTATCTTAACTTAACCCTGAACAGTACGTGACATGCTGATGCACAACATACGTGCCTTCTCACCACAGATCCTTAGTAAACTTAATTCCTGCTTTGATAGCCTAGCAGTATTCAGGAACTAGAGAGCTAGGGGAGGTCAGAAAGGCGATAGCCACGCAGTCGCTTTCATCCCTCCACTTAGGGTTGCAACCTGATATTTAAATTATTGTAACTATTGTAAAAGTATAATAAGCAAGTTGCCAATAAAATATCACCAAGTCAATAAGGCTTTAATTTCACCAACAGCAACCCTACAGTGCTATTTTGCTTTCATCATGATAACCCCTGTAATTGACGAGTCCTAATAAGATTAGGTATAGATAGCATCATTTACCAGGCTGCAACGGTGAGAGACTACTTTTTCTGAAATCCCAGGAGTAAGCCATAATCTTTCTCGCGGGCCCTATACGAGTTCACGAGTGAGGGTTTAGATTTCTCTATACGATGTTTTGGTCCCAACATTCATACCCGGCTCTTGCTGAACTGCAATTACCGGGCTACTTCAACTTTCGGTATGTTGGCGCATAGGACCACAACCAAAGAAATGGAAAAATAGAGCAAGGAGTTTCACACTAAATCGACTCAACCTTCGGATGACCCTCAAGTTAAAGAACAAAAATAAAACAATCCGTTTTAAACGTGTCGTTTTATAGGATAAAAAATGATCGCATGTACCGAAAATGATAAAGTTGAGATGGATGTGTGTAGTGATGAAAATGGATATATAATAGAAAAAAGTGGCAACACTGCTCGAGTGACATATCAAAATGTTTCTTTCCGTATTTTAAAATTAAATTTATTTAGTAATTAAGTTGTATTATGGTGTAATTATATGTAATATCGTATTTTAAATGTGTAAATACTCAGGAAAATTGTTTTCCTGATAATGAAGGATTCGGTTATACGACTTTACCGGTAAACTAAAAACAACAGCTGACGTGGTTTAACTACGGATTTATACAAGGAGTATTTGTTTACTTTTTATTTTATAATAGCACTCAATCGTCTCTTCAACTTGGTAACACGTGTACGCCAATTCTAGTATAGTTTTTTTGTTTTTTTTTTATAGTTTTTTTGTTTTTTTTTTTTCGCTGATTTAGTACCCTGTATTGGTTCTAAATAGCTTTGTTGACAAATGTATGTGCGTAAAATGTAATTTAATTTTTAACGATTTCAAGGCTATTTAAATCATTCTTTTCAATATAAATTAAATATAACTTTCCTGATCGTTATTTTATTAATGTCTTGGAATAATCTTGTAATAATATAAATTCTTATTCTAGGCAACATACCTACACACGTTTATGAAAAAGTAAAATCCTAAGATAGTAAAATCTTATGAAAGCAGTAAAATTGAATATTTAGATAATATTAATATTTTTCAAGCTAATGTAGCAGCCTACCTCATTTCTTTGAGTAACGCTAAAAATTTTCCTGTTTTTCCCCCTTTCTTCTCTAAAATTTCTTCATTGGTCTATCCTAGTAGTTCTCACCATTTTCTTATTTCCAATTTTCAGTAACCAATCCGGAAACCATGCTTGTGATGCCGTAAGGCTACTGCTCAGGATATGGAACTAAAATTGAGAATGGCTCTGCAAGAACTTAAGGACTCAAAACTCCAATGCCAACAACTATTACAGGAGATAGAAGACAGTGAGGAGGAGGTCAATAACGTTAATAACAAAAACGCGAGCTTAAAACGAGAGCTAGTAGATCTTCATCAGCAATAATTGAATGTTTTCAGTGAACGGGATCAACTACACGTGGTCATGGATAGGTTCAGCAACAGTAGTAACTTGTATGAGGAGGCTTTGTGTAAAATTAGAGCCCTAGAGGATGAATTAATCCATGCTAATTTTAAACTTTTAAATTTGAAAAAAGAAAAGGATCACACTCAGGCCATAGGTACTGATCATTTGTACAATGAATTAATAAATACAAATTGTAACCCTCATTTCATTATAACAATAGACCTTACAGAGGGCTCCATAATAAAACAAAACTACAGCCATAAAGGGTGTATTAGTGATAGGGTCTTGTTGTCTGAGGATGGCACGGGAGTCTCCGGCGTCTCTCCAGATATTAATATTAATTAATGTTAGAGAAAGTACCTATACAAAAGAATACGACAACAAGCGACATAATAAATTATTAAAAGCCATTAACTTAAATACAGTAAATAATATCTAGACATGACATGTGTACCGTCATCAATTTGACTGAAACAGTTAAACAGCCGTGAAACTAACATGTTCTCATATTTCGATAGGCTTATCAAACCGTACAAAAACGCCGTTATAATCGAGAATTTGTTAACTGTCTCAACTGCTGAAATAAATATTAGCTATGTTATTTAAGAAGATTTACAATCAGTACTAAGACCGTTGAATCTGATCCTAGAAACATGTAACGCTGAAATGCTGAATATTAGTACTTCATTTAAAAAAGTTTCAGGAAGTTTTCATATCTTTACAATCTTGAAAATAAAATCGTGTGACTCCTACGTCAATAGGTACAAAAAACTGCAAACACATGACATTGCTATGAACTTTTACCTTGATTGCAATTGCAAGTCAAGTCCCTGTCGAATAGGGAGAGGTCCGTAGGTAGGCGAGCACACATAATAAGTCCAATAAAAAAGCGAGGGTCAATAAAAATAAAAATAATAAATCACAACGAACAAGCAAACGGCAAAGCATTCAAACGACGTCTTACTGCTGACATCTGACGTTTGCTTTTTTCAGAGATGGGATTGAACTTCAAGTGTAATAAAATCGATAAAATAATCGAAAGGGTAAAAAAGAAAAAATAGATATAGTTTTTGTCGACCACTATTCAGTTAATATTTTTTGACACAAAATAGGTAGTAAGATTAATCGAATAACCATATTCCGAAGCTTTCAGTTTCCTGTGAAAACCTGATTGCCACTTAGTTTCAGAAAATAAATCGTTTTGATAACTGTTATCATATCGATATAAGTACGGTTTCAATATGAGCCCCCCCCCCCTCTTATAGCATATAGGAAATAGCTTGTAGTACGGGATTATTTCCCCTTGACTTTGAAAAAAAAACTCAAAAAGCAATTAAGGTACTTGTTTATGAGTTAATGTGAGATTCCTATACATGCTTGGGGCAGTCATTTAGCTATCTCCTTTAGACATGACCGCTTCTATAATCGTAGATGTGCCAACAGTCTCGTCTAATGGAATATTGCCTAATACCGTGATCGAAGAAGATTTACAATCAATACTAAGACCGTTGAATGTGATGCTACATATTTTCTTCTGTGCAAAGTATTCTATTCGCGACAACATGATCTCTTCTAATATTTTACAACTTCATGAGACTGTTTTGCATGTTTATTTAAGAATGTGGCTTCTGCTACTATTTTGTTACTTTGATCCGCCTGTATTGTACTAACTGGGGTCCTAAAACTATATTATACTGTTTGTACCAAGCCGTTTGGTTCTAAAACCGCTGGTACGCCGGCGCTGGCAAGGGATCGACGAATAATGTCGTTAATGCTGGCGTGCCGTGCAATGTGACCTGCGCTCCTGTAGTAGGGCAGGCCATGGTGTCCTAGGCTGCTGACAGCTTCACCGCAGTGACACCGATGTGGGGCAACACAAGGTGCGCCTAAGCGTAGACTCGTAATAATGGGCATTAATTTGAATGTCATCAACCTGAAAATTTCAGTCTCTAAATATTCATTTTACATTGCTTACTCAAATATGGAGCTTACAGAATATCATCCTTTTGATATGCTTGAGTGTAGGATCTGAGAGCTTTTATGCAGTGAAATTTTTTCAAGTATACATAAAAAACGTGTACTTTTTCCTATATATTTATTTAACACTTCAAGCACAATACAGAGGCGGACTTAATGTCCATAGGCATTTTCTGCCAATCAACCTTTGGGTGATGCAGAGACAAACAGTGGCAGGTGTATAACTGAAAATAATTAACTAAATAATAATAATTAAATAATAACCTTTACTTTCGGAAGTCGGTGGCAAAAAAGTCTGTAGTGTGTGTACGTCTTTAGTATGTAAGTATATGTAAACCTAGATAGTTGTTATATGTATGTAGCTAAGCAGACACTGTACTGGCGAGTCGACACAATAAAGTGAGTCTTTTCCGTGTAAACATGTGTATCATTTCTTACGACACTTCAAGTCAATGAAACAAACAAAAATCACCGACTTCCGAAAGTAAAGTTATTTTGCACATATTGTGCTTTTTTCGTTTTGCTTCATATTTGCGATCATTTGATTTAATAATCGATCTATTTCTTAAAATTCGACCAACGTTTTCTAAATCTCTTTTAACATCAAAACAATTGTTGCAATGTCTAGCCGAGAAATTTTCAAAATTAATTACACGCGGTAGCCATCAAAAGTAATTCAAAGCCATCTAAAGTAATTAGTAAATTACTCGTCTATCGATTTGTATTCATTTCTTATCAGTCAACATGAAAACGTGGAGTAAAAAATACATGTTTTCTTTTTAAAAAACCTCAAAATCAAACAGAAACATATCTACATTCGAAAATGTTGCATCTAACGAAGTATTACGTAATAACTAATAACACGATTGAAAAAGATTTACAATCAGTACTTAAACCGCTAAATCTGATGCAAAATGCTTTTCTATACCCAAAGTATTCAATTCGTCACAATATTATAACGTCAAATTCTTACGTTTACAATTTTTTGACTGTGTTGTGTATACTCATATTCTGGTGCTGCGATTTCTATCATTTCATCAGTATTTTCATCCAATTTAGTGACCAGTGGGGGATTTACAGATGGTTCTATTGTTCAAGCAACACTTTTGACTTATTGATTTACTTATTCGGACATTTGTTGAACAGTCTCTCGAACGTAGTTCAGAGCCGCTACAATATCTTGTTGGTCTTGAAAATCCAACACGTGCTTAGGGTTCTACAAATTCATGGCAATAATCCCAGAAATTTCACCGTCAACAACTGGACTTGGGTTATAAGTCTCAATATTATTTGTAACGAACGTTGTGTATGCTTTGGCATTATTGAAATTATTAGAGAAAATGTTACGTGTGTGGATCGAAAAAGTTCAAAGGGTAAACAACGCCGAGGAATCAGAAAGAGAAGAGTATTGGAGGTTGATGTTTAATGTGTACGTGAACATGTTACAGATTTACATGTTGATATAGACGACCTTTCGACAACCGGTAAGTTTTTTTTTTAAATTCATGACAGTTTGATGAAGCGTTTATGATTCTTATATTAATATTGCTTTTTTCCAGATTGCATTTTATACAATATTCACTGCTTACCTCTGTTTACGGAATGTGGCTACGTTATTTACTTTGAATAATAATGCTTCTGTAAGTACTTTAATTACCATAGTGATTAATCATAAAATGTTTACATCATCGTTGAACTGATGCCATAACAAAATTATTTGTGTCGCTAATGGACTCAATACACTAAATCCACTAACACACAAACATGTGTCGGCGACTTAATTGCCGGCTTCAAATGCAAAACAAATCAATTGCAAATCAAAAAACTTTGCGGCGGCACTAAAAAAAAATTTGTTTTATTTAGTTTTATCTGTCCCGGTGTCTGTAAAGAAATCTTGTCAGAATCAAGTCAAAGGGACATAGTTAAAATGGATGTAAGTCCAACAGAATTGAAAAATATATCTCATAATAAGTTCTCCAATTCGTACCATTGCGGTATGTACGGAAGTCGCCGCAGACCAGAGCTACGGACAATTGAATATGTTGTAATTTCCTGCATTTCGTCGAAGATTTGACAACAACAGTAATTTGTTTTTAAAGTAGAAATTGAGAAGAGTAGGTATGTTTAGATGGTTCCAACTATCTACCTTATACAAAACTTATTTGTATTGATATCGTAAACATTTGGCTAAAGCTAAGCACAGAGTAATCAATCCGTGTCGATGAGGGCCTAGAATCGACTTAAGACTGTAGAGGCTGTGTTACGGAACCCCCGTCCTTAGACTAGGCTTATTATTAGTTTGAATAATAGGTAAAATTTTTGGCAAATACAGAAAAAGACAACATATTATTTCAAGTAGCTCTTTTTCCTTTCCCGGCGACTAAGGTGCTTGTTGAATCGAAGTCCTAATTACGAGTATAAGCTACTATTTTAAATCAGTTGGACGTTGGCGACCCAGAGTTCTTAAAAAAATATCCATGGTCCTTTGACCCACTTCCCGGTTTCCGATTTAGCCACAATATTGCACAAATTGTCTTTAGTTCTGCTGACAATACATTCTTCTCCACACCTTAAGGAACTCATTATAAAGTCACATCAAAATCCGACCTCTATTAACATCGTTCCAACTTTTGCGTATTTTTTACCTAATTGCAGGCGGGTAAAGCTTTTCAGAAAACAATTATTTTTCATTTTCATTTACTCCGTGGTTTATTTTCTTCTATTTAATGTATTTTTCTTAATTCAGCTTGAATGTCGTCCTACATGTCGGCTTTGGTGTATAGAGCCCATGAGCCATATTAAATAAAAATATTAATAATATTTATTTAAAAATACAACAACGAACAACAGCGTGGCGCGGCGTGTACAACGTTTACAGTTACATTGCCATCAGCTACCTCTTCATGTTTGTAGTGGGGGTCAAAAACGCATAGGAGTCAGTTAATTTTATTTATCGCATCATGCTTGCTTTATATGAAGGCCATAACTTTGTGGAGACCGTGTTAACTGAAAAATCGCTTAAAAATCCGTTTATGTTAAGACATTTGTGTTATTCGTAGTATGGTCTCCGTGTTTATAACTTAAATATATCACTTAATATGGTAAGTAGACTTTGTAAACATGAATGCATGCACTGTTTCCGTTTTTCATCCTAGTATACATAACGCAAATCTGGAACATGAAGAATGTCATACTATTTATATACAACATTAGTTTTAGTATATGCGAAACCTGATACACGTGTCTAGTATTTTTATGTAAAGAATCTATGTAATTCTAAATCTATGTAAAATATACAAAATTTCAAAACTGTATCATGAAAAATCACAAAGTTTAAGCTTGTTCTGTTACCTAGTTGTCCGCACAAAATCGTGGTCACCACGCAGCGTGCGCCTCCAGCGTCGTCTTGAGCTCATTGATAATAATAATTTGGCAGTAGGTACCTAAATTATTGCGATAGGTACTTAAAGTCGCTCGGTGTCCAACTTTTAACTTTTTTAAATATTTTTGGGAAAAAATATAACATGGTTTAAAAATAATTGGAATCGATTCAGTTACTTATTCTGAACAAACTATATTCAGGTTTCGCCTATACTAAAAATAACGTTGTATTTGAGCGTACAATGTGAGAAATTTTATGCGGCAATGAGGGATGTTCAGAGTACCAGTGTAATGCTCGTAAATGCAAGGAATTGTTCCGGTTTGTAAAAATTATTCACAAAAAAAAAGCAATCATTTTATCTAAATTGGTACTGTGAAACATTATAAAGCAGGTCCAGAGAAAAGAGTTCACAAGAACATCTAACGTCTACAGAAGGCATCATTCAAGAAGATGAGCGCGTGCGGCTTGTTCACCATAGACGCCGAGCTACCTATACAGTTGTCAAGCTTTATTACTACATATACCATCGTTTTAAAACAATTTATGTATTTGCCTTAAGCAAACATTCATACATTTTTTTATGCATCAATAAACACGATAGACATCAAATCTTTGTTTTTTTTTGTCTATGGTTCCCATCGCCAGCTTCGATGTGTTATTATTTCCCAGAAAAATGTGTTGGTAAAATATTTTCGAAGTAACATAAACATTACATAGAACAAACAAACGTCGAAGAAACAAGGGTTTGACGTTATGTAATCAATATATTGTTAGCTGCGTCTCCAATAGCTGCGTCTCCAACCTACACCCCACCAGAAAGCCCGGACCATATGACCGAGCCTATTTAAGTCAACGCGTAGCGGGGCTAAGGGCTCATTCCCTCATTCGGCGGCGCGCTCTAACTATTCCTCTTGATTTTGTTCACTCAATTAATTTTGTAACTTGTAACTTAAATCTATAACTTTTGTATTTTAACTTTAAATGTTTGTGTTTTGGTAGATTACATTTGTTGTCCTGATAGTTATTTCATTTCAATTTCCTAAAATCAGAAGTGAGATCGTCTCTCGTTTTCCCACTAAATTTAAATTAAAAAAAAAAAAATGGCGAATAATACTGGCCCCAGAAAGAGGCGTAAACGTGAGTGCTCGCCACCGCCGCCCGACCTAACTCATCTTAGTATAACCTTAGACGCAATACTCAATAGAGTCTCTACCTTGGAGAGAAGCTCAGTTTCAGAACCACGATCGAGCGAGGAGCACCAGCCGCGCCCTACCATCATCGGCACGGCCAGCCCTCCCGCTGTCACGCGACCTGTCCCGACGCCACTGGCACCGGAGCCGACGCTGTCGCCCTCGCCTTCAACTTCGGCTGCAGGGGACGTCGCAGAGCGCCTCATCGATGCGCTAAGGAGCTTAAATCCGGTGAGATCAAACCATTACTATTACGTCTCTGACTTCGACAAATCCCTGTTGCGTTTGCTAATGATCTTTTGTGTGCAATCTTTGTGCGCGGTATTAAGGATCCGCAGATTCGTGCTGCAGCTATGAATGCAAAATGCACTACCGAAACCATTGTGGAATTTTTATCAATTTATGTTAAGCCAGGTAAAACCGCAAATACGAACAAAAACAGTGTTGACGCCCATTTTAACCGAAATTATAGCTGTCGCGATAACGATAGTAATAGGAACCGTAGTGCTAGACAGTACAGTACAGTGTCGCATAAAAAAAGTTTGAAGTGTTATCGTGGGGCGCTCATGGCCACACCAGTAAAAGCAACGCTTGTCCCAAACGATTTAAATAGTAATAGCAGTTCAAACTCTAACAAAGACACAAGCAATGGTCAGGTTAGGCCGAGCGCTCATAAAATAGAAGCCTTAACTAAACCTCCGACGGATTGGCAGGTGCGTCAATAACTCAGCCTTTCCGGGTATTTTAGACGGTACATCCCGCAGTATGCGACTTTGGCGGCAACTATCGCTGCCCTAACACGTAAAGACGTTAAGTTTGTTTGGGGTATAGAACAGGAGAAGGCAAGGCAGGACATTATCAAACACTTAACGAGCGAACCCGTACTGGCTATATTCGATCACGAGTTAGAAATCGAAGTATATACCGATGCAAGCTCGCGAGGTTACGGTGCAGTCCTTTTACTAACACATCGCGACGGACGTAAACGTCGACGACGTACTTCAACAAAATAACTGTAGGTGCTGAATCAAGGTATCACTCCTACGAGTTAGAGACTCTCGCGGTCGTCAAGGCCTTACAAGACTTGCACCAGTACTTAATTGGCAAAAGCTTTAAGTTTGTGACAGATTGTAACGCTTTGAAAATGACACAGCGTAAAATACATGCTGCCATGGCATGGTGAATGACCTGAGTAAGGTGCTGCATTCTTCGAATGCAGGTTTTAATGTCTAAAATTAAACTGTTCATGTGCTGATCTTTTTATCCACTTTTGTCGTGCCTACGACGTTTAGCCACTTTGTTAATATTCCTTTAAGTTCACATAAACATTCACTCATTATATTATCGTTGCATTTATGCTTATCTGACTTGAGTTGGATTGAATTGTTATGTGAGTGGCACCACTTATAGCGTTAGACGACGACGCATAAGCGCACGGCACTTATCGCTATGCGACAAGCGTCAAAATGTACTTGAGTCTAAAGTATGCTGTTCATAAATTCACATTTAATGAACTAAACAAACCTCACCCGTGTGAAACTTTTGTTAAGTTTGTGAACCGATTTATTGTTATTGGTATTTGATCCAAGATTACGTTTTAAGGAATGTGCTGGAGTGGTTGAGTGTAAGATATTTGTTATTGTTTCTGGGACGTGAATTAAATCGCCTAAATAACGAGTTCTTTGTGAGCTTTAACCTATGCCTGTAGCTTTGTTCCTACCAGTTGGTATCAAGTCGTGACCCAGGAAGTACCCGTGTCTGAGGGACATCGGGGCGTGAATGGGAAAAGTACTGTGTAAAACCCGAGGACAAGCTTTGTCATATGTACCGTGTAAGCCCATTGCAACTGCGCAATTGCATAAGGTTTAGGTTGGTTGGTAGTATGGCACGTGAGCCCATTGAAGGCCTTCATAAGGTTCATGTGGCTATGGTTTATGTTATCATGGTGAATTTGGTATTACCTAAATAAGTATTAAGAAGCAATTCATGTCTCATTAGTTTTTGATCGATTAAACTCTTTCATCCAGCACATGAATCAAAAAAAAACAAAAAAAAAATAGAAGAAATTATCTGCTATCACATCTAAAATTTTGATGGTCACTCTTTGTATATGATGTACAGGTTCCGATGATGAGGAGAATGAAGCAGATCAACAGCCGAGTACCTCGTCGGCGACACCCAGAAATGCCGAGTCGGAGGTAGCTCCCGCTGACGACGCTCCGGTGGTTGCCGAGGCCTGCACGTCAGGAGAGGCCGTGTTAGCTGCGTCTCCAATAGCTGCGTCTCCAACCTACACCCCACCAGAAAGCCCGGACCATATGACCGAGCCTATTTAAGTCAACGCGTAGCGGGGCTAAGGGCTCATTCCCTCATTCGGCGGCGCGCTCTAACTATTCCTCTTGATTTTGTTCACTCAATTAATTTTGTAACTTGTAACTTAAATCTATAACTTTTGTATTTTAACTTTAAATGTTTGTGTTTTGGTAGATTACATTTGTTGTCCTGATAGTTATTTCATTTCAATTTCCTAAAAATATAGAAACAGCGAACAAAAAAAAGCGTAGTACATGTCGTCGCATTATCAAGGCATCGATGTAATATTTGACGGCACGGTTGGCGCAGTGGCTGAGCGAATGGCTGCTGCGCTGCGTGTCGCGGGTTCGATCCCCGCACGGAACAAATATTTGTATGATCTACAAGTAGTTGTTCCGGGTCTGGCTGTTTGTGTATGTGAGTTTAAATGTTTGTCAAAGCACCTACGATACAGGAGAAATTCCTAGTGTAGGGCAAAGTAAAAAAATAATAATAATTTTGCAGAATATTATTTCGAACTCAACCTTTACTAGGCCCAGGCTGGCACTGTTCATCCCCCCCCTCCAAATATAAATCTGGACTACGCTCCAGCTAACTATACAATGTGTCCGGTCATGGACTAGCGATATTCTAGGTTCTTATACAGTGTGTTTGGCTACCGGTTACCGATACTTTAGGGGCATATTATATACTCATTTCTATCGACAAATACACGTTTATAAATACTCCTAAACCCACTTTCCGCGAATGGCAACTATTTTGTTTTTTTAATCGGCTTATCTAGGGTTATTCGCATTTCATTGAATATATTCAATGAAATGCGAATAACTTTGAATCTAAGAGACCTAGAGACGTGCAAATGATCTTATTGCAAGGGTAAACGCCGATGATATCAAATGATTAAATAAATTTTTCTGAAAAATAAAGAAAAGGAGACTAAAAAAAATAAGAAATTGAATAAAATTTACTTTAACCTTTTCACCGCCACGGACTTCAATAGAAGTTTCAGATTTTCGTGCCACCAGCGCCACGACTTCATTAGAAGCCCTAAATTTTTAACTACCTATAAAACATAAAAGTACTGTATTTATTTTATTTTATTTTATTTTTATTTATTTGGAACAACAAACAATTACATAATAAAGCATAGGAGAGACATACAACTTAAAATTAACAATTATGTAATCAGCGGCGTTATTCACAGAATATATAAACAAAATATTAATAACACGCTTCAAAGAAAAGTTAAAAGTGACAAAAATATGAACGAAACAAAAAACAGTGATTTTAAACTTTTAAATAATACGTTAGTGCATTGATTATGAAACATAATAATCTATGAGTAAAAGGACAAGATGTCTAATTCCTTGATTGCCTTGTGAGTCGAGTTTCGGAATCTTCCACGTGCTGCACAGAATAAATCGATGTCAAGAAAGTGTTTATTATAATTGTCAACAAGACGTCGCAACGGTGCTCGAACACCAGCATTTGTTCGACATGCTCTCACTGCAAACAACGGTTGCTTGCGCACTGCACGCAAATGCATTCTTCTGGGAACTAAATAACAAATTCTGTTGCATATATCAGAACAGTCGTAAGTGTTTCTGCAGAGGTCGTACAAGAGCACGGTCTCCAGAAACATCCGCCGGCCAGTAAGACTTAGAAGATTATATTTTCTCAGTAAATCGACATAAGACGCAGAAGAGTGAAAGCACCTATAAGTCATAGTTCTTAAATATTTCTTTTGTACCATTTCCAAGCAGTTGGAATATTTAATGTATAGGGGATTCCACACCGCAACTGCATACTCTAATTGAGATCTAATTAAGGTCTTGTATAGATAAAGGTAGGTTTGAGGGCGCACGAATTCAGTGGCTGATCGCATAACAAATCCGTACATGCGCCAAGCCTTGTTTACAATTGTATTTATGTGTACATCAAGATGAAGCTTGTCATCAAAAATGACACCCAGATCGCGAACCATGGTAACTCTATTTAAAGTGACATAATTTAGAGAGTACTGGTATCTGAAGATGTTTTTGTTTTTGGTGATGTTCAAATAACAACATTTAGGCACGCTAAGTTTTAGTTTATTACACACGCAGTATTCAGACAGTCTATTTAAGTCACTTTGCAAAGCAAGACAATCGCTAGTGTTTTTAATCGGCCTGAATATTTTTAAGTCATCTGCATATAAAAGAAATTTTGAATTTTGGAAACATTTGCCTATGTCGTTAATGAACAAAATAAATAGAAGGGGTCCCAAAATCGATCCTTGAGGAACACCTGATGTCACGGCTATAGAAAATGATTGATAACCATTAATCACAACGCGCTGCGTCCTTTTGGAAACATACGATGAAAACCACCTCAACAGGTTCCCACGTATACCATTAAATGCAATTTTGCGCAAAAGCAGCTCGTGGTCAACCTTATCGAACGCCTTCTGGAAATCAGTATAGACTGAATCTACTTGAATACCTGCATCCATGTCATTAAAAATGTATTCTGAATATGCTACAAGATTTGTTACCGTAGATCTTCTTTTAACAAATCCGTGTTGTTGTGTAACAATAACATTATGTAGCAACGGATAAAGTACACTATGTACAAGCTTTTCAAAGAGTTTCGATAAGGTCGACAATATTGATATTGGGCGATAGTTCTCAACGTCATCTGCAGGACCTGACTTGTGCACCGGTGTTACGTTAGCTCGCTTCCAAGCATCAGGAAAGATTCCTTGTGACAGGGATCGATTAAAAATAATTTGTAGAGGAACGCAAATGTTCTTAGCTGTATTTCTGAGAAATATTGCAGGAAGTGCATCGGGACCAGGCCCTTTTGAGATATCTAAGGATTCCAGATGCCTTAATACCTGCTGAACTGAGAATTGAATATTGTTCACAGCAGTACAGTCCTCAGAACAATCTGCGTTTGAGCAGAAATCATTTGACAAAGTGGAAGGTTCATAGACAGATTTAAAATATACAGAGAAAAGATTGCAGATTTCATTAGGGTTGTTCGAAGATTGATTTTTGAAACGCACAGTAGAGGGAATTCCTTTGGATGACTTACGGTTCGCGATGAATTTCCAAAAATAATTGACATTTAGTTTAATACTGTCCTCAACAGTATTGATATACCGGTCATAACAATTTTTGCACTCAACGCGAAATCGGGATCTAAAAAGCGAAAACTGTTCATAATCTGACAAATTTTTATATTGTTTCCACTTTATCCAAGCTCTACACTTGTTCCTGAATATATGTATGAGAGCCGGTGAGAACCAAACTGGGAATTTCGATGACTTTACTGATGTTAAAGGAATACGTGTTTTGATAACATTAAAAATTATATTGTAGAAAACCTCCAGTGATTCTTCTACAGGGCAGTTACGTAGAGAAGATTCCCAGTTTATTTCCGATAGATCTTGGTTAACACCATCATAATTAGCCTTGAAATAGTTAAATCTTTTAATTGTATTACGTCTCATATTACTGTTTCGTGTCTGGAAGGGAATCATTACATAAAACGGGGGATGGTATTGGTCCGGAGGCAATAAAAGATCATTAGTTTCGCACACAGTGCAGTCACCGTTACTGATAAAGAGATCGAGTATATTATTACGTATGTTTTTATGTGTGTTGTACTGGATAGCGTTATGTGTGTACAGAAAATTACTCACAACTCCACCAACAGGGGGGTTATTTCCACAGACCTGACCAAAGGTGGAGTGGTTACTGACGTTGGTATCCCAAACAAGAGCAGGTAAATTGAAATCACCGATCAGGTAGAACCGTTCAACGTCAGTATCGTCAAGGTAGGCATCCAACATTTGAAAGTAGGCATCATAGACGGATTCCGGAGTTTTTGGTGGTACATAAGCTGCACTAATCATATGCAATTTACCCCTTTTTATGCTAGGTATCTGAATAATAACATATTCAATGTCGGCATATAGAGCTGCAACAGGGTTGATTCTAAACGCACGTAGTGATTTGAGAATTGCTACCAGGGTTCCACCTCCTTCCTTCTTACCAGTGGTTACACGGTCGCGGTCGCACCTGTGTACAGTATAGCGATCATCAATGAATTCGGCGTCAGATATCTCCGGCGTAAGCCAGGTTTCCGTTAGGACAATAATGTCGTAGCAATTAGCCAAAATATTTACGTATAAAGTATGCAGTTTGGTGCGGACCCCCCTACAGTTCTGATAGTAAACAGTAAGAGACTGATCATCCATTACTGAAGAAAACACTACAAATAAGTAGGACATTATTGTAAAACATTAATAAAGCCTTCATGACCACAAGTGAATTGCGTAACACGACAGCGAAGCAATACAGGCAATATAGTGGCACGTGAAACAAAAGCTTGAGCATACAGACATAAACTAAAAATAACTCAAAGGGTAGTTGCAGTTTGAAAAGCATTGAGAGAAAAAAGTAAGCGTAAGCAAAGCAATCAATAAGATAGACACAATACAATGATGAAATAGTAAATAACTGGATTTGGCAAAACAAAGACATGAAAACAGATAAGTACGATTTGAAGTTCTGTATATTGACAGTGTCAATGATCAGAAACTGGAAACCCAGCTGCCGGCGAGGCGGGTTTAATTTTACCAACGTCCTGTGTAGATTTAATGGCGAATGCTCGCGCCCCTTCCTTTTCTCTAGCAAGAATGGTGCCGTTCTTGACCCACACGAACTTGAAGTTATGTTTGGTGGCTGCATTACGACATTCCCGAAACAACTGCTTATTTTTCAGGGTCAAATGCTCATGGACGTAAATAGGTAGTTTTGAGTTTGAGAACCCAAGCAAATCTGCGTCTAGTTTCTTAAATAATCTGCAGGCGCTGAGCATGTTGTCTCTGAGTATTCGGGAAGTAAACTTCACAATAATGTTTTTGGGTCTATCGCTTTGTTCATGAGCATGGGGGACGCGATGTACGGCTACTACGTCTTTCTGAGTCACTTTAATATTTATTTTAGATCAGATGTTTTCTATTAGGGTGACCAGATTTTCACCTCGCCTTTCAGGCACGTTGCACAACTCAATATTGCAACTCCGAGCATTTTGTTCCATGTTGTCTATCTTAGCAACTAGACCAGCCATAGTCACTTGCAAGTCCGTCATATTTTTACTATGTCTTTTCAAATCAGCGACTTGCTCCTGGATGTCAGTTTGTTCGTCCATGGTATGTTGAACCGACTTACGTATTTCGACTAGTTCTTGTGTCAGTGCATTATGTTTCTCGTCTTGTTTTTTAATGCTTTGCTTAATAGACAGCTGTTCTGAGCGGAGAAAACTTACATCGCTTTTTATTGCGGTGGTGACTTGTGTTAGAGCTGCCAATTCCGTTGTTATATTGGCAACGCTATCGGATATTATAGATAATCGCGCATCCATGTCGAGTCGCCACTCGCTCAAAGTATTTTTCAAATCAAGTGATAAAGCACTAATCGCCTCAGTAAATTCCGATTCAGGTTGTTTGCGTTTACGATATTGCTCGTCACTCGGCCCAGGCGTTCTATTCAAATCAGTGTCAGAAGAACATTTAATTTTAGTGTCAGGTGAGCGTAACATGTTTATTTAAAATATATTAAGATGTACTTGTCACTACTTAGCTTGTAATATTTTGATCCAAATATGCGACAAATGCAGATTCTGGTGCTTAGACGTGCTTCATAAACGAGTCCATAAATGTCAAAACAGGTTTCTATCCAACACGATAACGATGTGTCACCGGCCGGCGTGGCGCGCCGTTATGGACCTTACGCGGCTCGCGGAACTGCGATGTTCCCGTGCACTAGCCGTGATCTTCGAAGAACCACTCAATGATTTGCACTTTAGTCAATGTTTTATGATTGTTTATTTAACACTTTTTAGAGTTGTTTATTTGTACAAACTGCACATATGTATTAGTTCAATGCATCTATGTGTCCCAAAGTAAGTTTTGGAACACTTAATTAATTTTAACGATTTATCAAAATAAGAGGACTGTAAACTTCAAACTATACCTTGATGCGCGTTTACGGAGACTTAAAAGACGATTTAAAAGCTTCGTTTCATTTGATTATTTAATATAGCACGGTCTTATACCCTGTCTTTTACTTTTCCACCCAAAAGTAGCCTTTATTTGTCTTAAAATCGGCAAAAACAAAAACTCCGGACATTTTTACTGTCCCCAGAACGCCAAAGACTTGATATATAGTCGGCCAGTGATGTGACGCGAAAGTTATCACTGTTTTATTTCGCCCGTTGAAATATTTATAAATACTAATATTGAAAACAATTTGAGGTCGGTAAAATATGAACTTAGTGAACTACTCTATAACAAAAGGAAAATAGACGAATTTCGACCTTCAGATAGTTGCCGATCCGGAATTACATAGTTTTTATCAATCCTTGTCGATAATTATATTCCCATCTCTACAAAACAATTGGTTTTCCGTGCCCCGGGCGCCACGGACTATAATAGAAGTCGTTCTGTGACGTCATAAGCGTACGGCTGTCAAGGTCACTTTGGCATAGTGCAGCACCAATCAGGACGCGCACGTACCCTTCTTTCAATTTGCTTATACACTGTTTTATTTTTACTAATAATAGTAAAAAATAGTGAAAAATGAATGAAGAACTGGGTTCGGATGAGCTGTCGTTGCCGTCCGATCGAATGTATGGGATGATCCGTGGGAATGCTCGCCGCGAATGCTGTAGGACCGCGGCTTTAGAATGGCCGACATGACGGGTAAACGTTACATGAGTGAAGAAAAGAACAGAGACAAAGCTTTAAAACACTGCTGTGATAAATACACTGCTTTAAGTGTGTTATAATTTAAATACATACTTACTTTCCATTTCGAAAAACACTTTAAATACAGCGAAAATTTCTTCCGCTTAGATACCTACGGTAAAAAACGTTGACTTAACGTTAAAAAAACACGTGAGTAGACAAGAATAGAAGGAAGAAAAACTATAGACCACATCCCTAATCACAATTGAATTTATCGTGCTCTGAGCGCCAAGGACTTGAAATGAAGTCAAAGAATGACGTCAAGAAACAAATAGAGATGTACTTCATTTCTTAGAGCTCTAATGGAGTTATGTTTTCGGTCCTTTGATATTTATAATTTATACTGGTATTTCTTTACTAGGGATAATGTGACATAAAACAAATATGAATATATTTAATCAGTTTTTATTTATATTCGTAAAATTATAAATAAAACTTAACTTAAAGCGTGTAAATCTCATTCATCGATATGACGATATCCTCATCACTACTGTTTACGGTATACTTCGTTATACATTTATAGCTTGGCGCTGGCGAGGCATCGCGTTCTGTGTACGTTGGCGGTGAAAAGGTTAATATTTACATTCTCTACTCTAGTGCAACATTAACCCGTGCATATTGCGTGTCATAAATCAGCAGTATTTGAGTTAACCTACAAAATGATAGCAATTCAGGTCTGGGTTGTTGATGTCTTTGTTTGAGCAGGAAGATAAGGCACCAAACTTTTTGTGGGTGTTAACCAAATCCAATTACATACCTACCTACTATTCCACAAAGAATACAAAAAAAAAACCTTAATAAATTGCTCATGTGGGCTCAAACATGAGCTGTCTGTTAATACGAAACTGACATTTTAAACAGCCTCAGTACTCATTAGTAAATAGCTTCCGTTACGCGATAATTAAATACTAGTGCTTGACTTTATTTGTCAAGCATTAATCCTCGGAAACGGAAACTGAAAGGACAAAAATCATGTTTCAAAAACAAATTAACGTTTGTAGGGTATACACATAATATCTAGTTTATGTATTTGTATTGTTTATTACACATCACTACACATTTACACACAAACAGATTTATTTACATGTATTTATAATAAACACTTATAACACATCATCGGCATCGTATATTGTCAACAACAATATAATGTCGGATGATGCCGGGACAGCGTCTATTGGAATCGCACCGCGGCCAAGCTACGTCATAGTGACGTATAGCAAGCGAGTGAGGTGGGACGCAGCGCGCGGGCGTCGACGCCCTTACAAGGGGTCTCCCTTGTTTGACCGAAAGTAATTTGACAAATTTTCACTTCCCAAAAAATTTTTCACATAATTTCATTTGCCAAATTATTACTTAGCAAAAAATCTATTCACAAAAAAATGTAACACAAACCTTTTTTTTTTTTTTTAGGATGGGAAATCATCAAATGACCCCCCCCCGCTCTGGGCGGAGCGGAAGGGAGTGTCAGACTTGTACTGACTAAAACCCATCCATGTTCCTTCTTTGCCCTTTGTGTTCCAGGGCCGCGGTATCTCTTTCGAACAGTCCCGCAGCCCCTTGGGAAATGAACGTTTAAACTATAACTTGTTTACCAACTAGTACTTTGTCATTTTTTATTTAGTCAAATACTTCAGTTGGAATAACAGTTTTTTCGCAAAATCAAATAAGCCAAATATTTAGGTTTTCAATTCACCCTTTCCTATTCAGTTGTTAGGGTTTGTGAATTTTGATTTTGCTAATCGATTATTTTAATCGATATTCGTATTAATAGAGCTTTCATCTTAATATTTTACACTGGCAACTTTAGCCTTTTATTATGTTCGTGGTCGTTCTGTGATTGGTTGACGCAAAATAGCGGGAACCAATCAGAGAACTCATTTCTTCCCGCTCAAATGGCGGGGTTAACGTGGGCTAACGAAACGTTTGGCGGTTGCACGGTTCTCTTGGGGGTTTTGAAACTTGACGCAATAGGTTGTGCTAGAATTAATATTACCTAGTGTTAAGAATTGTATTTTGTATGTGCAGTACAAGTAAAATATAAGAGTAATTCGTATATTCATTGTCTCATTATTCGACTACGTCCTGTTCCTGATAGTGTTTCCTACATTTCAGAAGTGTGTAGCAACGTAAGTACACGCCCATTAATTTGCAATTATTTTGTACTTCTTTGCTAATAGCCACTGCTTGGTAACATGATTTTTTTTATTCATTTTTAATAGGTGGTAAATAAATCTTTTAAGCCTATCTGCTTAACAATGGCAGAAATAAATAATTCAACAATGGTTTTTATAATTATTTTACATAATCATAAGTTTCTTCGAGTCATCCCGTTCCATCGTCGACCTCATCTGTCCTCAGGACTAGATTGAGGTCAAGAATTTAATATTAAAAAAGAAATCGTGTACCTACCCACACTAACTTTGTGTTATACCGATCTGTTACCGAGTAAAGGCATTGATATTCTGATTGACTATGTTGTGTTACACTGTTTTTTTTGCATTAATCTCGGTTTAAGTAGTGTGAATCATTTTTACGATATACT
Source organism: Noctua fimbriata (assembly GCA_905163415.1). Classification (NCBI taxonomy): domain Eukaryota; kingdom Metazoa; phylum Arthropoda; class Insecta; order Lepidoptera; family Noctuidae; genus Noctua; species Noctua fimbriata. Next base: position 1,659,860 of record CAJHZP010000005.1, read on the forward strand.
CTCAAACATTTTGGTAAGATTGCTTGCTATCATATCGTAGTTTTATGGACAGTAATGCTTAGATATTTTGTGATTTTCTGGAGAAGTAAATGATTTAAGACAAACTTTAATTTGATTTGCACATAGTATGTTCAGACATATTATTGCAATAGAATCAACATTTTTACCGCTCCATTTTCGACATACGATAACTAGTTAATGGAATGCAATTTTAATTTTTAATAATAGTTGAGTGTTACGTCAATTGCCAGCTTCAATTCGCATGCGCATACATCACGGATATTTTAAATGCTTTAATCGCTTGGACTAAAGCTAAGGTTGTTTTTGTTTTTCTCTTTTGAGCTCTTGCATCATGGATGGGACATCTAGACACCCAAGCATGGAATCCAGTCATCGGCGACTTGAGACGCCCTACGCGAGGGAGCATCGAAGTAGGAGCCGGGTGAGAGACCAGTGGTCACGATTTACTTACCTACTTAATTTCTAAATATTTTAAGCTGTTAAATAATAAACTATCTACCAAATTAACTTTCATGCAAATAAAATAAAATTACGAACAAACGGACACGGCAACTTGTTGCGGCGCGCGGTTTTATATATATCTTAAAATCCCTTCCTTTCACTTACCACACGAAGCGCGAGCGCATTCATTCCGCGGCGGCAGCCAGCAGTGACACTCAAACGGCGATCGAGGAACCACGCGTACTAAGTTACTGAACAGTACATACCTCTGCTCCCTCGTACTCCTCTTATTTTATACTACTAACTTCACCAGTAACTTTACCTAAATCTAAACAATACTTGGTAACTGAAGTAATTAATAAGTGCCTAGTGTTCTTCCCGTACTGGGTAAGTTGTACAATTTGAATCATTGTTTTCGTTTTATTAATCTGTTAGATTTGTGTATAGCCGCCGCTGCTTTCTGTGCTTTATGTTTAAAAGGACAAACTATTCGTTTTAACTCCGATACTGTCCTATACCTTGTAAGCTTCCTTTATCTGGGCCGTTATAACGGCCAATTTTAAATGATATTCTCAGGATACCTACATTTGTAAAAAATAGTAACTTATAATGTACACTATCGCTAACACCAATTCTTTGGCCTTAATTCTACTCTCTCTTTATCAGTACTTACTATTAGTGCTCATTAGTAATTAGTCGCTTCAATAGTACTTCCTGCTTATTGCCTACTGAACCTAGACTAGCCTTCTAGTAGATGCCAATCTCTTTCTGTCAGGTGTAGGCTTGCAATTGAGGCTTAACGAGAAAGGGTGCTAATGCCATTTTGGAACGGGTTCTAGGAACTACTATACGGCTGAAGATCAGCGTAGCTGGCTGACAGGACGTCAACTCTAGAACCGGCTCCCTGTTCTGCTGGCGGACTGGACGGCACCCCAGACCCGGCACTGATCTGCCCTGCTAGACGGACTCCGAAGCCATCACCGACGTCACCGACTGGCACCAAGCAGGAGAGTGCGGTATTCTCGGCCTTCTGCGTGGTCCGACCTTTGACCGGCCTACCTTCCACCCCCTTTTTAAATTTATTTTTTAAACTTTTAAAATATAGTCTTTTTTTTGAAAAACTTTAGCGTTTCCTTTTTAAAAAAACCTGTCAGCTGGGAAAAAGGAACGTGACACAGTCATAGTCGGTTGCGAACTCGCAGCAGGGATCAAGAATTGGGTTCGAGCCACGAAAGAGTCAAGCTCCTAGAGAGGCAGCTGCTACTCGAACGGGAGCGTCTTCTACATGCCAAGACCTGCAACCGGAGTTGCAGCCATCGTCGCAGCGCGCGGCGCACATCGGCGCGGCACGCCACCCAGCGAAGCAACCGCAGTCCCAGCCATCGCAGAGGGACGCAAGACCATCAACAGCGGCGAGCGGAAGCCAGTCTACACGACGGTGACGGCCCACATGCTGAGCATCGTAACGTCGCGGGACACTTTGAAAGGTCACGTAGCCCATCTGTATCTAAAAAATATATTGTTGATGTTTTCAAATGTTTGAAAGATAGTTTGGCATCTCAACCCGCTCGAGACACACGGTCTTTTCAAAAAATTGATCACATGAACATACTGCCTAATTTTGATCCTTCTACAAAAAACCAACGAATTGATGTATGGCTCAAAAAGGTCAATGAGTGTGCTAGTGTGTACGGTTGGGATGACAAAACTATCGTTCACTTTGCTATGCAGAAACTTCAAGGCCTTGCCAAAACATGGTATGAAGGCTTAAACTCTGTTTTGTTTAACTGGCAAGAATGGCAAGAGAAACTAATAAACGCCTTCCCTTGCGAACAAAATTACGGTCAGGCCTTGGAGGAAACGCTTAAAAGAAGGAGTAGGCATAATGAACCTATAGAGGTTTATTTTTATGAAAAACTGGCTTTACTTAACCAATGTGACATTGTCGAGAAACGTGCGGTAGATTGTATCATTCATGGGATCAGTGATAGGACCCTCAAATCGGGTGCTCTAGCTTTACGGTCCTCTCACCCCGATCAGCTCTTGCAATTTTTGATGAGCAGCAGAGATTCTTATCAGCATTTCGATCGAACCCATAACAAAATCAAAACCGATCACTTTAGTACCCCTAATGGTCAGCCCTTTCAGAGGTCGGGTGCTAAGTCGGTTTCATTCCCTGGATGTTACAATTGTAAAGAGAGGGGTCACAGCTTCTTGCATTGTCCTAAACCGCTTTTAAAATGCACAAAATGCAACAAAATAGGCCATACAGTCGATAACTGTAACACGCAGAATCAAAATAACGTCATAAAACCCAGTGGCAATATTCCAAAAGCCATGTGTATCGATGTAGCCAGTCAAGGACGCGACTCGCACCCGAACTCGAAATTTATGAAAGATGTAAAAATTAACGGTACGTTACAGGAAGCCTTTGTAGATTTTGGAAGCGAAGTCTCGCTTATAAAGGAGTCCGTAGTTAATGAGTTAGGCTTGACCCACGATCACATACCATCATTTTTGAAAGGGTTTGGAAACGGTATAGTAAAATCGCTAGGAGCGTTGTTACTTAATTTTGAGGTGGATGGCGTCAATGCTCAGGTTCCATGCAAGGTTGTGTGTGATAATTTGTTAGAGAAATCCGCTCTTATAGGACAGTCCTTCACCGAACAACCTCACATCATAGTTTATAAGGATGTAACTAGGCTACAATTTATCGACATTGGCAATGAAATACCGCATCCAGATCCGGATCTAACAGAGTCCTCTCTTAAGATTCGGGCAACAGGATTGGTAGAGCTCTACGGTGCAGCATCAGTGAAGGCATGGATTGAACCCCCCACATGTGGCAGCATTCTCTTGAAAAATGTTATCGCTGGGAAACCAAATAAACAGTACTTAGTTTGTGGAGGTCTCTATCGTTCTGAAAATAGTCGTGTCTGTATAACAGTGTTCCCATGTTCGAGTTCCTGCTGGATCACAAATAATTTAGTTTTATGTCGTGCAAAGCGAGTAGAGGTTGTTAGTAGGGTAGTTGTCGAACCACCAGAAATCCCTATGGCGATTGAGGGCGACTTCGATGTGAATATTATTCGTGTCAGTGATAAGGTGCCAGAAGATGTAAAACAAAGGTTGTTCGAGTTGCTCAGAAAATATCGTCATTGCTTCGCATCTTCTCTTAGGGACCTAGGTTGTACCAACGCGACCGAAATGAATATAGAGTTAAACAGTGAACGCCCTGTCGTCTATCGCCCATATAGGTTATCGCATTATGAACGTGAGAAGGTACGGGCAATGGTGAAGGAGATGCTGGATGCAGGGATAGTAAGGGAGTCGATCTCGGGGTACGCTAGCCCAATTCTACTCGTACGCAAAAAGGATGGATCGTTCCGAATGTGTATCGATTACCGTTTGCTTAATTCTATCACTGTGAAAGAGCGCTATCCTATGCCCATTATCGAAGACGAAATAGCACGTCTTACTGGCCAGGCTTGTTTTATTTCGCTCGATCTGACATCCGGTTATTACCAGGTGCCGATCTCTGAGCAGAGCAGACATCTCACCTCGTTTGTCACACCAGACGGACAATACGAGTTTAATCGCATGCCGTTTGGTTTGGCCAACGCACCAGCCGTTTTCCAACGGATGATGAATTCGATATTAGGGTCGGCTCGGTTCAACAAAGCAACTGCTTATTTGGATGACGTCCTTATTTTCGGTCAGGACTTTAGTGAATGTCTGGTACGGCTTGAGGAGGTATTGCAAGTCTTTGAGAAAGCAAATCTCACTTTAAACCTTTCAAAATGCGACTTCTTGAGAGACAAAATCGATTATTTGGGTTACGAAATCAGTGCAGCGGGAGTTAGACCAGGTGATAAAAAAATCATTAGTGTCATAAATTTTCCACGACCTGAGAATGTCCATAATGTGCGCCAGTTCCTTGGTCTGGCTAGTTATTTTCGTAAATTCATCCAAGATTTTGCCCGAATTGCCTTGCCTCTCAGTAAGTTGCTAAAAAAGGACACCTCATGGATATGGGGTGATAGTCAAGAGGAAGCTTTTGAAGTCTTGAAGTCTAAATTGGTTGATAGGCCAATTCTTGCAATATATGATCCTGCAGCCGAGACAGAGCTTCACACCGACGCAAGCAAATTGGGTGTTGGAGGTATATTATTGCAGCGCACCGAAGGAAATGATGCCTTCCGTCCAGTAGCTTACTACAGTCGACAAACCTCTCCTGAGGAGAAGAATTTCCATTCGTACGAACTCGAAACTCTAGCAGTAATCTGTTCTTTGCGAAAGTTCAGGGTCTATCTGTTAGGGAAAACATTTAAGATTATTACGGATTGTAGTGCTCTACGATCTACGTTCTCAAAACGAGACCTAATTCCGAGGATAGCACGCTGGTGGCTCTTACTGTAGGAGTTCCAATGTACAGTCGAGTATAGAGCAGGCGTAAAGATGGGTCATGTAGATGCGCTGTCCCGCAATCCAATCGAGAGCTCAGGAGAGCATCCCATCGATCAATTTTCAGTTATGTCGATCAGTAGCGAGGATTGGTTATATACGCTTCAGCTTGGAGACACCGAACTCTGTAGGATTAAAAACATTTTAAATGATTCTCTTAATGAGAAGGAACTCCGATACATAAAAGATAATTTTTTGGTCAAGGATAACAAATTGTTTCGTTGTATAGGTAATGATAAAAATAACGTTCGTTGGGTGGTGCCAAAAGGTGCGAGGTGGCAAGTGTGCCGGGTGAACCATGACGATATTGGCCATTTTGGGGTGGAAAAGACTCTTGAAAGAATAAAGAAAAACTATTGGTTTAGTAAAATGTCCAAGTTTGTCAAAAAATATGTCAGTTCATGCATTGAGTGTGCATATGCAAAGAACAAGACTAAAACACATGAGGGTCTGCTCCATCCCATCACCAAAATAGAAGTACCATTTCATACAGTACATGTTGACCACCTTGGGCCTTTTGTCAAGTCAAAGAGAGGCTATACTTACTTACTGGTAGTTGTATAAGCTTTCACCAAATTCTGTTTTATCAAACCCGTTAGAAATACTAATAGTTTGAATGCAATTAAAGTCCTTGAAGATATATTTTTTACATTTAGGGTCCCTGATCGTCTTGTAAGCGATCGTGGTACCTGCTTTACATCTCATGCTTTCAATCGGTTTTGCCTAGACAAGGAATTAAGCATATTCTTAATGCAGTAGCCAGTCCGAGTTCAAATGGCCAGGTTGAACGTTACAACCGTACAATTCTCGACTCTTTAAAAGCGATGGCTGTTAAATACGGTGAAAAGGATTGGGATAGTCATTTAGGGAAAATTCAGTGGGGTCTAAACAATACTTTTCAGAAAACCACTGGTAGAACGCCGTCAGAGGTACTATTTGGAACTAGTATGAGTAGCGAAATAAATCCTATTCTTAACGAAGTTACCAAACATTCTCGTGAAAACTGCGAAATTACCGCTATTCGAGAGGAGGTCAAGAAAAGGATTGATAACGAGCAGGTTAAGCAAAAGCAGGATTATGATAGAAATAGAGTGCCAGCCCGGATCTATGTCGAAGGTGAACTCGTCAAGATAACCAAGACTTGCTTCAATAATGACGGAAAAAGTAAAAAGCTCATGCCCTCGTTTATAGGGCCCTATCGTGTTATCGGAGTCTTAGGTAGGGACAGATATAAGGTAGCACCGGTTCCGGGTTTGGCTAGCATGCAAAACAAACGGCCTACAATCGTGGCAGCAGACCGTATGATGCCATGGATACACATTGCGGCTCTAGAGCTGAATAACTCGGATACCAGTAACACTGAGGAAGAGGACTATACTGAACCTTAATTTGACTATTTTATTTGTATTTTTCCCAAGCTCTATAGTGCATTCCATCAAGTTTTAGAGACACCTGACTACAGATGTGTTATTCATTGTTTCAGATCAAGCACGAGAATCGATCGGATCGTGACTTGATTCAACAAATGTCCTACTGGGTGCCACAAGCGAATCGATCGTCTTGATGGCATCAGTTGGGCCCCCGAAAATCGATCGTTCAGATCAAGCACGAGAATCGATCGGATCGTGACTTGATTCAACAAATGTCCTACTGGGTGCCACAAGCGAATCGATCGTCTTGATGGCATCAGTTGGGCCCCCGAAAATCGATCGTTCAGATCAAGCGCGAGAATCGATCGGATCGTGACTTGATTGAACAAATTAATGTCCTACTGGTTGCCGCAAGTAAATCGATCGTCTTGTTGGCACCAGTTAGGCCCCCGAAAAATCGATCGTTCGGGTTAGTAGTTCGATGATGGGTAAACCGATTAATCGATCGTTCGGACCCTAAAGCAAAGTTTAATTATGTTAAATTAAGTGACGGAGATCATAAATCGACCACTGTTTTCTAACCAAATTCAAAGAGTTCTATAATAGAAATTAAACAAGATTTATTACTGATCCGATGGATATAATTCAATAACTAAACTTAGAAATTTTTACATAAATCTATTGACTTGATTTGTACTTTTACGTTCCTTCAGTTTAATTAATTTTATTTGTATGTTGAATCGATTATATAAGATATTTACCTCAACCTAATTATTTTTTTTTGCTATTGCTTTTATACATACCTTATTGAACTTATACCTAATTTAAATTAAATATTTATATTATTTAGCCTAGTAAATTCATATGAGAACTATTATTAATTTGTAAAGTATTGGCGGCTAAGTGGTAATACCACTTAGCCGCACCTGCTATTGTAATTTGATACTCAAACAATAAATATGTAAAAACCGCGCAACCTGCCAGTGTTCCGATTGTTAGGGTTCCACCTGGTGTCGTGTGCGGGGACGCACACGTTGTCAGGACGGTCGATTGTTAGGGTTTGTGAATTTTGATTTTGCTAATCGATTATTTTAATCGATATTCGTATTAATAGAGCTTTCATCTTAATATTTTACACTGGCAACTTTAGCCTTTTATTATGTTCGTGGTCGTTCTGTGATTGGTTGACGCAAAATAGCGGGAACCAATCAGAGAACTCATTTCTTCCCGCTCAAATGACGGGGTTAACGTGGGCTAACGAAACGTTTGGCGGTTGCACGGTTCTCTTGGGGGTTTTGAAACTTGACGCAATAGGTTGTGCTAGAATTAATATTACCTAGTGTTAAGAATTGTATTTTGTATGTGCAGTACAAGTAAAATATAAGAGTAATTCGTATATTCATTGTCTCATTATTCGACTACGTCCTGTTCCTGATAGTGTTTCCTACACAGTCAATGCTATAATGACAAAAATGTAAACTGCTAAGTGGGTAGGAGGTAAATCATAAATGTCGCTCAATGTGGGTTAGTCAAGCAAAACACTATCTAGTTCTATCTAGTTTTAACCTAACCTAATAAGTAATTATCCTAATCTAAATAGTTCAATTCCGGGTAACCTACTAAAAACAATCTCTTTTTTCTATTAATGCAAGTCGTTTCTGGAGGTCACTGTTTTAACCTAACCTAACCTTACCTATTTTGTTTAAAGAAGAAATTAACCCAATCTAAATAGTTGAGTTCCGGGTAACCTACTAAAAACAATATCTTTTTTTCTATTAAGGGCATTACATGGCTCAAATCCCAAAAACAGCGTATGTTCAAAGAAATTTGTTGATGAATCCCTTCGTGCGTTTTCCGTGTAAAAAAAGTATGTTATAGTTAAGTTCATCACAAATAAATTGTATTGTTTAAAATTTTAATAAACCTTCTCAATTTTTTTTGGTTAATCGTAGAAAATAGGTCCTTTTTCAACCTTAATTGTAAATTATCTCTGTAACCGCTGAATAAATCGGCATGAATTTTGTAACAACAAATACGTAATGATATACTTAACAATCTGTATTGTTTATTTTCTGTTATTTCTTTTAATATTTTTAAATAATAAATAAAAACCGAAATTTTGCGAAATGTGCGGGGCAAGTCAACAAAAACCAGTACAGGGATCAAATCATCAAGGTCATCGAGCAATGTAATGCCCTTAATGCAAGTCGCGTCTGGTCCGTAGGAGGTCACAGTTTTAACCTTTTTTTTTAAGCGGTGAAAAATGCCTAACGCATACCGCACCGTCCGGGGAGACGGTTTGGTTATGTGGGGCTTGCACCCACTAAAAAACACCGCCGTGAGCCTACTTTCGCCTTGGTGGATGAGCCGCGAGGACCGCTACGCATGACGTTCGCGGCCCATCCAGCGCAACCCGCCTCCGGGTACCAAACTCCTTTGGCGATGTCCGGGCTCACCTGAGACATCGCCACCACTCGTGAGGGCCGTTCAATGCTTCGACGATAGACGCCCCGATCTATCGCCCGCTGGCACCTCCTAGGGCGGCATCAGGTCGCCATGGCGCCTCCTCCGCCGCCCTGGCCTCCTGCGACGAATCGCGTCTGCGAGGGAGTCCTCCTCTCTGACGCGCTCAGCCGCCTCCTTCTGCGAGATGACGTCCTCGCAGAAGGACGCCACCGCCTCCCATGCCTCCCCGCTGTCGACCATGGCCTTGACCACGGCCGGTAAGGAGAGGTCTGCCCCGATTGCTACTGCGAGAGCACGGCGCTGCACCGCCCAAGCAGGACAATGCTCGAGGGTGTGAAGCGCCGTGTCCTCGCTGCAGCCGCACTGGTGGCACACGGGAGTCGCCTCCCGTCTGGCCACTTTGTGCAGGTATTTGCCAAAGCAGCCGTGACCTGACAATACCTGCACCAGACGGAAGGACAACGTCCCGTGTCGCCTCCGTGTCCACTCTTCTAAGATCGGCTGGATCGCCCCCACGGTCCAGTGACCTGCACTGGGCGTCTCCAGCCTCACCCTCCAAATCCGCAGGGTTTGGGATTGGGCCTCCCTACGCCACCTCGTGACCAGCTCAGGCGGCGGGCGCGTGCCACTCTCCGCCTGCAGGTCTGCGCCACGTCGGTAAACCTCGGCGAGCACCTGCGCCTCTAGATCCCACGGGGGTGTGCCCGCGAGGGCGCACGCCGCTTCCGCTGATATGGTGCGGTATCCGCGTATGACCCTGACTGCCATGACTCTCTGTGGCCTCCGCAGTAGAGCCTTGTTCTGGGCAGACAGGGACTCCGCCCACACCGGGGCCCCATAGAGCGCCATCGAGCGAACCACCCCCGTGTACAGCCGCCGGCAAACCACGTTTGGTCCGCCCAGGTTCGGCAACAGCCGGCTAAGGGCGGACGCCGTGCCGATCAGCTTCGGCGCAAGCTGAGCAAAGTGCTCGCCGAAGTTCCACCTCCGGTCCAAAACCAGGCCCAAGTATTTCATGCTTGCCCGTACCGCTATTGGTGCACCACCAATAGTGAGGTGTGCACCAGCCGGTGGCCGTCGTCGGGGCGCATGAAATACTAGGGCCTCCGTCTTTTCGAGGGCCACTTTGAGGCCCATCGCCTCGATTCGCCCCACGACGAGAGACGCGCCCTCGACGGCAGAGCGTGCCGCTTCCTCGTAGCTCCCTCCCCGGGCCGTGACGAGAGTGTCGTCAGCGTAGCAAATGACTCCCTGCCCGGGGGAGAGCAAACAGCGCAAGGACCAGTCATAGCCTATGTTCCACAAGAGTGGACCCAAAACCGACCCCTGCGGAACACCGCACACGATGGCCCTGCGCACAACTTGGCCGTCGCGTCCCTCATAGGAGACAAACCGCCCCTGCAGGTAGTCTGCTACCAGCAGCCTCAGGTAGGCGGGCACCTAATGGTAGCGGAGCGCCTCCGCGATGCAGCCGAATGGCAGAGTGTTGAACGCGTTGGCGATGTCTAAAGACACCGCCAACAACACCCCGCCCTGGGCGACTGCATCTTTCGCCTCAGCCTTGAGGCGCAAGATGGCGTCTATCGTCGAACGCCCTGCCCGGAAACCGAACTGGGCGTCCGACAGGTTCGGGCCTACTGCATCTAAGTGCCGGACGATGCGGATAGCGAGAATCTTCTCTAGCATCTTCCCCGCCTCGTCCAGCAAGACAATCGGCCTGTACGCCGATGGAGACTCCGGGGGCCGCCCTGCCTTCTGGAGCAGCACCAGTCGACCCTCCTTCCAGGCCTTAGGGAACCGTCCCGACGTTAGACAGGCGTCAAACAGCTCCCTAAGCCTATCTTCCAGGGCCGCTTCCAGAGAGAGTGCCAACACCCTTGCAGGCACCCCATCCGGTCCGGGGGCAGTCCTCTTGGACCGCGCCCTCAGAATTGCTGCCCCCATCTCCGCGTCAGATATTGGGGGAGTCTCCAGCTCCACATCTTGGTCGGCCTCCGCTTCGGCCATTGGCGGGGAAGGGTGATCCGCTCGATCCGGGAAGAGTGTCTCCATGACCCTGACGAGGAACTGAGGCTGGAGGGTTTCCGTCAGTGGGGGGCCTTGGGCACGGAGTTTTTTCCGCGCCGCACGGTACGGACGCCCCCAGGGATCACGGTTTAGATCCTCCAGTGCCTCAGCTCTCGATTGCTCCTTCGATCGACAGATCGCCAACTGCAGAGCCCCCCGAGCGTTGCGGTATGACTCATGCAATTGGGTCTGTAGGAACTCCAGCTCTTCATCACGGCGGCGTAATCTGCGAACCTGTGAGTAGATCCTCCGGGCAATTATACAGGCCGCGCGGAGGTCTGCTATCTCCTGGGACCACCAGTAGACCGCCCGCTTTGGAGGTTGTTTTCGGAAGCGAGGCATGGCTGCATCGCACACAGCCGTCATGGCTTCGCGAAAGCGGTCAGCCTCGACGTCGACACCCTCTGCTGCAGGCGGCGAGGACAGCCAGGCCTGGACAATGGCTGCTTCCTCTAGGAGGTCCCCGTCAAGCCGCCTCGATGCCCACCGTGGGAACTGCCGAGCGTTAGGTCTTGGATGCACTGTTGGGCCCGAAGAGGCGGAGACATCCATACAGATGTACAGGTGATCCGATAGTGTCTCCACACTCTCTAGAACCCGCCAACCCTGAACCCGTGCGGCGACAGCAGGGGTAGCGAACGAGAGGTCCACTATTGACCCCCCGTGGTGCCGGACGCATGTGTTAACGGAGCCCCTGTTTAAAAGACAGAGGCCCGCAGCCGCTGCCCATTCCTCGACCGCCTCCCCCCTGACGTCCGTCCCGGGGGACCCCCACGCGGTCGACTTCGCGTTGAAGTCCCCCACGACGATGGCGTGGGACGGCATCATTCGTCGAACCGAGGTCCCTAGGCGGTCCAGGAAGTCCTCGAACTCCGCTAGGCTCCTGTTTGGGGAGAAATAAACTCCGAAGAGAATTATGTCCCCCCAGGTGGCCGCAACAAATCCTCGACTCCTCTCTCTGATGGAAAGTGGCGCCGAGGAGCTGATAATAGCGACGGAACCGTCAATGTCACCTACCCAGTCAGGACGAGCCGGGACGAAGTACGGCTCCGCCACTATGGCCACACCTATCGTCCGCTCCGCCATGGTTTGTAGAACCAAGTCCTGCGCACCAGCGCAGTGGTTCAAGTTCGCCTGGAGGAGAGAATGAAAACGGACCGGGTCCATAATTAGTCCGTAATCATTATCGCACCCTGCGATGGCTCCTCCAATCGCACTGCGCCGGAAGCAGTCGGGAGCAGAGAGGTCAGACCGTCCCTGCTAGAACGGACCGGCGGCCTGCAGTCCTTTCTGCCGGCGACGTGGCCGGTCGGTCGTCCTGCCGCCGCGCACAGTAAGCAATGCGGGTCGGCAGCGCACGCGGACGCCGGATGCCCCGGCTCACCGCAGCGGAAACAGTGTCCGCTGAGGTCGACGCCAGAGTTGCACCTCCGGCCCACGTGTCCCAATCCCCAGCACTTGTAGCACCTCATGGGCCGAGCGTCCAGAACCATGACTCTGGCAGAGCTCCAACCCACCAAAAGCCGGCCGGCGTCGGCCAGCTGTTTTGCCACTGCAACGGGGCAACGGATCCAGATAGAGCTGGCGCCTCCCGGGCCAGATCGAATTGGACCGACTCGGACCGCGTCCGACGGGCAGCCAGTCTTACGCGCAATCGCGTCCTGCACGTCCTGCCCGGACACGGAGTCGTCAAGCCCTGAGATGCGCAGTTCAGCGCACTTCGTCGGCCTGGAGACCTTGACCTCCTCTGCGAAGACCGCTCGCAGTTTCTCTGCAACGCGGTCTGCCCCAACAGTGCCTTCGGCCCCTGGGAACTCCAGCATGCGGGCCCCGGTTAAGGCTTGTCGGAACCTGACATCTGTTATGCCAAGCTCCTCCAGGTTTACGGCTTGTCTGGCCTTGGTGAGGACGGCCGCGTATGTGACGCCCCTGTCCACTGCTTCAGGCTGCAGAGTGAGTACTACCGCAGCAGACCTGGGCGCACGAAGCCCTCTCTTGGCGTTCTTGCCCCTCTTAGGCCCGGAAGACTTGTCTCCCTGAGCGGTAGAGACCGCCACAGTCTTTTGGGGCAAGGAAGACGAAGTTCCTTCGTTCTTCTTCTTCTTCTTCCTCCTCCTTGCGGTCTGCCAGCCGTCACTGGCAGACGCCGATGGGTCTGCATTGGGGGCTCTTTTGGCCGTTGGGACGGACCCACTCGGGGGAGCACTCCTTTGCGTCTCAGGCACCGTAGACGGCACCTGAGAAGCCACGGAAGGCTGTTTAGGCCTGTTGCCAGTGCCGCCAGCGCTGCTAGCAGGAGCCGCCACACTCCTGCGGTCTGCTGCCAGAGGCGGACGAACGGTCCTCGCCGGCAGAAGGCGTTCCTCGATGCCAGCAAACCGGGCATCCATCATTTTCCCGATCTGGGAAACGATGGCATGCGCCTGCATCTCGCTCATAGATGTGACCTGTGGGAGCGACTTCTCCGGAGCAGAAGAACACCTTGGATCTACGGGCCCCGACTGCGGCGGACCTTCCGGCCTTACCCGGAGACCCACGACTTCCTCCCGCAGAGCCGCCATCTCTTGACGGAGAGCTTCGACCTCCATCCGCAGTCGGTCGTTCAGCAGGTGGAGCCTTCGAGTCTCCTCACTGGAGCTCCTGCTGGCGAGCCCCTCTATGGCCAGTCTGACCTGCTCTGCTGCCTCTCGAATTGCCCGCTGACTGGTGCCCTTTAAGTTTTTGGACTTTCGAGTGGTGTCCAAAACCACCTCGATGTCCAGTAGGGCTCTTTTTTCAAGTTCCTCTGCTGTGATGGAGGAACTCTGCCCGTTTAGCGGAACCTCAGCGCTGACAGGCGCATCCGCACTCTCCTCTACAGTCGCGTTGACGGCCATTTGGCACGCCGGCGACACGCTCATTGCCCCGTCGGAGTCACTCACTCTGGCCGCCGGCGTATCGGGGAGCTTCAAAAAGCGGCCCCGGGAGTCGCGCGATGCCACCGAAACGCTTGCACCGGAAGGCAACCCGCGTCCTCTGCCCCTCCTGGTTGTCGACACCTTGGGGGCCGGCAGGTTCTCCTCGCTAGAGGACAAACCCGCCGAACCCGCGTCCAGCTCACAGACACGCGGCCGCTTCCCCCAAAACTTGGAGGGAGCAGCCGCAACTGTTCGCGGTGTGTCATCTACCTCCGACAACACACTGACCCTCTCTAGCACCACGCGAGGCTCCACTGGAGCCTCTGCTCCCGGCCTACGTGACGCAGTGCCAGATTCCGACACTGCGTCCGTCGCTTGGCGCTCGACCCTTCCTCGGTCATTGCTAAAAGAGATGAGGTCTTCAAAAGACCTCGATCTCGAGGAGCCTCCTCGGCTCTGGTTGCCATCGGCAAGTGGAAAACGTCTGTTGCCCCCCCCAGAATACGAGGGGCTTGACGATCCCGAAGGGATCGTGGCGGATTCTCCAGCTGCTGAGCAGCTGGTACCGCCCTGGGGTATAATATTGCAGATCGTTTTTTTCATGGTAATTTTGTTTCCTTTGGAGGGTGTGGTCCCTATCTCCTTACTTTCCATCGTCCCCCCCCCCCCCCCCTTATGACTAGTCTATCGCCCTCACAGTCACGTCTGATGGGCAGACGCGTACCAGAGGGCGACAATATTACATACCAAAACATGCCCCGTAACGGTGGCCCGTCGCGTGGCACGTAAAGGAAGATCCCCGACCCCGATTCACTCCCCGGGGACCCCGAGGAGTGAATCGCCAATCACGTACCGTCCGATGAGCTCGCTCCGTGAGCCATCGCACGGCACACGATGTGTCCCTCCCCATATTCACACTCCGATGACTCGGAGCGTGAATCGCGCACTGCCCGGGACGTCGGACAGGGCACCCCTCGCAAGAGTCTGAGGCGACTCCGGCGTGTGTGTCTCTCTTAGTCTGGTCTCTCACTTGGAATGGGAAAACTCCAAGATCATTGAGACACTCAAGCCCCACCACGACGACAACGTGGAGACACCCTCGGTGGGGTCACAGTTTTAACCTAACCTAACCATTTTTAACCTAACCATACTCCGAAATAAAATTGCTAATGTCCATTGCAAAAAATTTAAAATTGTAATGTAAAAATATTTTGCATTAAACAAATGGTTATATTAAAATAAAATTGCATTTTGTAATTATACAATTCCCAAAAAATCTTAGTTTTGCCTTAATATTTTTTGTCTTAACAAATCATTTCACCAAACGTTTATTGTCTGAAGATTGTTTGCTGTAATAAATCATTTAATTAAAGACCAAATGCCATAATGACATTATACTGGGTAATATTTTGCCAAGTAAAAATTTGACCAAATAAAAATATGCGTACTAAAATCATTCGAAATATTGCAATGGTATAAAAAAAGGTTGCTAAAATTTGTTTGGGTAATGAAATTTTGTCAAAATCTTTCGGCAAAACGGCAGGATCCCCCTTACAAGACCTCCAGTCGGAACGAGCCTCGGAACGAGCCTCGTAACGACGCGCGCGCATATTACTCTGACATCTCGAAACCGCATGGTTTTAGTGTTAAGCCTGTATAAACTGTATCGTACGTGTTCTGTGTTTTCTGTGACTATTGTGACTCTGTACTATCCTCTGTTCTCCTTGTCTTGTGTTTGTACGGTGTGTGTGGAGGGTGCGCCAAAGTTCACCTAAATTTTCAACTCCGATAATTGGAAATCCGAAAATGTTCTTCCTAACATTTTTCATCCTAACAATCACAATTCCTAACTACTCTGTCTCTAATGTTCATAATTCCGAAGCATTCAACTTCATAATGTCAGTAGCAATAAACATCTATTATTTGTTTTCCTATATTTTCTCAACATAACCATCTTTTACACTATTATTCAAAGTCATATCTTTTTTGTTTCGTTCTAATTCAATAAAACACCTATACAGGAAAAGTTTTTTTCCAGTAATTATATTTTTTTTGGTGGTTCAGTATCGGTAATAGAACACATTCCCATTAATTGTTCAATACTTTTTTTTTAATTTTTATCCGATGTAAAATGAGTAAAACATGGACATATTTTCGTAGTAATCTTGCAATGAAACTGCGCGGCGCACACAGGCGCACGCGCCGGGGATGTAGCGGGGTGCAACCCCTCGCGGGAGGGCGGGGAGGCCGGCGGTCGCCCGGCGCCGACCAGTCTGACTCATTCCACGCAAGCGCGCGCCTGTTACGTAATAACTTGTTCGTGTGAAATCGTGTGACGCCCGCGCACCCCTATTGCAATGTCGGAATTCAGTAATCGCGAATATTACGAAATGATTCGAGTGTACATTTTGAGTGGTGAAAGTTTACGTGCAGCTCGAATAATGTACGCGAACGAGAGCATTCCTCGTATGCGAGCTCAAGGAATACGTAACCCCGTGGTTCCAAACGTTAGAACAATTTTAGCCGCCAATCAAAGGCTGCTTGATCATGGACAATTTAGGACTCCAACTCACGCACAATACGCCGTAATGCAGACAGGTTAAAGTATGAATAATAAATAACGATGTTTCAATTTAAATTTAATAGCTAATTTGAAAGTTGTGCCTTTTATTTAAGCTTTATTTTTAGCATTACGATGGTCCTAAGCCCATGAAAGTATGAAGGAAAAATTGGAATTACAAATTAAGAGATAAAATCTAGTCGAACCTAATAAAATAAGAGGTCAGTAACCTACGCCGCACCGTATCGCACAGCTGATTACGTAGGTACAACCAACTGCCTGCGCGCTACGCGCGCCCGCGCCGTGAGTGACCATAACATCAGTTTCAAAATAGACAACTTTCGTAAACGATAACTTTATTTTTTATTACTAAAACATATGAAATTAAAAAATACGTATTTTTTTAAATTTTCAAAAGTTTCTTCTGTCAAAATATCGGTAGAGGAAAAAAACTTTTCCTGTATATAAGGCTAAAAGTGTCTTGGTGTTTTTTGTCTCCGACTAACTGTTTGTCGTAAAAACGATGTGGAAGGGATTCATAGGTTAGGTTAGGTTAGAACTGTGACCAACTACGCGCGAGCCGAGCGAGTGAAGCGAGCGGTGCCGCGGCAGCGGCCGGCGAGCGCTACTTCGAAATTGGTCGCGAAAGTTTTCTAAGTATTTTTTTCATAGTGCCCCCAAGACGACACTCTGACATATATTTTTTATTACACTTGGTAAATGTTTCTTTCTGAGTATGAGTGAAAATACTATGGTAATTATGTTTAGGGATAAAAGCGTTATGATAAAAAACAGTAGGAGTTTAAATATATTTACATTAATGATATTATTAATTACAATTTTCGGAAACATGAGTGTTATGAACATCGCCGGTAGCACTACAAATAGTATGAATGAAAACTTTAGGATGAAAAATTTTAGGAAGAGTGATCATTCGGATTACAAATCATTAGGAAGAACAATTTCGGGTAAAGAACTTTAGGTGAGCCAATATGGACCCGTGTGTGGACCTTAACCAAATAGATCCGTGAGTAATAGCGTAGTGACTTTTATTTAAGCTTCTACCTGCCACACTCGATCACACGTCCATACGTTCATGTGTCAAACCAAGTGTCACTCCATAATCATTTAGACGAAGTAATTCAAAAAATTGATTATTCTCTTTGCTTTACTCTCCATTATTTTTTCGGATTAAAACATAAAGTACGAAATAATCGAATTTATCCGAATGCCAGACTATATAACTTTTTAGCGTTCTGCTTTATGTTACTCATGAATGGGGTGTGTCTCTGCCAGATGTTCATTGTTAACGTAACACATAGGAGTGGACATAAGACAAATTTAGAAAAAGGTTTCTTGAAACTCTCCGACATTCTCTATAACATCACCTTTATGATCGGGTACACGATGGTATTCATTCTGAATATATTCCACATAAATAACAACGTCTTATTAATTTTGAAGATCCAAACTATTCACAGAAGCATCGACTTAAATAGGGGTTACTGCCGAAGTTACATTTATTGGAATTGGATCGCAATAGTAACAAACATTTGTATTAATATGGTTGTAAATGTTTTGTATTACATATCATTTGATTACTCGTGCGTTGAAGACATCATACTTGATGCTTCGACCGACGTTTTTATCATGGCGTCGGATATCAATGTAGTTATAGCAACACGCAAATTACGTGATGGGCAGCGGAGGAGTCCAAAAAAAACACCAAAGTTTCCACTAAATTTATTTAATAAAGAAATTACAATTAATTCTTAATATTAGATGAGTAAGTACTAAGTGGGTGTCCTAACGACCGATGTATGTGACGAAAAGGCCCCGCGCCGAATTTGCTGGTTGGTTTTATTGGATGTCTCAAGTTGGGTTGCGCAATCCGTTCAAAGTAACCGAATGTATGGTGATGACGTATCTGGGAGGCACTCACAGATATAACACCTTCCCCCTTAGATGAGCAACTATTTGCCAATTTCTACGGCAAAAGTTGCGGCTTTCTTATTCCGCTGCGACAACTCGATGGTTTCTTTATTCGTTTCAATTTTGACGACTTTTGCTCGATGACGACGAATAAAGTAGATGGTAACAAGTGCACCTGCACTTAACAATGCAAGTACAATCGCGTACAATGGTATTGTTGTGTGGTAGAGACTCGATGAATCCGCAGTATCGATTTCAACAGACGATTCCATTGTAATTTGTTTCTGTATCTTGTGCAATGTACTGAGATCCATTGAAGTCATTTGGTAATTTGGTTGAATCTTCTGAGAATCATTAGTCATCCGTGGGAGCGCTGTGATTTCAATTGAAATCCCGTTGACTTTGTCATCGATGTTGGCCAATGTGAATTTCGGGGTTTTCATTGTGCAAGACTTCGGAATTGTAGCCAAAAAACTTCCTTCCAGAATTTGATGTTTTTCAGGGCCGCAGTAAAGTTGAACCTTCGTGGGCTTCGGGAACGAAACTATGTAGTGTTTGCTATCCAGCTCCAACAGGGCTTCCTTGGCCAGAGAAATAGGCGTGATTTGACACGTTTCATCTATCTCCTGGAAATGTATGAGTTTTTCTATGCAATCCTGACTGGAGCGAATTTGGTGGCTTGTTTTTTGCTCGCAGATATGCCAGTTACCTTCCTTTCCTTACCTTCGGGCATTCAGCCTCCATGTACACATATTCCTTTGAATTGATCGCTATATATGGATAGGAAGGTAGGATGATCTCAAAGTTTTTATTAGGAACTGGACAAAGTTTAAATAGTTCAAAAGTACTGGGAAGAGTGATAGGGAATTGAAGGATAACCACGATTTTCTTATCAACATAATACGAACCTAAGCTAATTATGTCATAGTAATATCTAATGTCTAAGTCTATTATCTGATCGGTGCTATATAAATGCTGTAATTTGCTTATCATAGTTCTTAATTCCCTAACAGATAGAATAGAATGGTGCAAGGATACCGTGCGACTAAAAGCTAATATATTTTCTAGCCTACTTATTTCACCGGATAACTCTTGTACGTTATCGTTAAGTATAACGAAGAGTTGCGCAAGGTGAGCATATCTTAAAGTACGATCGCTCTCTGACGTAGTCATATTGATGACGTACGATAGGGCTTTATCTAATTTAAGCTGATTTGTTGTCAGATTATTCAGTATATGAGTTTGCTGTAAAGAAAATTCTTTAAATAATGAAATATGTTGATTAATTTTGTTGGAAATGAGTCTATCGTTCCGTTTTAAAATTTTCATAGCATTTTCAAACCTTATAGCATCATCATGATCCAAATTTCCCGAAATTGATTTTATCAAAGTGCCCAATGGGTTTATCAAGCCACGTTTGACTCTACTAGGTTGCAACGTTTCTAATTGTAAAAGGATTTAATTTAATTTTTTTATTTATTTATTTTTTTTTTTTATTACTTAATTTGTCCGTAGTGTCACGTAATTGTCGTTGCAAGCCATATATCTGTCGTTCTATCTGAATTAAGTTAATGTCCTGTAAAAACGTATGATAATGGGATACGATTTTCGTGTCTCCTAGATTATAAGGTAAAAGTCCCGGTCCGTCATCTAAGCTGTCAAGTTGGATCTCTTGAGCTCGGCCCAGGCTCGTTATCGTCAGTAGTAAGTACCTGTAACAATCGAGGGTCTTTATTCTTTTTCGGTCGTTTCAGTCTACCTTTAGCTACCGGTCCTCGTTTCCTTGAAGTATAAATATGAATAGGTAAATTAGCAATAACCTTGTCTTGAGTAAATCGAGAGGCAAGTTTTTGCCGAGATGCAGTAGGGTTCCGTATATATATCTCCTGGTTTTTTGAGTACTCAATTTCAGGTTCCCTATCGCTGTTACGTTGCGTCATCAATGCCTCGCGTTCGGCAAGCGATGATTCATGGACAAGGCTATATACCGTTTCCATTCGACTACGGTGATCTTGAATGTACTGTTGTAGTAATCTTTCCGACAGATTTAAATCTGTGGGGTCCCGCGGGTCGAAATGTCCAGTGATAAGGTCAAACGGTCTACATTTGGTCAGACTATGAATGGAACTGTTATATGCCAAAAGGGCGTAAGGGACTAAAGTGATAGCACATTCATTTTTGTGTTTCAGCTTTAATATGCGTAAATGTTCAAGAAGTGTGCTATGGAAACACTCTATCATCCCATTTTCATTCGGGGTATGAGCTGCAGTAGTATGATGTTGTACTTTCTGTAATCTTAAAAATTCACTTACTACTTGATTTGTGAATTCGGTTCCCTGGTCAGTTATTAAATTCATTGGGTAACCATGATGCGTACAAAAAGTTAAAAGTGATTTTATTATATTAGGGGCTGTACAGTCTGCCATACGGTAAGCCTGAGCATATTTACTAAAAGAATCAATTATAGTCAAATATTTTTCTTGTTCGATAGTTAACACATCGGCGTGTGCAGTTTCAAAGGGCTTACTCGGCGGTGGAACGATTATAAACTCTTGGCGAATAGGATTACGGTCGTATTTTGCACAGTTACACATCTTGCATTCATTAATGTACTTAGTTATGTCAGGTTTCATTTTAGGCCAGAAAAATTGACGTGATAAAGCTAGATAGGTCTCATTTATGCCACGGTGATTTGTCTTTCCCTCGTGATACTTGCGAATAGTATCCTGTTGCTTTAAATATTCGGATATATTAGTCACTTGGCATTTAACTAGAATCAACTTCATAGATAAGCTTTTAAAATTTCTTTGAATTACAGGAACGATTTCAAGCATTCTCTCTATTGGTTGGACTAAAATAGCTGTGCGGAATTTGGGATCTACGCGTTTTTTTATTAGGTCTACAATATCATTATCAAAATGAGATTCTCGTACATTCGTTACAACTTGCAGGTAAGTATCAAACGGTTTTTTAATTATGGACTTAGATATTGGTGAGTCACTAACTATATTAACTATAATTTGTCTACGATATTTATTTAAGGGGTCTTCACTAATGGGAATTTCGATAATTGGGCTTTCTACGCTAGTGTGAGCGGTCTCACCGTCCGATATATCTTGAATTTCAGGTGCTGTAAGAGTTGAAGAACTGTGATTATCTTGGACCAATGAAGAACTATCCAATGACATAGCTTCAGGTGCTAAAATCGTTGAAGACGTAGTATGGTGACGTCGTGGTGCTTGTGACATGTTGACTATCATTGAGATAGTTTCATCGTTATGAATTTCAATTCGCGACAAAGCGTCAGCGTTTGTATTACATTTACCCTTTTTATAAATTACATTAAAATCGAATTCGGATAATTTTAGTCTCCACCTAGTCAGACGCGAATTAGGCTCTTTTAAATTCATTAGCCATTGCAACGGTTTATGGTCGGTGACTACTTTAAATTTGCGCCCAAATAAATATGGCCTAAAATACTTTGTGGCCCAGACGATTGCGAGGAGTTCTTTTTCGATCGTTGAATATTTCGTTTCGCTATCGTTCAGTGTCCTAGATGCATAAGCTATAGGCCTATCAGTTCCTATTGGACCTTGGGATAGTATAGCGCCTAGTGCGAATTTGGATGCATCAGTAGTGAGAATGAATTCCTTTGAAAAGTCTGGATACTGCAGTATCGGGTCATTAGTCAGAAGAGTCTTACAGTGTTCAAAATGTTTTATATAATTAGGTGTAATATTAATTTTAGCTCCTTTTTTCAGACATGTGGTAAGAAATTTTGTAACACGAGCGAAATCGGGAATGAATCTACGGTAATAACCGATAAGGCCTAGAAATGATTTAATTTGTTTCGGAGTTTTTGGGATAGGGTAATTTACAATTGCCGAAATTTTGTCGGGATTCGGTCTGACACCTTCCGGGGTAATAACATGTCCTAAATATGGTGTTTCACGTTTTAGGAACTCGGACTTATCCATCTGGATCTTAAAATTGGATTCCCTAAGACGCTGAAATACTTTACCTATGTTATCTATGATTTCCTGTAAAGAAGTACCAAAGACTAGGATATCATGCCATGGGCATTCGCAGAAATTCATAATGTCCATGCTCCACATTGAATGCCGTTTTATGAATATCTTTAGGGTCTAATTCAACCTGGTAGAATCCATTAGTTAAATCAAGGGTAGCGAAGTATTGACACTTTCCTAGCTTATCTAATATATCGGTGACATTTGGGATGGGATATTTATCGTCAATTGTCTTCTCGTTCAACTTACGGAAGTCAATGACTATGCGCCACTTAGTTTTGCCAGACGCGTCACTCTTCTTTGGTACCACCCATATAGGTGCGCTCCATGCGGAAGTAGAAGGCCTAATTATCCCTTGATCTAACATTTTACTGATTTGACTTTGTACCTCATCCTTATGAATATATGGATACCTATACGTTTTACTATAGACAGGTAATTCGTCTGTGGTGTTAATGCTATGTTTAATTTGGTTTGTAAAAGTTAAAGGTTCATCTTCAATATAGAATACGTCCGAGTATTCTCTGCAGAGGTTAGTTAAATTGATTGTCTCCTCTGGATTTAAATGATCCATGCGCAATCGCGATAACACCTGCTTGGTTCGACGAGTATTGATGTTGAAAGGATCCGATTTCACTGCAGGTACAGTTTGTTCGCTAAATACATGTGCGACGATTGGTTCTGACAAAGATAAAATTACGTCATTATTAGTAGGGTTAGATATTTCTAAAAAAGCTCGATTATTTTTTGCTGTAGTTATACATTCACTTATGTTACAACTCTGTATACTTTGCTGATCTATGTGTATATCTCCTTGGCCAATACTAATGGGTAAATTTACTATTTTAGAAGATTGTGCCGGAATAATTTTCTCGTACAAATTTACACTTTGGGAGGTATACATATGTATAGGGTTGCTAGAAAATTCAGTTTTAAGTACCCGAGAACTTAAGTCAATTTTTGCTAAGAACCGTTCAAGAAGATCGCACCCTATTAGTCCGTCAAAGTAATCATGGAATCTGTATACGTTCAATTTAATTGGTTTATTGTCTTTAAATTCTTTAAAACAGGGTATAGTGATTGAGTAATAATTCATCGTGGATGCATGCACGTTAGCGACTATAAATGGTTCATAATCAAGTTCATAATCGGAATAGTCCCTTGCCACAGATTCAGGACTTATGAACGACTGATTAGCTCCCGTATCAATTAAAAATTTTAAAGGTGGAAAGTCAGGCCTAATATTTAATTTTAAAAAAGGTAATTGTCTTTTCCCTTGTATATTAATTTCTATTCGGGGGCATTTTTCTGGGCTTCCTTTGGAAAATTTGACGGCTTTGGGTTTTCAGGTGAAACTGTGGGGGTGGGTTCACCTACGGAGGTGTCCTGTGTCAATGTCAAGTGAGTGGTCGGGTCACAAGCTGGGACATAGTCATAGTCACAGTAGTAAAAGTCCTGTGGGACATAATAGTCAAAGTCGGGTTCTTGTACAAAAAATTCATTTACATTTGCTTCTCGTGTTCTAAAGTAATTACTAGGAGGTGGATTACCGTAATTACGCCAATCATGCATATTGGTCGGTGGCAGAACACGTGCGACGGGGTGACTAACACCGCTCATTGGTCGAGGCTGGTTGTTCGGTGCCTGCTGAGACGTTGAGGGTCTAGGGTTGACTTTAAAACCGGTGGACATATTGGATCGCGGTAAAGCTTTGAACATTTGTTGGGTTCTAGACGGTCCCTGATAAAATGGACTAGGCTGCTGTGGAATAAAACGATTTGGATAAGAATTTCGAGGCATCAAATTTCTATTCATCTGAGGATACTGAGCTAGCAAATTTGGGAATATAGGAAGTAATATTTTACTTGAAGGTATAATTTTTTGTTGGAGGTAAACAACGTTCATCTCCTCTTGGGCATATTCTAAAGCTTTCTCCAGGGAAGGGGGCCTCATGCATCGAATCTTAGATCCTAGAGGTTCCGCTAAGCCTCGTAGATACGTCTGCAAAGCTAGTTTTTTATACAAGGTTCTTTTTGCTTCGACCGTGGTAGCGACATTGTCGTGTATTTCTACGTAGGTCATGATGGTGCTTAAAAGGTTTAACACGCGCTCATAGAATACTTGAGGCGTATCCGATCCTTGAGATAGTAACGATAGATCGTTATATAAAGCAGACTCATCTCTATGGTCTGAAAAAATATGAATTAATGTATTCCTAATACCGTTCCAATCCCGGGGAACACCATTTGTTACTAATGTCCTAGCGGCGTTCCCGGTGACCTTATTTAATATGCCATTTAATAATGCTAAGTTAGTAAGTTCATGACCAGGTGCTGGATTAATATATCTCTCAACAAGTTGGTCACATAATGATAAAAATCTAATTAGGGTATTACTATTACCATCAAATTCTGGTACTAATCGTAATGCTTTAACAATTTTATCAATCACATCGTCTTGATTTTCCATTATTATTTCTAAGCTACCTAACTCTAAATTTCGGGTAGAGTCCCTCAGCGCGTTGCGAGAGGACAACCGATTGTCCAGGGGTTCGATACCCCCAGTAGATCGCGATGATCGTGGGTGGAAAATTTTGGAGGCGGGAAATAGCGACCGACTGTAAGGAATTTGTGCAACTCACATATAGTACATATCGGCGGTTCCCGTAGTATCGATGTCTGGATACGGTCTACAGGATCTCCAACGGCTGCTTTTGGTTCTTCCGGATTGTCGACGACGCACGTTGAAACATGAACAGCACGCACAAATGTCCAAATGTTCAGCTCGATCGTGAAATTAGTCTTTGATTTGCACGCACTGACTCGACAATCCTACCGGCTGCGCCAATTACGTGATGGGCAGCGGAGGAGTCCAAAAAAAACACCTAAGTTTCCACTAAATTTATTTAATAAAGAAATTACAATTAATTCTTAATATTAGATGAGTAAGTACTAAGTGGGTGTCCTAACGACCGATGTATGTGACGAAAAGGCCCCGCGCCGAATTTGCTGGTTGGTTTTATTGGATGTCTCAAGTTGGGTTGCGCAATCCGTTCAAAGTAACCGAATGTATGGTGATGACGTATCTGGGAGGCACTCACAGATATAACACGCATCATAATATTGTTAAGAAAATACCTCGATAAATGTATTGAATATAGTATATTAATGATGAATGTTGACCAGGATGATGATGAGCATTATCTGAAAATGCTTGTCGATTGTTGATATCAACAAGTCACACGTAAGGCCCTTCGTACACAATGCTACGCTTATTGAAAGTATAAACTTTGAATATTATTATTGTTTTCTTTATTTATTTCCTTTACATATAATTTACATTTTTAAATATTCCTATTCAAAGTAATATAAAAATATTTAAAAATATAAAAAATAGTAGCCCACCGGCATCGGGAATAGGGTCCGAGCTACCGGTGGCCAGGGCTCTTGAGAGAGGAACCTCCTAACGATACGCGCCGTGTCCAGAAGTACTCTTTCTTAATCAAGCCCTTGATCCAGCTGCCAAGCGAGAGCCTCCTCAGATGTTGGTCGAGACTATTGGCTATTAAGCCATTGGCCGACACGACTATCGGCACAATGACTGCTGTACTCACGTCCCACATGTCGACAACCTCGCGAGCCAGATCGAGATATTTAAATTGTTTATCTTTCTCTGCTTTCACAAGGTTCGTCATGCGGAACCGTTATATCAACAATCATTGCTCCAATCGATCTATCACCACAATGTCAGGCTTATTGGCAACAATATTCCTGTCAGTGACGATAGATCGATCCCAATACAACGTGATATTACCATCATCGAGAACTGGGTCGGGCGCATACTTATAGTATGGCACTTCTGATTCCACGCCTTTCGGCTTCGTTAAGGGTATTGTTACACCCATTATAACTGTCACTGGACATCCTATATAATGCAAAAAATGGGTCCATATTGGCTCACCTAAAGTTCTTTACCCGAAAATGTTCTTCCTGATGATTTGTAATCCGAATGATCACTCTTCCTAAAATTTTTCATCCTAAAGTTTTCATTCATACTATTTGTAGTGCTACCGGCGATGTTCATAACACTCATGTTTCCGAAAATTGTAATTAATAATATCATTAATGTAAATATATTTAAACTCCTACTGTTTTTTATCATAACGCTTTTATCCCTAAACATAATTACCATAGTATTTTCACTCATACTCAGAAAGAAACATTTACCAAGTGTAATAAAAAATATATGTGGGTAGAAGATGATAGGTCAGGTCAGAGTGTCGTCTTGGGGGCACTATGAAAAAAATACTTAGAAAACTTTCGCGACCAATTTCGAAGTAGCGCTCGCCGGCCGCTGCCGCGGCACCGCTCGCTTCACTCGCTCGGCTCGCGCGTAGTTGGTCACAGTTCTAACCTAACCTAACCTATGAATCCCTTCCACATCGTTTTTACAACAAACAGGTAGTCGGAGACAAAAAACACCAAGACACTTTTAGCCTTATATATAGGTGTTTTATTGAATTAGAACGAAACAAAAAAGATATGACTTTGAATAATAGTGTAAAAGATGGTTATGTTGAGAAAATATAGGAAAACAAATAATAGTATAATAGATGTTTATTGCTACTGACATTATGAAGTTGAATGCTTCGGAATTATGAACATTAGAGACAGAGTAGTTAGGAATTGTGATTGTTAGGATGAAAAATGTTAGGAAGAACATTTTCGGATTTCCAATTATCGGAGTTGAAAATTTAGGTGAACTTTGGCGCACCCCAAGATTACAACAGGTGTGCCTCGTGGAAACGGACAAGTGGAGAGAGTTCATCGCATCTTGATCCCAATGCTAACCAAGCTATGTATAGAAGACCAATCACAGTGGTATAGACATGTTGGGCGGGTCCAGCGAGCACTAAACAGTACTTACCAAAGATCAATAGATGCTTCACCATTTCAATTACTCATCGGTACAAAGATGAGATGTAAAGAAGAGGTAGAGGTAATGAATCTTTTGCATCAAGAAATCATTAATACATATGACGAAGATAGAGAAAATTTAAGATTAAAGGCTAAACAGCAGATTCAGAAGGTGCAAGATGAAAATAAGAAAACATTTAATGAAAAGAGGAAACCTAGTTCCACCTATGAGTTGGATGACTTAGTTGCCATCAAGCGAACTCAGTTTGGCCCAGGACTTAAAGTTAAACCTAAGTATTTCGGACCGTATAGGATTATCAAAGTTAAAAGAAGTGATAGGTATGAGGTGCAGAAGGTGTATGACACCACGGAAGGGCCAAATAAGACATCCAGTTCTGCAGACAATATGAAGAGGTGGCCAGGTAAGGATGACTGAATGTTTGATGTTGTGTGTGTATGATGACGTGGGTAATAATACTGCTCAGTATTCTTGCAACTACTAAGTTAGGTGTTTCAATTACCGCGTTGTTGTTATAGACTATTTTGTTAGGACATTGTTATTTTTAATGTTTCAAAATAAAACTATGTTGGTTAAGTTATAACAAACTATGTGTTATGCCATGTTGTTTAAGATAATGTAAACAAGTATGTACCTATTAATTAGTTAATAATTAGTTTCCATAGTAACCTGTGTCTTAAGTTCTAAATAAAGATATCTAGATGTTTAGTTGTAAGATTTAAAACTGATGGTTACTTTCCTATTTAAAGAGTGTTAAATAGTTGTACAATGTTGTCTTAGTCAATAAGTAATTCTGCTTAGTCTAAGTTAAGATTGTAAGTCATTGTATGCATGTATGGTGTATAAAAAGGAGGTATATCTGAGGGCAGATATGAGTGCAGGACGGCCGAATGTAGGATGTGCGGACATGGAACGTAAGGATAATGTAATGTAAAGTAAGAATGCAGGAAATGGAATGTTAAGGTGCGAGTGAGAGGGGAAGCGAGGAAAGAGAGAGAGAATAGAGGATGGCGGCGTGAGTGTGGTGTGTGAAAGACGGAAGACGAGTGTCTTAATTTAAATTAAGAAATAAACTAGAACCAGTGCTATTTTGTGTAAAGTGCAAAGACTGAAATAAAAACACCGTTAGTTTACAAGCACGTGATTTATTTGCTGCGACCCCACACATCTACATATAATATAATATATAATCAGCATTGCCATCCAACGTGGCAATGCTGCCAGCCTTCTTGGCACTTTTCCTGTTGACACCGATGTGGACGAATTTTTTGACGACTTGTAACCCTTTTGATACTTGTACATATTTTTATTACTATTTTATAAATTGTGTGAAATATTTAGTTTACTTGGATTTTTTGTCTACGGATCCCGTTTGGTTGCCTTATCCTACTCTTAAATTGGTGCCGTTCAATATATATGCATGTATTTTTTTATTCACTTAAGGTGGAAGCGTCAGGGTAGCCCGCGAAATTCAAATTTTCTTACGTTTTTTGCAATTTGTGTCGTCGACTGCTGGACATAGGCCTCGCCCAAGTGTCGCCACAGTGACCGGTCCGGTCCGGTCGCTACTCCAGAACTTTTCGGCCCCATCGGCCATCCGTTCTGCGAGCAATGTGCCCTGCCCACTTAAGTTTGGCTATTCTTCGGGCTACGTTGGTAACCTTGGTTCTCTTGCAGATGTCCTCATTTCTGATTTGATCACGCAAGGAAACTCCGAGCATAGCCCTCTCCATTGCCCTTTGGGTGACTTTAAGCCTTCTGATGAGGCCCATTGTGAGCGACCACGTTTCGGTCCCGTATGTAATCACTAGCAACACACACTGGTCAGGTTGTATCTTGATGAAACTATAAATCGTGCAAGTAACACGTATGTGGACTTACTTTCGGATTATTTAAAAAATAAAACCCAATCAGTTAAAATTGGAGAGCACATTAGTGACGAACTGCCAGTTGAGTTTGGGGTGCCACAAGGCAGTATACTAGGTCCCACTCTTTTTCTCTGCTATATAAATGAGCTCTGTTCCCTTCAGATTAATAATTGTCGCATCTCCGCATATGCAAATACTGCCCTAACCTTTTTCGCTGACTCGTGGAATGAGCTTTTTATTCTCGCGCAAAATGGTTTTAACACTGTGTGTCACTAAATGAGGATAAAACCAAATACATTCTATACTCTATTCGCAATCAGCTTGAACTTAACACCCGCACTATTTACAATATCCGCGCACATAAATGTAATTTCCCTCCAACTTCAAACTGTAATTGTCCCAATATTAATCCTACCAAAAGTTTTAAATACCTTGGAGTCGAAATTGATGCGAATTTAACTTTTGGGAACCACATTGGCTTTCTATCTAACAGAATACGGAAGCTCACTTACATTTTTAAAGGGCTCCGTGACGTAGCAGACAAACAAACGATGAGGATGGTATACGAGGCTCTGGTGCAATCTATTATTGGCTACTGCATTACCACATGGGACGGGGCATGTAAAACCAAACTGATAACAGTAGAAAGAGCCCAAAGGATGATACTAAAAGTTAGTTTATCAAAACCACGTCTTTTCAACACCGTAGCACTTTATAAGGCACAGGTGCTAACTGTACGCCAGCTGTACATATTGCTTACTGCACTTCTCCAACACTCAAACCTACCCGTAGAAGGGAGAAAACGCATAGGTCTCTCCAGGAGAAACTTCGCAGTATGTAGGACGACTGCGGTTGGTACTTCCTTTGCGCAAAGATTCTTCCCTTTCCGTGGAGGTGAATTGTATAACAAACTAAATAAAATTATAAATATATCAAATTGTAGTAAAGTTGAATGTAAAACTAAAGTTATCAAATGGTTATTTGAAGCTAAACTTTACGGAAACAGAAAAAATACTTGAGATAGCTAAGTAATGTAAGTAGGCTAGGCAGCCCATACTTACGTACATAATTTGGTAGATAAGATTTTAGTCATATTCTTATATCTGTATATTCTATATACATACATACTATATAAAATAAACTGAATACTAGTCTCATTGGCATTTCCGGAACTTGTCTTCCAGTTTACGTCACGGAACAGCTTCCAGGTAACATTAAAAAACTATATTATCAATCAAGAGAGTTCGCGAAAAACCACAATTTTAAGTTCTGTTGGGTCTCAAACGGTAACATATTTTTACGCAAGCAAGAAGGTGACAAACAATTGTTAATCAGTTCTGAAAAATGTCTACAAGATATAGGTTTCACTGGCAAGTGACTAGTAATCCATATTGTCAAAAACTTTATTATATTAGCATCCGTCTGTATAGTATTATTAATTTTAGAAATTGTACTTGCTTCTAAATTTAAAAACATAAACAAATCATGTAACATTGACTTAACCACACAAATAAAATCCCAAAATGGCATACATATCCTATACAAGAATACACTCACAACTCACTCATACAAAGACACTCCCTATAACATTCAACCTTACACAAAACAAATAACAAACGACATACTGCTTATTAGGCAAGTCCTAACTTTACTAGATTTAGCTTTGTATCACCTCTTGCTCTCTCTACACTCTCCCAGTGGATAGCATAATCAATATAAGCAGCGAGCTTGACTCGCTTACAGTAGGTGACTCATTTAACTGTGCCCCAGAAGATTGTATGGACTATGTTAATAACACTAACAGCAACATAAAAATACTACACTTAAACATTCGTAGCCTAAATAAAAACTTTGACCAAGCCCAGCTATTACTACACTCACTGAAACTTGATTTAGACGTGGTAGTTCTTACAGAATGTTGGCTTAGTAAGGTCAGTAATATGCCTGTTTTAGCTGGATATGATTCCTATTGTACCACTATAAACAATAATCAAAATGATGGGATTGTTATTTTTAAAAAACAAACTCTCCTGACCTCAGAATGGGAACCAGAATTTGTAAGTGGGAATTGCTTGGTATGCAAATTGGCTAACCAAAATATCGCTATCGTGGCAGTGTACCGATCCCCGTCATACAGTTCCAAAGAGAGTACCGAAAAATTTCTGGATAGTTTAAACAATGTCTACTCTAGCCTATCTTCCTTTAAAAATATAGTTCTCGTTGGCGATATTAATATAGATCTTAAACTCAATAGTACAGATAACCGCTGTCTCGAATATCTCATGCTAAATGCCTCCCACGGTTTACTTCCAACCCACCGATTCAACACCCGACTGGATAGCTGTCTGGATCATGTACTTGTTAAAAGTACCCTGCCTGTTACTACCCTTGTACTAGATTCACACATCACAGATCACAAACCAGTGTTATTTAATATTGCTAACACAAACCCTGACACTATACCACTTCACATAGCTACCCGCATAGATTACGAAGCAGTCAAGTTAGATTTAGTAAACTCTGATTTTTCCCCCTTGTACAAAATTACTGACCCCAATTTATCCACGAATGCCTTCATAAAAATCATCTCCTCAGTCATTGACAAGCACACAAAACATATTAAAATCCCTAGAAAAAAAAGAATAATAAAACCATGGATAACCACAGGCATTTTAAAGTGTATACAAAACCGTGACCGATTGCATAATAGATTAAGGAAAGATCCCAATAATCTTATTCTGAAAATTACCTATTCTCGGTACCGGAATTTTTGTAATGACTTGCTCCGAAAACTAAAAATTTCCTATGAGAAAAGCGAACTTGAAAAATCTCGGAATAACCCTAAAGCACTTTGGAAAACGATAAAACAAATCACAAACACCACCAAAAAAGAACCACCAATCCACAAAAGAAAACTAGCCCGGTCGAGCTGTTGGATATCTGTGACAACGCTATATCATCCGCAAACGAAGTGTGTAGATTTTTCAGCAATATAGGAACGAACTTGGCAGAAAAAATCTTGTCCCAGTCTCATCAACCCACAAACCTACCTAGGAGTTTAAGTCACAATACATCATCACCCAACCCCGCCAACTCTCTTGTAATACTTGAGGTTGATGAATCGGAAGTGGAGTCACTTATTCTGCATCTGCGAAACAATTGCGCAATAGGTTGGGATGGCATATCTCCCCTAGTGTTAAAGAGTTGCCGCCAGATCTTGACTCCACCATTGACATATATTTTTAACTGCTGCCTTCAAAAAGGCATCTTTCCTGATGCGCTTAAAAAAGCTGTTATTCATCCAATTCATAAGGGAAGGAACAGAAACTGTGTCAACAATTATAGACCCATATCAGTCCTATCAGCGCTCTCTAAGATATTGGAAAGGATCTTGAATAATGCTCTAAAAAAATTCCTCAACAAACATCGGCTCATAGCAGATAATCAGTATGGTTTTCGCTCAGGAATTTCAACTGAGGATGAAAGAAAGAAAGAAAGAAAACATATTTATTTGGCACATGCCACAAGTACACACAACAAACAAATAAAAATAATTTAAATTTACACAATAAAAAAGTTAAAACTAAACAAAAATAAAATAAAAAATAAAAAGAGATAATATTGTGCGTCTCACGGCTGCACCAAATAGGCCCAGTTCAGCAAACTGCCGAGCAGCTAGTGCCCGACGCTGATTTTCAAATGGACCTGGGATGGTGATGTGACGGACATAAAACAGTTTTGTTCCTAATTAGGTAAGTGTAGGTATGCATGAATATATACTTAAATAGAACTAATCTGTGTATAGTAATAATAACAAATAAAAATACGTAGGTACATAGGAAATATAAAAAAAAAAATAAAAAAGCAAAACAACAACAAAAAATAAACAAGAAGAGTGCAACACAAAACAAGAAACCTAAATAAGTTAAACGGGCGCATAGAAACATAAACCTGTTTCGCACGTTCCCACTTTGTAAACGCCTAATACTCGTATGTCATGAATCCGTGCACTTCGTCGCTCAATACGCTGCAGGCAACCGAGCGCGATGGACTTATAATAAATTAAAATTTGTAAGAAGTGAACGGAAAATTTTGCAGATGTGATGGCAATTGTGTGGATACATAAGTACGGTAAAATATTACATTTCCGACGGAAAATGGTGTAAAAATATACAAAAGTAGATACACGAAGAGCATAAAATATAATAAGGTAAGCTAGTTTTAAAAAAAAACAAAATGACATAAAAAGTGCTGTATATGTAAGATGAAAAGACGCCTTTGTAATTTCTTTTATTGGTTTTTGGACTTACAGATGTCAAGTCTCAAGACAGAGCTACCGATCACACTCGGGATCAGTTACTTGCCAGATATGAGTGCAAAGGATGGGTGAAAGGAGCCACCCCGACGCCGTTTGTTCCTGTCGCATACAAGTGGGCCAGGCACAATAGGTAAGAAACATGCGCCTGCGTTGCTGCAATGCATACTTTGTGGAGGTTAAAAAAAAATATATATAATAGGCGATTATTTAGTGTGCTATTTTGCATACCGCAGGTCTCACAAAAGTGCGATGTGTCGCTGCGGCGCCGCGGATATCACGACACCACTCTCCAGCTGAGGACACAAGTGGCATAATCCTAAGCGAGCCGAACGTGAGCATGAGCAGAATAATTGTATACATCAGCTATTTATACTTTTGTGCAGCATTAGTCGACAAAGATATTGTACCGTGATCAAGCTAATTAGATAGGCAGGTAGGGTAATTTGTATATCATATAATTGAGACATTCAGTGCGACCATATCCAACTTCCGTTGCGATTCCATTAGATACTGCCGTAAACGTCTTCTGAATGTGTCTATTGTGCTGATCATTCTTATCGGTGGTGGCAAGTTATTCCAGATTTTGGAAGCCGCATAACGAAAGCTGCCCCTGAAAGCCACTGTGTTATGAGACTGAGTTGAGAGTTGTTGAGAGCATTGCCTTCTCCCACATTCGCGCCTACTAGTTAACCAACTTAGTTTATTATATAAGTAGTCCGGTTTTTTATATTTAACCACACCGAACAGGAGGCACGCCAAGTGTAGTTTTCGTCTGGATTTCATTTTTAGTGAGAAATGCTTGTTTAGAAAAGGTGTTACGTGACTTCGCCGAGGAATATTGTAACAAAACCGCGCGCACGCGTTTTGTACTCTTTGAATGAGTCGATCTGTACGAGCTAATAGGCGCGGGCCGTACACTGTATCAGCGTAGTTTAACCTAGATAGTACCAAGGTTTCCACAAGCTGTTCCCGTAGTGATTCCGATAAGTAAGATCTAATTTTATATAAAACCTTCAGGCGATAAAAACAGTTTCTGACAGAGTCTGCTATGTGGTTCTCAAAACGAAGGGCTTTGTCCATCGCAAGACCTAGATTTCGCGCCTCATACACTCTCTCAATTTGTTCGCCCATTAGTTCCAAGCCAAAGGTCAAAGGCAGTCGGGCCAGCTGCTGTCTTGTGCCAAATACAATATATTTAGTTTTGGTAGGATTCAGCGACAGGCAATTTTCCTCAGACCAAACAGCGATTCGTTGAAGATCTTCGTTAAGGTATTTAATGGCGCTGTCATACTCGTCTGGTCTGAAGGAAATATATAGTTGTACATCGTCGGCATATATATGGTACTTGCATCTC
This sequence comes from Noctua fimbriata, assembly GCA_905163415.1. Taxonomy (NCBI): domain Eukaryota; kingdom Metazoa; phylum Arthropoda; class Insecta; order Lepidoptera; family Noctuidae; genus Noctua; species Noctua fimbriata. The sequence continues at coordinate 1,694,581 of CAJHZP010000005.1, forward strand.
TGGAGGCACCTTATTATGTCTGCGCAGTACAAAATAAAGAGAATGGGACCCAAAATAGAACCCTGCGGAACTCCTCTCTTTACGGGAACAGGTACCGATCTGAGAGTAGTGCCGTCACTTAAACGCAGGTCAACTAATTGTTCCCTATTACTTAAGTAGCTACGGAACCATTGTATAGCGTCTGGGTCGAAACCGTAATGTTTTAACTTTGACAATAATAATGAAATATTTATAGCATCAAATGCCCTGGAAAAATCCAGTAAAACCAGTATAGTGCACATTCCCTTATCCTGGGCATATAATATATTGTCAGTAACATCCAGTAAAGCAGTAGATGTACTGCGCTGTTTCCTAAACCCTGATTGTAAATCAGGTAAAATGTTATTTTCTTCTAGAAACAGCGTAAGTTGACGACTGACGATTTTCTCTAATACTTTGGATAAGCATGGTAATATACTAATAGGACGTAAATCTTTTAAGTCTATTGGGTTGGAATTTTTTGGCAAGGGCCTAATGGAGGCAATCTTCCATTGGTCAGGGAATGTTGACGTCACGATGGAGCGGTTTATTATGTCCGTCAAAACCTTTAACGTGTGCGGCAAAGTCATATTAATCATGTCCAGATTAATTTTGTCGTAGCCTTCGGCATTACTTTTGAGACTAGCGATAGTGCGTGAGACATTGTTCTGGTCGACTGGAGCGATTGTAAAAATTGCCTCACCGTGGCTATGATTGTCATAGTAATTCATAAGCGATGCGCTTGCCACGGGGTTGCCGGGAACAATCAAAAAATTTCTATTAATTAGGTCAGGATCTGTAAAATGCGACGGAAGGTCTTGTCTAGATTTAAAAGGTAATAATGTGGATTTCAGATTTTTCCAGAGCAATTTGGGGTTTTTTATGTTAGTATTAATGTTATGTTTGAAATACGCAGTCTTTTCATTGTACAGAGAACCAGTCACTAAATGCTTTAAGTCTTTATAGTATTTCTTTTTTGAATCTGACTTCGTTTTCCTATAACTATTTAGTGCTTCGTCACGTAAACGCATCATAAGTTTGATTGTGTCTGTAATCCAGGGATACGATGTTTCTTTTACTGTGTATGATTTGATAGGTGCGTGAACATCAAACAAGGAAGTTACAAGGGTGTTAAAGACATGTACCATATCGTTAACGGTGTCGAGCGATGAAATAATCCCAATGTTTAATGACAATAAGTCTATGTTAAATGATTCCGTGCGTACACTTTTAAGAGGCCGATATTTTACCATGAACGGTTTGAATTTATCACGCTTAATATTAAATTCACTTACTACAATGGAATGGCCGTTGAGTGAACCGAAAGATTCTACCGCTGTGTATCTTGCTCTCAAGTCAGTACATAGTAGATCGATGAGTGTTTCACTGGATGCTGTGTAGTGAGTAGGGCTTGTGACCAGTTGTGTCAGATTAAGACAATTAAGAAACTCATTGATATTTTTCGTTTTTATCCCGTTTGTATCTTGCATATCAACATTGAAGTCGCCAAGTAGAATATAGTGGTCGCAATTTCCTAAAGAACCAATAGCATCCGTTACGGCATCGAGGAAGAGGACAAGATTTAACCATGGCGGTCGGTACGCTGTTCCTATAGCAATTTTTTTGCCGTTCAATGAGAGTGTTAACCACATTTGTTCGACCGATTCGAACCTGGGATCGACCGCACTAGTCCAAGTACGCGCGCTCAGTCCCCGCCGCACATAAAACCCGACGCCCCCACCTCGGCCCGCGCGAACACTCGCTGGTCGCGGCGTGTGGCGCAGACGATAGCCGGGCACTACCGGAGCGCGCCCCTCCTCGTCCGGCCGGAGCCAAGTTTCGTTAATGGCCATAATATCAAAGCAATGACTGTCAAGTACACCAATCAAGTCATCATGACCTGTACCTAATGACCCAGCGTTAAGAAATCCAACTTTAAAATACTTCTCTCCTTTAGTCGCCATTATAAAAGTTATAATAAATTCCGTCATTTAACAAAATGAATATTATCATGAGTGCACATTCAATCGTAATTTGATATAGTAGTTGTCTAAGTAGAATTGTAAATATGTAAATAGTGTATAATATTAGATGTAACATAGGTTTTAAACTGTGGTATATAACTGAAAGGTTTGTAAAAAGGAATATAAGTTTTGTGATGAGTAGGTGTAGGTAAATATGTATAGTGTTATAAAACTGGATTACACTTAGTTCACTGAGGTGCGCCGCGAGACACACACCTGCCAATACAAAACATTGCTTATAGTGTGAAAACAAAGTTATTAATATTACTTTCGACAGGCTGTCACTTACTTTTAATGTCCGCATGACTGCAGCAATATAATTAATTAATTTAAATGGAAAAAAAGTACAAGCAATTGGAGAAGCACAATAGACAAAAACAAACAAGACAGCTTCTCTAAAGTGCCCTATCTGCACTGGTTCCAGGTGGCGCGGGTGGGCCGAAGGTGCGCAGTATGTCAGCCTCACAGCGGATGTGGCAAGTGGCATCACCGGGTTTGTACCGGGCGAGGATACGTCCACGCTTTGACCACACGAACTGCCAACCGAGGCGACTACCCGCCTCACGCGTGCTCCGAAACAACTCCCGGTTCACCTTCGTAAGGCGCTCGTTGACGTAGAAGCGCGTCGCGGGGCCCGGTAGATCGAGATCCGCTGTGGTCATGCCACGACGCACTCGTGCTCCCTCCAGCAGCTCGTCCCGTAGGTCGCGGCGCGCGAGGCGCACGACGAGGAAGCGGGGGCGGGTCTCCACCGGCGCCGTCGCCTGCGTAGCGTTGATGCGCCTGCCTCCGACACGCTCGGCGCTCACAATATCGCGCGCTTTGATTTTGATGCCAATCTTAGCCGCCACCAACATGGCAGTGTGGGTAGGATTTTCTCCACTAACCTCTGGTATATTTGAGATTTGGAGATCATTCGAAAGCAAGTCTTGGTCTCGGTCATTTATGTCGCTCCTTAAGCGGCTTATTAGATCGTCCACATCAGACGATTGCGACACTTGGGGCTGAGCCACTTTGGTCTCCATTACAGCCACTCTTTCCTCCAAGTTACTCATTCTATCATTGGTAAGCTTTAGAGAGGACCTTAGCTCCGACAGATCATCACGTAGCTGCTGGAACTCATCTCGTACGATCTTCAAAAATTCCTCCTTAAAACTGCTTAGCTCAGCCCTGAATATGTCCAGGTTGAGTTCCTGTGTGGCATCCAGTGCTGTGCTATTTATGGGGCTGGTGTCCATTAGGTTCACTAGGCTTTCATCGTGTGGAGCTGGTGTTAGTGCCCGCGACCGTACCGGTGTTTCAGCCCGATTATCCCTCACCCGATTCTTTTCGCACTCAGGGCAGTGCCAGGGGGTCGGTACAGGACCGGCATTCGGGATGGCTACGCATCCTCTATGGTACCAGTGCCGACATTTGCTGCAGTTAACAGCCTCTGCCGACGACAGAAACTTTCCACAAGCACCGCACTTGGCCATGGACGGTGTGTTGAAGCTTGTTTGCTTACCAAATTGATCACCCCAGGTAGTACACTGATCAGGCAACAGATGGCGCTATCCACAGAAACACGTTTATGGCAGTTTTCTACGGTGTTTATTGTTCAGACGAACACCCTAGGTTGAGCACAGCAGCGGAGTATAGGACCGCACAAACCGACGTTGAGTCACAGGTTGATTTTCCGTTCCCCAAAAAATTAGTGTTTATAAACTGTGGGTTTCGGGTATTTATGCACTTGCTGGGGTTCACTATAAAGTTTTTTTTAAGTTTTTTAATATTAACACAGCACATAAACACTAGATAACAATGTTACTTGTAAATTGCACCGACAGAAGTATTTATTTAATAAACTAATGCGAAATCGACTGGTATTTTAATTTATTCGCGAGATGAAGAACACAAAGAGCTTATGGCTGTTTGACATCCGTGACGTCACTCGGATGCAGTTCTGGATCTAACACAGTTGGTTGCGAGGAACCTTGACAGTGGCGTTAAAAGTCTAGGGATATTTTTGGACCTCTCTAAAGCTTTTGACACAGTATCTGTTCCTAAACTTATATCTAAATTGGAACTCCTAGGGGTACGAGGAAACTCCCTCGAAATTTTCAAAGATTATCTCAGCAACCGGACCCAACGTGTAAAAATAGGAGAACATGAAAGTGATGAAAGAATAATAAACACTTACGGTGTGCCTCAGGGAAGCATTCTAGGCCCCACCCTCTTCCAAATATACGTCAATGAGTTGTGTAATCTGACCATCCCCAACTCTAAAATCATTGCGTATGCAGACGACACCGCAGTCATAGTTAATGGACTAAGTTGGGATAGCGTTAAATGCCACGCTGAAGTGGCAATAACAACTGTCATGACATGGCTTAACCTAAACTTGCTTACCCTGAATTGTGATAAAACCTCGTACATTCCATTCTCTATTCGACGAAACAATTTACCTGAAAAGTCATTCTCCATAACAGCTCACACCTGCTCCACACGATCCCCACACTGTTTATGTCCGAAACTCACAAGAACAGATAGTGTGAAATATCTGGGTGTCCAAATAGACGGAGGACTACGATGGGACAAACAGGTTGACGCTATTACTGCTAGGTCTGTGAAACTGTTGCATACTTTTAAATCCCTCAGAGACTCGGCAGCGCCTGAAACCCTGAAGATGGTGTATTATGCACTATGTCAATCTGTCATTGGATATTGCATCACAGCATGGGGTGGTGCAAACAAAACCTGTTTCCTGAAGATTGAAAGAGCGCAGAGAGCCGTGCTGAAGGTAATGTTTCGCAAACCTTATCGATATCCGACTGCGAAACTATACGCTGACTCACAAGTGCTTTCTGTTCGCCAGCTCTTTCTATTGCGGTCTATTTTAAGAAAACACGGTAGTGTTCCCCCTACTGACCCTAAAAAAAGGAAGAAATTACCCATTAGCACCCCCCACAAAACCGCCTTCGCTCAACACCAATACTACACATTAAGTACATACATCTACAAACAAATTCACAAACAATTAAACATAGTCGATCTAAATAAACATGAAATAAAATCGAAATTAACAGAATGGCTACTAAAACAGGACTACCTGAAAACAGAGTCTTTACTCAAGTATGTCGTTTAACTACCTATGTACATATTTCTAATTACATACCCCCACACACACACCCGCGCACACACAAACATACACACACCCGCGCTCACACACATACATACACGCTCACACACAAACATACATATCAAGTGAATGTAAATTATTTCCTTAGAACGCTCGGGTAGATCGACACAGTCTACAATAAATATTATAGCTTCAATTTTAAGCTGAATCACTGTCTCTCAAGATACAGGTTACCTAGTTTGAGAGGCAGGGTTTTCCTTATTGTGTACAGATTTTAGTTTCTAGACTGTAGTGCATTGTGTTACTACCAAAGCTCTTTTAAATTGTCTTATTTTACTTTGTGAAATCTGTATTTTTTGTGAAATAAAGATTATTTATTATTATTATTATTATACACATATATATTCATAAAAATACTTATTGTGTAATAAATTTATACATACACACACACACACACACACACACACACACATACATATACACACCAATTTCGCAATGCTTTCTACGTTGACAATAACTCTATGATGTAATGGGGGGCCTGGAGTTCTAAAATACAGGCCTAGGCTTAGTTTAGACTCCAGATCTCCCACAAATTACAACTTTTTGCCTACTACCTGTCAACTATTTATAAAAAAAAAAAAAATGTAGTTACAGAATTACAATAATTAAGTCGTCAATACAGCCCTCTAAGTTCATTTAACCCCATTGAATGACTTTTTCATGAAATAGTTATTGAATAAATGAACTTAGAAGGTGCACTTGCAGCGTACAGACGTGCTTATTAGCAATATTTAATTAATACTTTAATAATAGTGACCTCCTTTAGTGCAGGCATTACTATGGTAATGCATAAAGTAAACTTGCTTAGTGTGTAGTTTTTATCAATAATGGACACGAAATAGTGAAGTTTTAGTTAAACTAACAAAAGGAAAACAGCCCCCGTAATCCAAAGGGGCCAGCGCAAGCCTCCATCTCACCGTCGCAGACAGCCGCGACCGATGTTATTGTTTCAACGCCCGACATCCAACGATGGATGGCCCAGATCGAGCAGTATGAATGAAGTTGGCTCTATTGCCGCGGATGGGAAACTCAACACCGAGCAGAAAATGAAGATTACGAACCTTTACCGTAAAGTCGAATCTGGTACGTCATAAATGGCAGTCCTATACCAGTCACTGAAGTAAAAAGCTATTCACGCGAATAACACGATCGATACCCTAAAACAACAGCGCGACCTGGCAGAACATATTTTGGAGCAGCAGCTCAAGCAGACGATTAGGGATTCTAGTTCTGCGGGAAATGCTTCTTTTGCCGATATGGTGAAAAGAGGATCGAACCATTTCATTCGACCCAATAACTTAAGCTCTGTCGCCATATAACCCAATGATAAATTGAGAACCAGTGACGAAATAAAAGAACTGGTGCAAAAAATCATACGAGCAAATGAAGCTGCAAGTACGTGGTGTCCGAAAAACGAAAAATGGTGGCGTAATAATAAGTACCGAGACGAAGCATGACGCGATAAGATAAAGAACGTAGTCCAGCTCTCTACACCTGGACTTACCGCCGACGAACCCAACAAGCGCAAACCTCGGATCGTGAATGTAAGAGTGCCGACTTCCTTGGCTGAAAATGAGGTCTTTAAGTGCATTTTCGAGCAAAATCTAGCCGACAAGTTACCAGGGATGTCCCTGGAATCCTTCTTGACCTTGGTAAAATTAAGCCACAAATCTGGGAAGAGAGAGGCTGCGACCTGTAACTACGTTATTGAAGTTGTGGCCAATATACGAAAAATACTAATACCTCAATCAAGGATTTTTATAAATTGGACATCATGTGTGTTAGGGACTTCACGTTAGTTACGAGGTGTTATAAATGCCAGCAGTATGGCCATGCAGCTAAATCTTGCAGGGAGGTAAATTCTACATGTGGTCAGTGCGGTGAAGAAGGTCATATGATGTCCGAATGCGAGAATAAAGCTGACATTCTGAGATGCGCGACTTGCTCCCGCTTTAAAAAGCCCAGTGACCACAAAACGGGAGACGTTGAATGCCCTGCTAGAAAAATAGCGGAACACAGATACATAAACTCCGTCGATTATGAGAGCACCTAGTGCGTCATACTCTAAGCCAGACTTCCGTTGATCATTCGCTGTCTAAGCAAATTGTCGCCCGCAACAAAAATGCCATGACGGTGTTTTTTATTGTTTCTTTGTTTAATACTGCTAACAATCATATTAGTATTAGCAAAGAAGTGCTACAAATTGTTTTCCTTAGATTTTATATACATGTGTGACCTTAATTATTTTTGTTCGTATCTTATAATAGCGTTTAAGTATGTTAGGTATACCATAATATATACAGGGTGTAAACAGACCCTTCACATAGCCGTCAATCAAGCATTCTGTACATCAAAGTAACTTTACGCAAAAATTATTACTGGGAATCGACTTTTTTTTTTTGGGGGTTAAAAATCACATTTTACGGTAGAACTCGATGGAAAACACTCAAAGCATTGTGCTGGTGAATGGATTGAATAGTACGGGGGTCGTTGAGGTGTGTAAAGTAAAAATCTTACATTAAAAACATGTATTTAAAAAAAAAAAACTTGTGAAAAAGTTGGAACTTTGATCCCCAATATCTCCGTAACTAGAAGGTTCCCAGGTATGGTCTAGAACAAAAAAAAATATCGCAAAGACGGGGAGAACAGGTGCCTTTCGGTTATGTTAAGGGTCTATTTACACCCTTTATAACCCCATACTAACTTATTTCACTATAATTTTAAATATTGTTAAGAAATCCTGTAGAATTTAGAGCTCGTCCGGTTTAGCTCTAAATCCTGGGTTGGTTGATATTTGGCTGATTGGTTATGGTTTGGTTGCTGGTATATGACCACTGGTTAAATTATACGAAATAATAATAGTTTCAAAGTTTATATTGAGACTGGTTAATAAATAATAAATTGCCCTTTTATTCTGAATTGTTTCTGTTTCTTTATCTGTTGCTATAATATGTCCCTCAATTCAGTGTGCCTTTTGGCAAAGGCCTCCTCTAGCTCCTTCCACTGTTTTCTGTCACGAGCCACTCTCCTCCAATTGGGGCCCGCTGTTTGCCTAAGCTCATCTTCCCATCTTCTTTTCTGTTTCCCCTTGCTGCTCTTACTGTCCCTTGGATACCAGTCGGTCATTACTTTACTCCATTTCTCTGAATTTGCTCTCATCATGTGGCCAGTCCATCTCCATTTTTGTTGGTCAATCCTGGTCAAGATGTCCGGTAGCTTGGTTTTTGCTCTCAATTGTTCGTTTCTTACATGATCTGCTTTTCGTATGTTTGTCATACTCCGTTCCATGGCTCTTTGGCAGCATTGCAATTTGTTTCTGTGTTGTTTCGTCAGTGCCCATGTTTCACAACCGTATGTTATACAGGGTAGTATGCAGATGGTGAAAACTTTTCTCTTTATAGCGATTCCTAAGTCTCTGGATTTCATGATCTCTTTTAGTGACCAATACTTTCTCCAACCACTTGCTATTCTTGTGTTAATTTCCTTATTGGTTTGATCTTTTGGTGCTATTATTTGGCCTAGATATGTGTATTCATCTACATACTCAAGTGGTTTTGAATCTACCTCTATTGGTTTTTTTTCCGAATTGGTTAACAGTCTTGTTTTTGTTGTGTTCATGGACAATCCCACCAAGGCACTTTCCTTGCTTAAAGCTTGGATCATGAGCTCAAGATGATTTGGGTTTTCCTCGAATAGGACTATGTCGTCTGCGAATCTGAGGTGATTTAGTTTCCGTCCATCGATGTTGAGACCCAGGTGAGACCAATCCAGTTTCCGGAATACATTTTCCAGGACTGCAGAGAATAATTTGGGTGACATTGGGTCGCCTTGTCTGACGCCTCTCTTAACTTTAAACTCGGGCCCTGTCTCTTCTAACTGTATTTTTGCTTTGGTGTTCGAGTATATAGTTTTGATTAGTTCAATATATATTCCAGGTATGCCTTGGGCAGCCAGACTTTCCCATATAGCTTCGTGACTTATGCTATCAAACGCTTTGTTGTAGTCAATAAACGCCATATACAGTGTTTTATTGTACTCATTGTACTTCTGCAATATCTGTTTCACAGTGTGTATGTGATCTATTGTCGAGAATTTTCTCCTAAAGCCGGCTTGTTCTATTGGTTGATTGTCCTCCAGTTTCACGCTTATTCTTTCAAGAATAACTTTCGAGAATATTTTGTACAAGTTGGACATAAGGCTTATAGGCCTGTAGTTACTTATGTCATCTTTCGGCCCTTTTTTGTGAAGCAGAATGATGTGTGAAGTTTCCCATTGTGCAGGAATGTGCTGGTTAAACATAATTCTGTTGAATAATTTTGTTAGTATAGGGACTAGTTCCTCTGCGGATCCTTTCAACAGTTCGTTGGAGATTTTATCAGGACCTGGTGCTTTTTCCATCTTTTGACTATTAATTGCTATTTCCACCTCTCTCTGTAATATTTCTGGTTCGGGTTCAAGTTCTGTTAAGCGGAGACTGGTTATAAAATGGTAAATCTAAGCTAAATTAGCACTAAGATGGTTTGATATGGTTTGGTTGAGTTACGCGATTGGTGTCCGAACACGCACTCACTTGGTAATACTTGCGATACATGCATTTATGGAAATGCACGAAGGCAAAAGTGCTGAGCTGTTCGGTTGCAAATATAATACCGAACATATTCCCGAGCACAAGATGAGATATACGGATAAAGTAATCATCAAATCACCTTAGTTAACAAGTAAGGTGGTAAACAAAAGTAAAATTAACTATATAAAATGGTAAGTTTTAATAAAAGTCTTATATTAAAATGGTAAACAAAGGTAAAAAGTATAATAAATGGTTGCCTTTAAACATAAATTCTTTACACTAAAGAGTCTTCCACTGTAAGCACACGTTCTTTACGCACTTTAGGCAACGTAGGCCTTTCCTTTTTACGCATAGCACTGGGCCACTGCCTAGCGAAATACGCACTTAAACCCATGTGTTCACTCTCACTTTGCTGACGGTCAGCAGTACTCTGCTTTCGCGGTTACACTTCACTTTGCACTTTGACTCGATGTGTAGACTCCGATGTAGTCGCCACAGACTCCTGTCTATGGTGAGGCTCCGCCCGCCTGGCCGTAGAATGCGAGCAGCATCTCACTCTCGTCCAGACCCAGACTACTGCCGCGCATAGGACTACTAAGAGCAGTATGTAGACGACGGTGTACTGGTGAATGTCATGGAATGATATGTCATCGATCTCTGCTTTGGTGGATTTTAGTGTTTTGATTTGTTCTCCAAGAATGAATAGAGATCTGTTCAGACTCATGTCCTCCGGTAATTCTGCTTCGGTTGGTATTTTGACGTTCACAATGTGGTTTATTTGGTCTAGCTCTGGTACGAGCATGTCTGGTGAAAAAAATAATTAACAAACAACAACAACAACAATTTTATTATTGTTTTTTTTTTTAGTATTATTGGATTGTTGTTGTAAAGAGTACAGTGTTGAATCTTTACTTTTAATAAAGCATTTCTGAGTCATGCTAATGATCCCTGCTCGAGTCAACTGACGAACGGTAACTTGATCGTCACATATGATTTTGATGGAATATGTGTCACAGCAAAAATAGTGGTATTGTGACGTTGAGTGTAATTCTACTCATCTGTCTTTGCACACTGTTCTTTTAGTTTTACACCTTTGGTTTGTTGGGCTTATTTCGCAAAAGTTTTGGTCATTTTCCAAGTTTAGGATTGGTTTGAAGAGCAAGCATGTATCAAGTTCATGTTGGGTGGGTACAAAATAGGCATCCTTTTTTAGTTTCACAGCGACGTACTCCGATATTTGTATTATGCTGGTCATACTGTAATTGGTTTGTTGCGGAACTGGTATTATCCTGTATAATTGAAAACTTTCTCGTGCTATGAGCGGGAATTTAATTTCGAAGATAATATATTTTTCTGTGACCCGCGCCTTTGTTCTCAGTAGCTTGTAGATGTACTGAAGGTCTGTCGCTATGTTTGCGATTGGTGAGTTTAAGTTGTAATCTTGGGGCATTTGGCCGTAAATAATTTGTAGCTCTCGTTTGAGCTGCGCTGGTGTCAGTAGATGCAGACTGATTTGGCCATGGTAGATTTCCGATATTGTATCGATCAAAGTATCTTGTATCTGTTTCAAGTTTTGCATCATATTAATGGTAGCTATAGAGACTAATGTGAAGTCCTGTTGTGTAGTTATCACATCGATTTCTTTTTGCAGCTTACTGTTAACTTTGTCTGAGGCATTTAAATGTTTGTTTATGATTTTGTGTTGCTTTGCTATTATGTCTTCAGTTCTTTGTAGTACATTGTGCTCTGCTTCGACGATAGATGTCAAGTTTTTCCATAACTGACCTTGGTGGTGTTGGTTAAGGTGTACTAGTTCAATGTCCTGCTTGTATTTTTCTGCGAAACTTTCGTCTTATACTCCGAACAATGAGTTTTAAATTGAGCAGACAGCATTGATAAGGCCGCGTCGTGTTCGTAGGCGCTCGTCGTAATGCTGGCTAAGCAACAGCTGGTTGTAGTATTGCAGTTCATTGTAATCGTGACGTATTTGTTGGAGTATCATATGACAGTGACTGAATTCTATAATTATTTCGCATGTTTTGTCGAGATCGCTTGTAAAGTCATTGATGGCTTTATCTCCTTGCCAATACGGAAACATGTTATCGTATGTCACTAATTTCCACTTATCCCGAATCAGTTGTACTTTCCCCACGGTGTCAAAGTACAAAGTTTCATTGATATCAAATTGTGTAATATTGTATAGTGCTATTGTTGGCAGTATTATACTTAAGAAAAATAACAATGCCAGTGCAATGTTAGAGCGTATTGGATTATTAGTGTGGTAATTCGATGGTTGTGTGGTAATATGATTGGGTGTTTCATCTCTTTACTTATTTGTGCGGTTCTTAATCTACCCCCTACTCGTAGGATACCATCTTGGTCTATGATGGGGTGTAATGGTAATAGTTTACTTTTCAAATGCACGTTTCCATTCTTAAGTAAGCAACTGACATCGCTGGCAAACTCCATATGTTGCACACTTTTTAAGATCAGCAGTTTTGCGCGGCGGAGTTCACGTAATGTGAGATAAGGTTGACGGCCTTCTTTTGCAGTAGTTAGTCGTTGTATCCATGCAAAAACTCGTACGATTTTTGCAAAGGAACGAGGTTTAATAAATGGTGGATAATATTTGGTATGGTCATGGTTGCTGTCTGGTGATTTTCCACAACTACTGCGTTTGACTGCCTTATCTCTAAGCTGGTTTCATATGTGGTTTGAGATATGTCGTGGTTTTGAAATGATCAATCTATGATGGCCCTTGCCACCACAGATCGTGGTTCTTTAATTGTTTGGTTCTCAATCCACGGCTGGCACAGTCCGCTGGATTTTCAATGGTTTTGACATAACTCCATTTTTCTTTTGGTATTTAAAACATTGCCCCACACTAGGAATTTCTCCTGTATCGTGGGTGCGTTTACAAACATTTAAATTCACATACACAAACAGCCAGACCCGGAACAATTACCTGTAGGCCATACAAATATTTGTTCCGTGCGGGAATCGAACCCGCGACACGAAGCGGAGCAGTCAATCGCTCAGCCACTGCGCCAACCGTGCCGTCATTTTGGTGATTGCTTTCACGTGATTTGAGACGAATGATTTCCATCTCGCTGGATCTCCTTGAATCCATCCTAACACTGCTGTTGAATCGCTCCAGCAATATATTTCTTGGTTATAAGACTCTAGGCAAGTCTGTACTTTTTGCATCAGCTGTGATAATAGTTGGGCACCCATTAACTCTAGCCTTATATGTCTTTACTAACAGGCACTAATCTTGCTTTTCCTGGGACCAAAGTTACCTCGTTAGTATTATTTTGGTTATTGACTTTGCAATATATAACAGCGGCATACGCCTTGTTCGACGCATCACAAAATCCGTGTAGTTGCAAGCTATGGTTTTCCTTTACTCCTAGCCATCGTTTTACTTCTATGGTATTGATGTCTTTTAATTCTCCCCTTAAGTTTAGCCACTTGATCTTGATATCCTCTGGTAGCGCGTCATCCCAGTTAAGAGTTGATGACCAGACACTTTGGAATAGCATCTTCATGGTGATAGTGAAGGAGCCCTGTCGCGAGGGGTCGACCTGGGCCGCTTCTTATGTTGGCTACCTCACAGCTATTGTGTATTTAAATTAAAGCGGATGAAACTTCAGCAAACTTATTTAATTACTTATTTAATTTATTACTACAAATATTACAATCGGTAAGCAAACAAATCAGCGAGAAGCGCGAGCAAGCCAAAGCAAAGCGGAGTATGTGTTGAACAGTTCCAGTCCGCGGTATTTAAACTAAAATCACATCATACAATAAGGTTCACATCGACACTTTTTCTAAGTACTATGTGGGCGTCACACTACACACTACATGGCCGATGACCATTATACAAAGGACGAACGTCGCCCATCTCGCTCCGCAGCGACGTAAACAAAAGAATGCGACTGTCCTATTCGTTGCGGCGGGGCTCGCGCAACATCATACGATAATACGTAGTAGGTGGCGTGATACCGTGCTGAGGTCTCACCGTTCACAAGCGGCAGCGGGTGTCGTAGCGGTTTTGGTCGCTACAATAGTTAATGGTGTGAGCCAGCCTAATGGGTCAAATATTTTTGATATGTCGGAGAGAAGCGACCTTTTGGTTGGTTTTGGTGGTGATACTGGTTCTAGTTTTGAGTCAAAGATGAATTTATCCTGTTGCGGGTTCCATCCAAGCCCCAATGTTTTTGTTGAGTCTTACTGTTTAAACTCCTAGATTTGCTGGTTCCACAAATGCTTTTCTAAGTCAGCGAGTAATTTTGGTTCATTTGTGGCCCATTTCCGTAAATTAAACCCACCCTTACTGAGTAGCTTAATTAGGTCTGATTTAAGCTGTTTTGCTTGGTCCATTGAATTTGCTCCATCGCAGTAGTCATCCATGTAGAAGCACTATTCTAACGCTTTTGCTGCAGCAGGGAAATTTGGTTTTTCCTTAGCAGCTAATTGTTTTAAGCACATCATAGCCAAAAATAGTGCAGGCTTTGTGCTGTAAGTTATGGTTGTAAGTTGGTATGTCTGAATGGGTTGATATGGTGAGTCCCTCCATAGTATCTTCTGATACGACTGATCTTCAGGATGTACCATTATCTGTCGATACATTTTCTCGATGTCCGCGGTGTAAACGAACTGGTACTGTCTCCATTTTAAAATTAGCTCCTGCAGATCTTGTTGTAGGTTGGGACCTCGGTACATGACGTCATTCAAGCTAAGTCCTGATAATGATCTAGCCGACGCATTGAACACAACGCGCAACTTTGTAGTGGTTGACTCAGCACGAGTGACGCAGTGATGTGGTAGGTAGCACTCGGGTTTCGTACTTGTTGCTGACGGCATCATATGGTATAAGTTAGAATACTCATTCATAAACTTAGTATATTCTGTTTTCAATTCTGGATCTTTCTGTAACTTTCTCTCTAAGTTACGGAATTGTGCCAATGCTAATGGTTTAGTGGAGCCTAGCTGTTCCTTGGTTTCTGCTTTAAATGGCAGTCGGACTTGGTATCTCCCGTTTTCTAGTCTCTCTGTTGTTGATAGAAAGTATTGCAGATATGCAGCAGTCTTCATTTTCCCAAAATCTGCGTAAATCGTCCGTATTGTGAAGAACGACGTTATACCTGTATTGTGGTGTCATTGTCCCACAAAGCAACCATCCTAATTGCGTTTGTTGGGCTATTGGTTGATCGTCGCCATCGCCCCTCAAAAGGCCACCTAAAGCAATCCTGCAGTATACATCTGCTCCAAGCAGTAGGTCCACTGGTCGACTGGTATTAAATTCGGGGTCCGCCAAATTAATGTTTTGTATGTGAGGCCAAGTTGGTTTTATGAATGATTTATTTGGTAAACTTTTGATGAGATTGTTCATTATAAGGACCTCACCCTCTAAGGCAAACTCACTATAAATTGATTTAATTCGGATGGTCATTACACCCTTGCAGCTGTTTTCTTTTTCGCCTACGCCGAATATGGTTCCTTTGCAAGAGTGTCTTCTTAGTTTTAAAACTTGTGCCGCCTTCTCACTTATTAAAGAGATTTGAGAGCCCTGGTCTATCAAAGCCCTCGTGGTATGGTATGTGCCGTCGTATCCAGGAATTTCCACTAAGGCCGTAGCTAAGAGTGTCTAGGACATGTCATTCCAAGATGCATGGGTTGAAGTTGCTGCTTGTTCATCATTGGTCAGGCATGATGTCGCAAGTGTGTGCGCAGCAGATTTGGTTTTGCTGATGTGTTTGGCCTGTTTTTGGTTGTTATTGCGTCATGCAATAATGAATTATGTTTAGCGTTGCATTTGCGACATGTTTTGTTAGAAAAACAAGGTTTATTTAAATGGTTGAATAGGCAATTCGTGCAACAATTTAAATGGTTGACAGTTTTTAGTTTTTGCTCATCCGACATTTGCAAAAATTGGGTACACATCCATAACCCGTGGTCAGCATTACACAATGCGCAGGTGATCGACCGCGACACGTGTAGCGATTTCGTATGGTTTTTCATGTTGTTTGAATAGCCTTTGTATGATGATAGTTGGTCAGTGTCCGAGTGAGCGCTGCTCCGATCAGACGTCCAAGCGAGAACGCGTCGCGCGTCTACCATTTGTCGTCAGCGGTCGTTCGCGATATAAGTTACCAATTATTGTTGTTACCTGCTATCGAATTTACTAACTATGGTTATTTGTGGAAGGTGTGGTGAAGAAGTCGCTGAAGCGATTCAGTGTTCGGTATGTTGCAAACACTATGACTTTCCGTGTTCTGGAGTCACGGAGAAGGGCTATCGCAAGCTCGGGGAGCGTCAAGCAACATGGAGATGTGCTAATTGTAAGAATCCAGGTCATACAAGCACTCAATCGCTTTCTAGCACAGCCTCACCAGTGGTTCCTGTTCCGGTTACACTGGATACAATAATGCGTGAACTGTCCAGCATCCGTCGAGACCTTATACCTCTCTCCAGCTTGGCATCTGAAGTGCAACTCTTACGGCAGGAGCTGACAAATCTCAAGGAACTTCCTGGCAAGGTTCTAGCTTTGGACAAAAGGCTAATGAAGGTAGAAGCGGTGCAGATAGACGTAACACTCACCAAATCAGCGGTTGTCAGGCTTGAGGACGGTCATCAGGACATGGATCAGTGGCTCCGCAGCAATAATGTTGAAATTAAGGGGGTGCCGATGAAGGATAGAGAGAACCTCTTCGATATAGTGAAAAAAATCGGTGACAAAGTTTCATACCCCATTATGAAGACTCAAATTAATTTTGTACACAGGATACCGACTAACGCATCTACCTGCAAGAACATCATTGTTTCCTTTATGAACAGGTATGTGAAAGAGGATTTCATCGCGGCTGCCCGTTCCTGCAAGGATCCCCTACTTCCCGAACATATTGGAATCGCTAGCACGGGCAGGGTTTTTGTTAACGATCATCTGACTATAAAGAACAAAATGTTGCTTTCGCAAACTAAATCCCTAGCCAAGGAAAAAAACTTCCAATATGTGTGGGTGAAACACATGAAGATTTTTGTAAAACGAGATGCCACCACCAAGACTTTCATCGTTGCAACGGAACGGGACCTACAGAAAATTCATTAATCTATTTCTACTACTATGTCTATTTTTATTTATTGCCTAGTTTCAACGCTGCTTGTGTATATCATAAGGTTAAATTCATCTCATCTTTGCTAAGCCTAATAAACAATAATCTAAAGCTTATACGATTATCGAAAGTGTCACTAATTAGCAGCGTGCGAAACATTGAATCGCCTATCCCAGTCCAAAGTCCATTTGACCATACTCGCTTTGTTTGTTACGCTCCGATTTCTTTTGTGCCGAAGTGTGTAATATATTGCTATAGATATGTTCATTGGCTCGCTAACAAATATGTTTTGATGGGTGTTGAGTTGTCTTTTGTTCATTTGAAATGCTTCTTGTTCGAGCTTTGTGTTTTGCGTTTGGAGATAAATATTAACTGTCTTGGTCTTTATGTTATTTTAAACATATATTTAAAGTTTTTTTTCTGACCTATCCGTAATAACGAACACTTATGCATGTACCAATAGTTTATATAAAATAAAACGTGAATTATTCACAATGTTTGTGTCTCTGGGCTGTACATTGAGCTTTGATAATATATTTTTTGTTGGGAAACGGAATTCTATCATCTTATTCGGATTTGTCATGCATTATTTACTCACTTTTATAATGAACCACTTATTTGTAGGTGTACCGTTCTATAATGTATGAAATAAACATTTATTATCAGAATGTTCGGGGACTGCGGACGAAGTCGATCAACTTTTACAGGAATTTAGCTAAATGTAACTATGATGTAATCACTTTAACTGAGACCTGGCTCGTTGATGGGATATTGGATAGTGAACTTTTCGACGATAGATACCTAGTGTGGCGGCGCGACCGTGACTATGCGGCCACAGCGCAGGCGCGTGGTGGCGGCGTGCTGGTGGCGGTTCGCCGTGAACTTGCTGTAGTTGAGAATGTTGACTGGCAATCCAGTGCGGAAGATATTTGGATTTCTATTCAATTTAGAACCTGTGATAAAGGAACCTACCGACTTAACATATGTACTCTGTATCTGTGTGAACAGAATTTAGGCAATAGCTTCGCTAGTCAGTTACAGGCGTACTTAGACAATCTTTCGGATGTAGTGAATAACCACCCCGCAGATAAATTTATTATTCTTGGAGACTTTAATATGAGCTCCATAACTTGGACGGCCTCAAATGATGGAATTAGACCTATTGTGCCCCAAACTAGCTTGTTTACTCATTTTGTTGATACCATTGATTTTTGTAGCTTACAGCAATTTAACCTTATTAATAACAGGCACGGGAAAATTCTAGACCTAGTCCTCGCAAATACTCCCGTCAACGTCTCAGCATGTTTAGAACCCCTAACTCTCGAGGATTCATATCACCCTGCGTTGTTAGTTCAGTTTGCTACTGTCCAACCTCAATCACTTAACACCAGTGCGCGCATGGCGCATCAATATAACAAAGGCAACTACGAACTTATTCGATCGGACCTACGAGGCACTAACTGGGACGACATAATATTGAAAGGTACTGTTGATGAAGCTGTCGGGAATTTTTACTCAACGTTATTCGAAATCAGAGATAAACACGTCCCTCAGCGTCTGTGTAAACTCTTTAAATATCCACCTTGGTATAACTCGGCGCTCATTAAGATACTTAAAGAAAAGTTTAAATACTACAATAAACTTAAAGTCTACGGTAATATTTCTGATCGCTTATCATATCAAATACTTCGTGATAGAGCCAATGATATCGAACAGCTTTGTTATAAGGCCTACATGACTAAAATTGAGTCCGCATTAGGTACTAGCCCAAAACTATTCTGGTCATATGTCAAAAGCAAACGCATGAACAGCAATTTCCCGTCGAGTATGTCATATGGCGACAGTAGAAGTGACTCGGGAGAGGGCATTTGTGAACTTTTTGCTAATTACTTTCGGACAACCTTCCTAGACGCTTCCACTGCAAGTCGCAATTGTGATTCGACCGGGTGTGCTTCTAACTGTGATTTAGGTACAATTGAAATCGACTTATTGACTGTTCATAAATATTTAAAATCTCTTGACCTTACCAAATCTGCCGGCCCAGATGCTTTGCCTGCTGTGTTTATAGTTAAGTGCGCTGATGAACTAGCTTTACCTGTATCACTTTTATTTAAAAGGTCAATATCTGAAGGCATTGTGCCTTCTGTTTGGAAATCAGCTTTTATATCACCCATCCATAAAAAGGGTGCTAAAGATAAAATTGAAAATTATAGGCCCATCTCAAAACTTTATCTACTAGCTAAAGTATTGGAGCGCATAGTTTATAATCAGTTGTACTGCAGTGTGGTTTCTAGCCTGAGTCCTCAACAACACGGGTTTCTGAGAGGAAGGTCTACAGTATCCAACCTGGTCCTGTTCACAGATTTTATTACTGAGCATATGGATAATGGATCCCAGGTCGATGCAATCTACACCGACTACAGCAAGGCGTTCGATAGAATCGATCATGATATTCTGCTGAGGAAGCTTTTCGACTTGGGCATTAGGGGCGACCTATACAGATGGTTCTCGTCTTATGTACAAAATAGGACACAAGCAGTGGTGCTCAGTGGCTTTATATCCTCCTGGTCAACCATCCCCTCTGGTGTGCCGCAGGGTTCCCTATTGGGGCCATTATTATTTATTATTTTTATTAATGACATCAGCGAGTGTTTCAAACATTCTAAACACTTAATGTTTGCAGATGACATGAAAATTTTTACATCAGTTAAGAGTCTAAATGACGCGATACGTTTGCAGGCTGACTTATCTAGATTAGTGAACTATTGTAGAATAAATAAATTAGATCTTAATATATCTAAATGCTTAGTTATCACCTTTGCCCGGAAGAACTTAACAATAATATTTAATTACACAATCGCAAATCAGCCTTTATCTCGAACTCATGTCACCAGAGATCTTGGTATTTTTCTGGACAGTAAGCTCACCTTTGAGTATCATGTTGACCATATTGCCAAAAAAGCGTCCAAAGCCCTGGGATTCATTATACGTAATGCCAGTTCGTTTAAGAGAATGAAAACCCTGAAAATTCTGTATTGTGCTTACGTCCGCAGTCACCTCGAATATGGTAGTCAAATTTGGAATCCGAATTATGCAGTGCATTCAGACAGATTGGAACGAATACAAAGGAAATTCACGAGATACTTAGGTTATAAATTTAAAATCCCTTATCTGAGTTACAAGGAACGATGCGTTCGATTCCACTTACTTTCACTTGTAACTCGGCGAAATATATCTGATATACGGTTCCTAGTGAAAATAGCACAGTCAAGGATCGAGTGTCCTGAACTTCTTTCTAAGCTGTCCCTGAATGTTCCACCTCGGCATTCTCGCTTGAGAAATCTTCTTCGTGCTCCTTACGCTCGTACAGTTTACCGTAGCAATTCTTTTTTGCCTCGCTCAATCAAAGCATTTAACCAAGTTGTAATGAACGAACACCCATCAATCGATTTGTTTGCGAGCAGCGTAGAGACAATTAGTACTGCCTTGTCTAAAAGCTGTGTTGTTGATGATGAATCTTAGTAGTGTTTGCGCCTGCGTGCCTGCTTGTGCAGGCGTTTAATTTTAATATTTAATCTGCATTTGTTACTGCATTATGCTTAGTTCTTGATATTATGCTTGGTTCTTAGTTCTTAGTTTGTGCAACAATAGTTTAATGCTAACTGTGGAGGCTTGTAAATGGCTTGTTGTTGTTTGCCTCGCTATTAATTTGTGTATTGTTAGCTGTAAGCCACCCTAACACAATAAAATAAAAATAAAATAAAAATAAAATTATTATTTGAACTATAATATTTCTTATGGTTTGCTTGATAATTTTGGTTTTGTGGTTGGGTGGTCAACTTTTGGTTATATGTTTCTTGTTTACGCCGCGATGCTTCTAAGGCGGTAAACTTGTTTTCCAAGAAACCTAGGAATTCTTGAAGTACTGGTAGTTTCCTGAGATTCTTCACTGACTCAATGTATTCGGCGAATAACTCACTGTCAAGTTTTTGTGCTAGCAAAAGTACCAAAAGTGGATCCCAGTTGGTGATATCTACTCCTAGGTTCTGAATTGCGTGGAGACATTCTTTGGTCACGTCATGCAGTTTTTTGATCGCCCCGATGAATTGTTGCTGCATATTAGGATGTTCAGAAGTATGTTGAAGTGAGACGTGAAAATAAGTCTGTTGTTGCCATATCTATGGTTCAGTATTTCCCAGCATACCTCGTAATTCTCTGAGCTAATCTGAAGATGGTGGATCAGACGCTCAGCTTCTCCTGTAACTTTGCTCTTTAGAAACTGCATTTTTTGTGCGTTTGATAAAGATGGATTTTTATGGATGGTTTCTGTGAATAAGTCCTTAAACGATGTCCAATGGTGGTAGTTGCCTTGGAATGTTGGAATATCCATCTGTGGAGTAGATTTGTCGCGATGTGATACAGACCACATCTTCGAGTTAATGGTTTTCTTCAAATCGTTATACATTTTCTCATATCTGTTGAATTATTCTTGGTACCAGACATCCTCATCCCCGTTTCCACCTTCGTTTTCCCAGTGCAGGCTATCTATAATAGCCCAACGACTTTGAAGAGACTTTAATGCATCGTCGTACTCCCACTTGTTCTGTAATTGGTCTATTTATATGGTAGCTACTGTTCTCATAAAAGCTCTAAAATGGATAGTCTGCTTTTTTATCATCTCTTCTAGCTTACTGTCTCCGCTCGTATCCCTACGTTGCTGCTGCGGTAGCTGTGAATGAGATGATTCCCCTGCTGCACGAATGGCGCGCGGAGGCACTACGTCGGGGGGAAACTCCGCTGCCGCGGCAAATCGCCGCTCAGCGGACAGACCTCCGGCGCGATCTCATGGTGACATGGAGAGAGCGACTGTCGCAACCCCGTGCAGGGCACGCCACCATAGTGGCGATAAGTCCCCTCTTTGAGGAGTGGCTAGAGAGACGCCACGGCGCGGCGCCCTCACCTTCCGCCTGACGCAGGTCCTCACCGGACACGGTTGTTTCGGGAGGTTCCTGCACCGAATCGGGCGGGAGGAAACGCCCGGGTGTTTCCATTGTGAGGATCGTCCGGAGGACACGGTGCAGCACACTGTGGAGGCCTGCCCCGCTTGGGCGGAGCAGCGCTGTGTCCTTGTAGAGGCGATTGGCGGCGGCGACCTCTCGCGCCCGGCCCTGGTTCAAGCCATGGTCCGGAGCGAGAGGG
The DNA here is from genome assembly GCA_905163415.1 of Noctua fimbriata. Taxonomy (NCBI): domain Eukaryota; kingdom Metazoa; phylum Arthropoda; class Insecta; order Lepidoptera; family Noctuidae; genus Noctua; species Noctua fimbriata. The sequence continues at coordinate 1,716,682 of CAJHZP010000005.1, forward strand.
AATGGGAAGCCGTCACCTCCTTCTGCAAAGCAGTCATGCTAGTGAAGGAGGTGGCGGAACGTGAGAGGGAAAGAGCCTCACGTCCCAGCCGCCGCGGGAGACGCCCTGGGCGTCGGGGGTCACGTGGTGGCCCCCGGCCACCGTAGGCGCGGGCCTGTGGACGGCGAGTTATGGGCTAGCTCGCCGTCCGGCCATCTTATGACGACAGGCCGTGTCGACGGCGCGTTCATGTTCCACGCGCGCCTCAAAGAGATGTCAGCAACCACGTAGGGGTCCGCACGGGCCGATGCCTGCCAGGGCTGCGGGACTGTTCGAAAGAGATACCGCGGCCCTGGAACACAAAGGGCAAAGAAGGAACATGGATGGGTTTTAGTCAGTACAAGTCTGACACTCCCTTCCGCTCCGCCCAGAGCGGGGGGGGTCATTTGATGATTTCCCATACTAAAAAAAAAAAAAAAAAAAAAAAAGGCATAACTTGCTCTCCATCATGTGAATCGGTGTGGTTTTAATAAAACTTTAGCTATTTAGGACTTAGCTAATTCTCTACTTGATACTTGTCTGATTTATGTGTTCTATTGATTTGTGTTGAGGGTGCAGGTTAAATAGAAACGACCAATTACGACCGGAGTTTATTTGCGACTGAAGTTCACAGTTGACACTTCTATGTATCACGGGCGCAGCCGTGCGTCATCAATAATAAATTCGCTGAGTACGTACATTGTGTCCCTACAGTAGCCCCCTTCTTAAAAATAGTATTAACACTAAGTACATTTTTTTAACAATTATATTATACTTAACTAAAATTACATCTATTTACGTGGGCTTTTTTTTTTTATATATGTCGGAGTTGGTTGTCAATTAAAAATTGTGGGTAGTCACCAAATTTTGTTAAGAATTGAATTTCTTATTTTAATTGATTTTAACTATCAATTATTGTCTAATAAATCGAAACATAATTTATTAAGTTCCACTAAATGATTTTTGGCAACTTATTTCGATAAGTGTGACCGATAGTTTTGTTCAAAACAATTAATGCCATGTTGCTTTAATTTTAAAATGATTTACTTTGTAAATTCACCATTGTTTATTTACGACAATTATTCTTGTATTATTTGATTACTTTATAATGTAAGTCTTATTAGATTTAGCATATTTTGTATCAAAGTAGACACGTGACGTACCGCAGTGCGTCAACGGACAGAGTTGTCGTGGAGGGGTTACAAAGTGGGGGCATCGTCCTATAAAAGAGCGTGCACTCGGTAAGCTCGTCAGTCGGTCTTTGGATTCGACTCATTAAAGAGCTCCCCTGCTCCCGACAAAACTGTCGGTTTACTTGGTACAGCGCTGCTGTATATTCGCATAGCTGTATTTAACTTGCTGATAGCGAGCGATACACTTTGCATTTGGGTGGCTTGACCACTGTACGAACTGTGACCTTAAAAAGTCTGTTCGCCTAAACTGTATTGTTACTTTTTTACCTGCATTATCTTTTTATTGCCATTATTTTATTGTGTATCATCTTGAATTGTGTATCATTATTTTATTGTGTGTTATTTTATTGTGTGTTAATTAATTACTGTAATAAAAACACTGTAATTGCTTATACAGTCTTGTTTGTCCCAATAAAATGGGAACTCCAAACCCTGACGAAATACCCCTCGGCACTCCTGATCCTACATATATATATCCTAATTCCATTATAATTTTACACTATTCAATTTTATCAAGAAGAAAAAAAGGATAACACAAGACACAACGACCCAAAACTATGTTTACAATCACTCAACACTAATACACATCTGGGTTGCGTGGTACAGTCGGTGGTGACACTGTTTGCACTTTCACGACTGGCGGACTCCAGCCGGCCGCGACTGCTTCCCTCTGAAACCAGCCTCGTACCCGTTTCTTGCATTGGCCTCTGATTAAATACAGAATCAGAATTGCCATGAGAACAGCGCCCGCAATCACGATAATTTCCAAAGTACCAACTCTTTGCCCAATTATCTCGTTAGACACGGTTTGTGCTATAGCGACATTGTTCTGTTGTGGTTTACTTTGACTCCAACCCATTTTTAATTACAGAGTTTTTATTCTGAATAACAATTGTTGTTCGTATGGTCTTATTCTAGCAATGGATAAATTACGTTTAGTGTTACAATACTATTTGACTATGCTACCAAAAACATTCTGTCATACCTATGATTAATCTTGGTCAGCACATTTTTAAACTTTGCACTTGGCTGGCCCAAATAAACATCCTCTAATATACCAAAATTGCATTTATTCATTGCAATATAATTTAAGTGTTACGTGCTTGCTGATTGCGCACTTGATACTTATATTATTTACTTGGTTGCATTTATAAAATCGTAGTATTGGATTTTGGAATCGAACCCATTAATTCGTAACACAATGGCTTACTGTACCATAAGTTCCAACATACATTGTTTCTATTATGCAAACCTTATCGGTTGCCTGACCGTCCTACCACTGCGTGTGGTATGAGTTACATGCTTAGTACTACTTGTCTTATCATTAAAAAGTTTATTATTAGGATTAGTTATTATACAATCTTTTTCTTGCTGCTTTAGTGGAAGGGTTCCTTCATTAACTACGTACGCCGGTTTTAACCTATCGATTGATATCTTAACCTGCTTATCTGCTATTTGTAACAAGAAATACTTGTCTTTTCTCTCCAAAACCTGATATGGACCGTCATAGGGAGGTTGTAAGGATCTTTTAACTTGATCTACTCTTACGAAAACATGTGAGCATGTTTTTAAATCCGAATGAACAAATATAGTCCTCGCATCTCTCTGTTTAATCGGTCTTGGCCTAAGGTTTTCGATAATATTTCTAATTTTGTTTACATATTCGTTTGAATCGCTAGCGCTTATGCTATTATCACCGTAAAAATCCCCGGGTAACCGCAATGTCTTTCCAAAGGCTAATTCTGCGGCACTGACACCCGTGTCGCTCCGCGGTGTTGCGCGTAACCCAAACAGAACTGTCTGCAACTCTTCAACCCACGCGCCACTGTCCCTTCTGGCCATCAGTGCTGCTTTTAACACGCGATGAAACCTTTCTACAGTGCCGTTAGCTTGCGGGTGATACGCTGTGGTTCTTAATTTGTTTATTCCTAAACATTTCATTAATTCCTTGAACAAGCTACTTTCAAATTGTCTGCCTTGATCTGTAGTTACCCTTACCGGACAACCGTACCTCGAAATCCAACCTTCGTACAGCGTCTTGGCTACCGTGCTGGCATAAATATCTTTGATTGCAAAAGCTTCTGGCCAGCCTGTCGCCCTATCGACCACCGTAAGGCAATATCTATAATCATCTGGTGATGTAGGCAATGGTCCTACTAGATCCACATGTATATGTTCAAAGCGTCCACTATTTTCGTATTGTCCTAGTCCCGATACAGTGTGACGTATAACCTTCGATTTTTGGCATTGAACGCAGGTTTTGGCCCACTGACCTACGTCTGTGTTCATACCTGGCCAAAAATACTTAGAAGTTACTAATTTCCGAGTAGTACGAACCCCAGGATGGCTCAAACTGTGTACCGCATGAAATGCCCTTTTCCTAAAAGTTACTGGTAAGTATGGCCTTGCAATCGAAGTAGATAGTTCGCACATCACCTCACTTTGACAGTCGGGTAACACAATTCGCTTAAATTGCGTCACCTTGTTTCCTTTCGATAAAAGCAACGTCAGCTCTTCGTCCGTCTGTTGCGCCAGTGCTAATTCGCTGAAATCGATCGCAGTCGGACATGTGATCGTTTCTACCCGAGACAGCGCATCCGCTACCGTATTATCACTACCGCTAATGTGCTGTATATTCGTCGTAAACTCACTGATAAACATAAGTTGTCTAACGCGCCTAGTTGTCTCTTTGTCACTGGGTTTTTTCGCGAACGCATAAACTAAAGGTTTGTGGTCCGTGTAAATTACAAAAGATCTACCTTCTACCATATAACGAAAATACTGAACCGCCAAATAGATAGCTAGAAGCTCCCTGTCATATGTGCTATATTTCAGTTGCACGTCACTGAGTTTCTTAGAAAAATAACCTAAGGGGCTCCAGTGTGAGTCAACCTTAATTTGCAAAACAGCACCCACACAGTCGTTCGACGCATCCGCCCAAATCGCTAGCTCAGCGCCCATTACCGGATACGATAACATAGTTGCGTTCTGTAGGCTAGTTTTACATTTCGCAAACGCTATGTCTGCCTCTGGCGACCAGTTAATTATTGACTTATCTTTTTTCTTAACCTTCTGCATATAAGTATTCAACACCGATTGATATTCCGCTGCCCTAGGTAAACTGGACCTATAAAAATTAACCATTCCCAAGAACCGCCGTAACTGATCCACGGTTTTGGGAAATCTATAATTGCCTGAACTTTGTCTGGTATTGGTTTAATTCCTGATGACGTGACCTCGTAACCTAAAAATTCTAGCTTCTCTTTTCCAAAACTACATTTTGCCATATTGATAGTTATACCGAACCGGTTTAATCGCTCAAATATCGCCTTTAAGTGTAACTTATGAAGCTCGGGCGTCTCACTAGCTACGATAATGTCATCTATGTAACAGAAGTAGAAACTGGACTCTGATTGACCTTCTGAACCTATCTTGAATTGTGCATCTAAGTCTTGTAATACCGCGTTGTTCATATATCGTTGAAACGTTTGCGCGGCATTCCGTAAACCAAAGGTCATACGCGTAAACTCATACAACCCAAATGGAGTGGTTATTGCTGTTTTTTCTATGTCTTCAGGTGCAATCACAATATTGTGATACGCTCTATTTAAATCTAAACGCGAGAATATGTACTTATTGCCTAATATATACGTAAAGTCATTTATCCGCGGGATGGGATACCTATCAGGTATCGTTATAGCGTTCAAGGCCCTATAATCACCGCAAGGACGTATCTGTCCATCCTTTATGGGTACCACATGCAGTGGACTGGCCCAAGGACTCTTCGACGGCCTGCATATTCCCATTTCCTGCATGCGCCGAAACTCCTCCTTTACCTTGACATATTTCTCTGGGGCTAATGGCCTAGCTCTAGCGAAAACGGGTGGTCCGTGAGTTTCAATGTAATGTAACACCGCGTGTGGAGGTTCCTCTCTAAAAGACACAGGTTTAGTGATCTCGGGAAACTCGGCTAGTATATCCGAATAAATGCAAGCGTTATCAATCGTAGTTAAGGATGGTCCCTTCCACTTTACAATTAAACCTACTGCACTTAAACTAGTTACTTCATCTATGAGACGACGACCGCTTAAATCTACCAGCAATTTATACTTTGTTAAAAAATCTGCGCCTATTATGGGCTGATTTACATCTGCTACAATGAAATTCCAAGTATACGGACGTCTTAATCCCAAACTTAGGGTCAGTGTTTCTACACCATAAGTTTTTATTATTGTACCGTTAGCGGCATATAATGTGAAGTTAGACTTATTACTATCATAATAACTACTACGCAAACGATTCTTCTTCACGGGAATTACGGAGACATTAGCACCCGTATCAATTAAAAATCTCATACCTGTTTTCTTATCACTTACTACTAGGCGGTTGTATATCGTGCAACGTCCCGCCGTCGGCTGCACCAAGTCTAGTTTTCCGCCGACTCCTCGTGGCCCTTGCTCCAATTACAGGGTTTTACACACTTCGTTGCCTTATCCCTGTAACGATAGTGGTAAAAGCATAACCAATTAGCACTCTTTCTCTCACCACCTGTAGCACCACGCTTCGATGACGACCTCGATCTCCGGCTGCCGTTGGCCCAACGTTCTCTATTTCTGCCGCGCTCCAGACCTGCGAGACGCAGGTTGATCTTCGCCAGCTCTCCCAGGATTTGGCTGATGTCTGCCGATTCATCACTCCTTTTCCCTGTAGTCTTTCTCTGGACCTCCGCTGCTTTGACCGCCGCCACTGTTGATGAGCCCTCTCCCGTACTTTCCAGCACTTTGTCTGCTATTGTAGCGAGCACATCCAAGTCCTTTGAGTCAGTCACTGTCAGCACGGCCCGCACTGATTTCGGCAGGTGCGATTGCCACATCAACTTTAGGGTGTCGTCAGGCACTTTTCCTCTTGCCAACTCACGCATTCGCCGTAGCAAATGCGATGGCCGCTGGTCGCCCAACTCCATTTCGCTGATCAGCTTCTGCAACTTCCTCGTCTCCGACTCCTCGAACACTTCCAGTAGCCTTTCCTTCAGCGACTGATACTTCCGAGACTCCGGCGGAGCTAGTAACAAATCGCTCACCTGCTGTATAGCAGCTTTGCTTAGTTTCGTAACCACCAAATTTTGTTTGGCTACATCACTCAGCCTCTGATTTTCTACCGCGGCCTCGAACTGAACAAACCAGAGTCGCGTTTGGTCTGTCCAAAACTCAGGAATACGCGAAGAGACAGTTATGCTTGCCAGCGCCTTTTCACTGGCATCGCCGGACACGTCATCTTTCACACCCTGCGCACGCGGCGAAACACCTTGTTGAGGATTCATTTCCGTTCTAGCCTGTCTATGCACCTCACCAATATAAAATGTTCACAGGGGTCACCACTTTAGCTATTTAGGACTTAGCTAATTCTCTACTTGATACTTGTCTGATTTATGTGTTCTATTGATTTGTGTTGAGGGTGCAGGTTAAATAGAAACGACCAATTACGACCGGAGTTTATTTGCGACTGAAGTTCACAGTTGACACTTCTATGTATCACGGGCGCAGCCGTGCGTCATCAATAATAAATTCGCTGAGTACGTACATTGTGTCCCTACAAAACTACCCACTACTCTCATGGCCTGGTTCTGTAATCTATCTAATTTTCCTAAGTGAGTTTGTGCACTGTTGTCATAAAAAAAGCTTCCATAATCCATACGGCTTCTAATTAAAGTTAGATAAAGTCTTTTTAAATATTTTGGGTGCACCCCCCAACTCGAACCAGCTAACACTTTAAAAATTCTAATGTATTTGTGAACTTTTTGGCAAATTTCATTTATATGTTTTCCCCACCTGAGAGAACGGTCCAACCACACACCAAGATATCGTACCGTGTCAACAACCTCCAAACTATTATCTCTAATTGACAAGCTAACCGACCGTCTTCTATAGCCTCTGTCAAAGATACAAATTTTACTTTTAGTTGATGATATACTCAGATTAAGGGAATCAAATTGATCACATAAGATATTTAGCGCTTTCTGTAACTCAGCGGCTGCTTGATCAATATTATGACAAGTTATATAAAGTACGTAGTCATCAGCGTACTGAGAGACAGATACAGAGCTGGGTATTGATTTACAGACATGAATGGTAGCAATATTAAAAAGCAATGGCGACAGGGGGTCACCCTGCGCCAAGCCCCTTCTGGTAATTCTAGTGATAGTATTATCTATGCCATTAATTGATAAATACCTTTCTTTAAGAAATTCCCATAGATATCTACAGTATTGTGATCCCACACCAAGTTGGTCCAAGGTTAACAGCAGAGCGGTGACATCAACGTTATTGTAAGCGTTATCGATATCAAGGAAACATCCGATTGTCGCAAGTTTTTTTGAAAAACCAATTTGTATTTTCGAGGTCAGTAAATTTAAATTATCCAGACATGAGCGAGCTTTCCTGAACCCTACAGTTTCTTCAGAAAAAAATCCTCCACTTGCTAAGTACCACTCAATTCTCTTATTAATGATGGAATGAAAGATTTTACATAGACAGGACATTAACGAAATAGGTCTTATTCTAGAAGCGGAAGTCAAATCTCGACCTGGTTTGGGGATTGGTACTATGCGGACCTGCCGCCATTGTTCAGGAACAAAATTTAACGAATAAAACAAATTATAAAGATGTAGCAAGATATTTTTAGCAACGTCGGGGAGATTTTTAATCATCGAAAAGGAAATATCATCGTAGCCCGGTGCAGTATCCTTAGATTTCACACATTTGTCAAACTCCTGTCTTGTTATATCTACTTCCATTTTATGATTTAAAGAGCAAAAGGTAGGTAGTGGGGGGCATGTAAAATCAGGAGCTAAATTAATAAGAACTTGTTCAGCCAACGACTCGTCCACATGGAGTCCAGCTGAACGGTATCCCCTCAACCAGCGCATGCGTCGCCACATATCACTAGCCGAAGTGACCTCATCCACTGAAGAACAGAAATTACGGAATCCTTTCTTACTAGCACTTCTAGTTAATCTTTGAGCTTCACGAGTTTTGTCCCGTAACACTTCTAAATTATCTGGAGTTGGTTTTTTTCTAAAACACGTTAAAGCTAATCGTCTTTCCGCCACCGCTTTAGACAACATCGGAGACCAATAAGTCTTTGGTTTAAATTTATTACAGGGGTTTTGGCTAAATTTGAAATAAGGAATGCTTACATCTGCTGCACTGTTGATTACATGTAAAAAAAAATTATAAGCTTCTTGGGGATTAACAGGCAAAGTATATTCAGCTAATGCGTCTTGAATAAAGTTACGGTAAGCCGTCCAGTCAGCTTTTGTGAAATTTCTTTTCTTTACGATGCGTGGAACATAACTATCTGACGTCTTCAGTTTGATTATCATGTGGTCACTGCCTAGGGATTCATTAGTTACGCTCCACTCAAACAGTAAACATATGTCTGAAGAAACAATAGATAAATCAGATGCCGATTTTTGCTAAATTCCATTAACTAGCTTTACTCGTGTCGGCCTACCGTCATTCAAAGTTACAAAACTATGGTCAATTAAGGAGTCAAAAATGTGAGTACCTCTTTGATCTGTTTTCGTGGACCAACTTGAGTGATGACCATTGTAATCTCCCAAAATTAGGGTTTTAGAGTTAGCTATAGAAAACAACGATTCCCAATCATTTTGTGTAGTGCGTACGTTAGGTGGGCAATAAATTGAAATAACATTTTCAATGGAACTACAATTAAAAATTTTAACATGAACTATCTCAATACCCGGATTTAGAATGGAACTGCGACATTGTTGGGCCTTGATGGATTTATGAGTCAGAATTGCAACTCCTCCGTATGAATCTGATCTGTCGCAACGAAACACGTTATAATCTTCTATATTGAAATTACAGTCAGAATTCAGCCACGTTTCGCATAGGGCGGCAATGTGAACTTTTTCTAAAAACAAGATTTGTTCTAAATCTATCCCTTTGGATAATACACTTTGAGAGTTCCATTGTAAAATGTTTATTTTAACAGTATTCATTATATAAGGAAATAGTTTTTAAAGGACCAACAACTCTTAGGTACTATCTTCTTTAAAAAATAAGATATTGCCCACTCCACGCTAATTTGAACAACAGATATTGTAAGGTCCCGTAGTAGTTGGTACCTTACACTTGTAGCTTTAAGTAAGAAGTGGTAAGTCAGTACTTGGAGTTAGGCGAGTTGATGTAAACACACACAGATTTGGTAACACTAAAGGTTTATTAGAGTACCGATCACAACAAAGTAAAAGTGGGTTGGATGCTAATCCGCGGTGTTCGCGTAAGTATGTAATTCGTCAACTAACTTAAAATCATATTAAACATTGTTTTAAATACCAAAGAGAAAAGTAGGTTGCTGCGTTTGCAGCCTGACGGAATGTACGTAAACCGTACAGATATAATTTTGTCTTTAAAAGTGTCATTCCTTACAAATAAAATATTTTTAATTTTATCTACCAGACATCCGAATGAATTATCGTCTTCGGAATCCTCCTTTGTGTCGCCTTCAGTAGCATCTCCCCTGCACGTATCCTCTTGACTGTCCGTATCATATTCCCTGGTATGGGAAGTTTCGGATTGAGGTGGTTTTTCCTGCTGTTTTTTCGTATTATTTTTAATTGTTTCTCCTTCTTTTTCCGTCTGTGGTACATTATCTCTTTGGGTGGAAACAGGTTCTTTAGTTGGTACAGGTTGTGCTGTTTTTTGGGCGTAGGTAGTTTTCGGTTGTAACACAGGTGTAGTTGAGGTCATAGTAGGTGCTTGCGTAACTGCGTGTCCCTCATAGGACGGTGTGGGTGTCTGCGGGTTGACATCTGCCTCATAGGGAGTTGCAGGAGGAGGTACATAAATAGCCAAGGCTTTTCTATACGAAACATTAAAATCACTTGTAGGGTATACACCTTATGTCTAGTACATGTATTTGTATTATATATTACACGTCACAATACATTTACACACAGACAGATTTATTAACATGTATTTATAATAAACGCTAAATACACATCATCGGCATCTTATATTGTCCACAACAATATAATGTCGGATGACGTCGGGACAGCGTGGATTGGAATCGTACCGCGGCTGAGCTACGTCATCGTGACGTATGGAAGGCGAGTGAGGTGGGAGGCAGCGCGCGAGCGTTGACGGCCTTACCTTGACCTCTAGTCGGAAGCGAACATCCTATCGACGCGCGCGCACGATTTTCGTAGACGATTCCAAACCGCATGGTTTTAAGTTTCTGCCTGCAAAGACAATATACGTGTTCTGTGTTTTCTGTACTATCGTGACTCTGTTCTCCTTCTTCTGTATTGTGTTGTGCGTGTGGACTAGTAGAAATAGAATTGTGAGTATTGGCGTAGTGACTTTTATTAATTTACGCATCTACCTACACACCCGATCACACGCAACTAAACTGGTGACCCCGAGTTGAACAGTATAATAACTATGAGTGATAGTGAGTCCGAGCACACCGCGTCGTCACAGCCGGCGGAAAATGTCACACGGAGACCGCGCAAGGCAAAGCGCGTTTCCATTGAGGCGTCGCACGAGATTTACCGTGCGCCGTTAAAGTTGCCACCGTTCTGGCCAGAAGAGCCAGATATCTGGTTTGCTCAAATCGAGGCACAATTTGAGAACGCAGGGGTGACGAATGACGTCACAAAATTTAATTACGTGGTCGGACACCTCGACCCCCAATTTTCCAAAGAGGTGAAGGACGTCATCATGTCCCCTCCCGCGACCAACCGGTACGAGAAGCTAAAGACCGAATTGGTAAAGCGCCTCTCAGCCTCCCAGGAGAAGAAGGTCAAGCAGCTGCTGATGCACGAAGAGCTGGGAGACCGGAAGCCGTCTTAGTTTCTCCGCCACCTGCAGGGTCTAGCAGGACCAAGCGTGCCAGAGGACTTTGTGCGCACCATTTGGAGCAGCCGACTCCCCAGCAGGGGCAACAAGGTGGGCAGTTTGGTTCGTACACCTCTAGAATTTTGGTAGTATATTGATATTTGGTCGTTGCTATCCATAAACGCAGTACTTTACCATGAATTCAAATAAAACAATAAATGTTGTGCACGCAAATAAAATCCAAATTATGGCAGAAAAGTCTGGTAACATGAGCCCACATGATATAGGATCGAGAATGGCCAACATCGCAGTTAGATAAAAATAATAATCGGCTAAGTCGTACTCGCAAAAGACAGTCAGTATTCTCAGTTCGCATAGATATTGTGTTAAAATAAGATGTAACATATAAATAAACATAGAGTCCCAATAAATGTCAGCAATTAAAATTGAGTATAAATAACCAATTATTTAAAATGAAATGAACATTAAAACAATTAAAATTACTAGAATTATAAAAAATTAAATTGGACATAATAAGATAATTAAAATTAACAACACATGCAACATAGAAAAAATAATATTACTTAACTTAGAAGATAAACTTCGAAAATAAACAGTGCTAGTGCAATGGATTTTTGTACGGAAGGAACAGTTATTCAGCTAGTTTTGTTTTGGTTTTAATTTTATTGAGATCGCTTTCTCCACGTATTGCGAGTGCATTTTCACCCTCGCGCTCGCGCACTAGAATGGTACCATTTCTGATCCATACAAATTTGTGATTATGATTGTTAGCGACTTTACGGGTTTTACGAAATAACTGTTTCTTTCGTAAAGTTAAGTGTTCTCTAACGTAAACAGATGTGGATGTGCCAGTGATACCGATTTGGTCAGTCTTCAATGAATTAGCTTTACGGAATGCGCTAAACATGTTGTCCCTCTGTAGGCGGGTAGCGAATTTGAGAATGATGTTTTTTGGTCGTGTGCTATGTTGGTGCGCGTGGGGCACCCCGTGCACCGAAACAATGTCATTCAGTAAGACTGGAGTAAGACCAACGAGGACACGGCGCTGCTCCGCCCAAGCGGGGCAGGCCTCCTCAGTGTGCTGCACCGTGTCCTCCGGACAATCCTCACAATGGAAACACCCGGGCGTTTCCTCCGCCCGATTCGGTGCAGGAACCTCCCGAAACAACCGTGTCCGGTGAGGACCTGCGTCAGGCGGAAGGTGAGGGCGCCGTGGCGCCATCCAAAGCGGCTGGCCCTGATGGATACCCAGCTCTGTTTTTTAAGGCTACCGCTAATAGCATTTATAGACCGCTTCATATCATTTACAATAAATGCCTGTGTGAAGGGATGTTTCCTGAAATATGGAAACGGGCCAATATAACGCCCGTACACAGGGTAGGCTCGAAACATGATATTGAGCAATATCGACCCATTTCAATTCTATCGACTTTGTCAAAGCTGTTTGAAAGACTCGTGCATAACGAAATATACCCAATCCTGTACAACGTATTAATTCCTGAACAGCATGGTTTTGTTAAACACCGATCTACTGTTTCTAATTTATTAATCTTTACCAACTATCTTTTTGAAAACATGGATAGACGTTTGCAAGTGGACGCTGTTTACACAGATTTCAAAAAGGCCTTTGACAAGGTCGATTATGAAATTTACTTAATAAAGTTGCATTTAATGGGATACGAGGAAACTTGCTCCGGTGGTTTTCATCCTACATCCAAAATAGAACACAGAAGGTTGTTGTGAGTGGCCATCAGTCTGATACAGTGTCTATAACCTCTGGTGTTCCACAGGGCTCAATCCTGGGACCACTCCTTTTTAATATATGTATATAAATGACATTGGGGGATGCTTCTTAAGTACAATTTTTTTTTATATATGCCGATGATTTGAAAGCCTTTAAAATTATTACTACAATAGAAGACTGTCTAATGTTTCAAGAAGCCTTAGACAGACTCTCAGCATACTGTCTTGACAACAAATTATACTTAAGCATCTCCAAATGGATAGACCTTCGACTTCCCGAACGAAACGACGAGTCGTGAGTTCGATCCTAGCGATCCTCCGTAAAAAAAAATATTTAAAAATAGTTATTTTACTCTTTTTGACATATTCTAAGTACTAAAGTGTAAAAACAAGTGCAAACTATAAGTGAACATATTGTAAAACCAAAAAAAAGTGAAGACATAACTTTATTATCAGTGACAACAAAAGAATAATAAACAAATGACAAATGTAAATAAAGTGAATATCTACAATAAAAACGTTATGAATAAATAATAAACTATTAAAACACCATTAAAAAGTGACAAAACAATACTAAAAATGAACGTTAAGTGTTTTTTTTTCTATATTCAAGAGAACAAAGAAACAGTGGAAAAAAATCCTTAACATGATTCATATTAACGGTCACTAATTAATTCAAAATCTGCCATCTACATTGAAGTGCACTATTTCGTAAACATTCACTACAGTGCGAATAGCTCCGTCAGTTAAGTGTCTACACTGTAATGATCGATGTGGCTTGAGTTCGATCCCCACAACAGGAGATTCTTTTTGTAAGTTGTCTGGTGTTATTTCCTAATTATGTCTATGGAAATAAACCACAACGTAACATTGCGACGTAAACAACTGTTTAGATCTAAGTCAATAGATTCATTGAGTATTGAGTCGTCGTTGGACAACACAAATTCAAGCATAAACACAAGAAGTCTTGATCTATCAACGGGTATAAGTAAAAATGAATTGGAACAAATGAGGATTGAAATACAACGATTAAAGGAACAATTTGAACAAACACAAAATGAATTAGACAAGGTGATATGTGATAACAATGAACTCAAAGAAACAGTATTACGACAGCAAATTTATATTAACACATTGAAAGACCTTGCTACTAGTCCTGCCAAGTCGCAAAGACTAAAATTATTGTCTGCGAGAAAAAAAAATAGACGTTCTATTACAGATAGCCTACGTGCTGAATCCCTAGGCCAAGAACAGTCCTCCAACAATACTAAAAGAGACTGCATTGCGAGCTCAAATACATTGTTAGAGTCATCTAACTCCGAAAAATCACCTAGAACAGTGTCTGTACCAGTATACGAGGATAAGCAAACTCAGACAGAAGCATCTGAATCTACGGAGCACAGCAGTAATATCGAAAACGAAAAAGAAATAGATAAACACAGGAAGATACCACAACATCGACGAGCAACAACAAAATACAGTAGACAAGAAAGCTATGCGTCGTCAGTAACTGCAACCACAATGATACTCTAGAAGTATTGGAAGACACTTTTGGTCGACACTTCGAGTTCTGTCATTGTTTGTCACGTAATAGTAGTATAAAAGACATTCTATGTAATATAGCTAATAAGATACAGCATTATAGCTTAGACGACTACTGTATTATTATGATTGGTGAGCAAGATTTTAAAGGCACTGTGGAACCAATTGAAATGGTCAGGTTAATTAGAGATTCTCTTAAAAATGTAATTAATACGAATGTTATTGTATGCTGCCCTACATATGTACAAGGGGCTCTGATACACAATTACAAAATAGAAATGTTTAATAGATTACTTTACTTGGACATAGAAAACCATAATTATGCTTATTTTTTTGACAGTAATGTTGACCTATCTGATGAAACATTCTCATATAACACGGGCAAACTGAACAAACTCGGTCAAAAACGTATTTATGAAAATATATTTCGTCGCCTTCTTGTTGATATTGAGACTTATCCAACTGAGTATGACTACTACCGCGATTCTCCAAAATCGCCAAAAAATGCCCAATCTCTTTTTCGTCCCTTTACGTAAAAAAGTTACTGGTAGTATTAACAGTTTTAAAGCAAAACAAAAGTTTATACTATTACACCAAAACATAGCTGGAATCTTAAATAAAATTGACTTTTTTGAAATCACAATCACCAACTTGGCAAATCAGATTGGCAACATAGATTTTATTTGTTTGAGTGAAACTTTTATAAAATCAGGGCATGAAAGTAATCTGGTACTTACGCACTATAACTTAGCTGCCAGTTACACAAGACGCGGAAAGAAACGCGGTGGGACATGCATTTTAGTAAAAAAAGGTCTAGTCTTTAATCCGTTGCCGATAACCGATGAACTAGCCATCGAATTTTGCTTCGAAAGCTGTGGCATAGACATATTGAGCCATAATTTGATTATTGTATGCATTTATAGAATTCCAGATTCGGATGTAAATATATTTCTTAAAAATCTTGAATCGTTGTTGCGTAATCTAACCCGCAAAGTTAAAAAAAATATTATTATCTGCGGAGATTGGAACATTGATATATTAAAAGATAACAAATATTCAAAAGAATTGATATCTATACTGAACAATTTTAATATCACATTACACGTTAGGATGCCTACTAGGAAAAATACTAGCATAGATCAAATAGCAAGTAATGTTCCCGCACACGATATGAAATGCAATATACATAATTTGGCTCTCTCCGATCATGATACTGGACAATCGTTAACTTTTTACCTTGATGAGATGCATAATAATAAGTCAAAAACTGTACAGTTCTGGTATGATACGAAGAGAGAATACAATAAGAGCAACATAAAAAAAAAATTAAACTGCTTATCAGCCTTAAGTATTGGTGAAGTATACGAAGAGACAGACTGTAATATCGCATTTAATATATTCCACGACATATTTACGCTCTTCTATAAATTGTGTTTCCCCGAAATACTTGTCAAAAAGACGAATAAACCAATAAAAAACCAATGGCTTAGTAGGGGTTTAAAATATCATGCGTTAAGAAGAGAGCTTTATTCTACGCATATCAACACGATGCTATAAGTAAAAGTTACCACAAGAAAAAATACCGCAATTACAGTAACATCTTAAAAAAATGCATATCAAAATCACAACAGATAAACAACAACAAATTTTTAAATAATTCTAAGAATAAATGCAAAGCGACATGGTCAATCATAAAAAATAACTTGAACAACTCTAATAACAAAAACTACATAAATGAATTAATAATTCATGATAAAAAAATTGATAATCCGAATGACATATGTGATCAATTTAATAATTATTTCATTGAGCTGACACAAAACTCTAATAATAATCATGACCTAAGCAACATTGACATTGACAATAACATAAATACATTATTTTTGACTCCTGTAAATGAAGTTGATGTCTTTAAATTAATTAATTCATTAAATAACACGAATTCGACCGGATATGACGAAGTAACCACTAAAATTATTAAATTAAGCGCGAAAATTATAGCACCCCCACTTAGCTACCTTATAAACCTCTCATTTGAACAAGGTGTTTTTCCATCTAAACTAAAAGAGTCTATTATTAAACCACTTTTCAAAAAGGGCAACTGTTCTGATATGGGTAATTATAGGCCCATTACGCTGATCCCAATCTTTGCAAAAATTTTTGAAAAAGCAATGCATTACAAAATAAATCTATTTATAACCAAATATAACATCATTGTGGAGAGTCAGTTTGGTTTCAGGAAAAACTGTTCAACAAGTCTAGCCTGTTTTTCCCTAGTAAAACTAATTACCGAAGCTCTTAACAATAAAATGTTTGCTCTGTCTGTTTTTTTGGATATGAGCAAAGCATTTGACTTTGTCTCACATGAACGACTACTGTACAAATTAGAGAGGTACGGCATAAGAGGCAAGGCGCAAGAATGGCTTAAAAGCTACCTGTCTGATCGCCAACAGAGAACTGTTATCTCTAAAATAGTAAAAAATAAAAGGACGACATATTGCTCAGAATTAAAAACTAATAGTTCTGGCGTTCCACAGGGAAGCATACTGGGCCCGCCACTATTCATATTATATATAAATGACCTCAGAAAATGTTTAAAATATGAATGTATACAATTTGCAGACGACACTACTTTGACGATTAAATGCTTCAATAAAACTGACATAGAAAATAATACTAACACTGAATTAATAAATGTAATAAAATGGCTGGAAGACAATAATCTTCATGTTAATATTAATAAAACCAAAATAGTTCAATTTCAAACATGCAACTCGTCATTAACACCAACAACAATTCGACACGATAATACGATTATGCAACCAGAACCATTTGCTTTATTTTTAGGTATAATAATTGACAGCAAACTGAACTGGAAGGAGCATGTAAAAAGAGTATGCAGCAAGCTTGATAAGTTTGTATATGCTCTTCGCAAGTTAAGATTAGTGTCTAGTAAAAAAACAGTTCTAAATGCTTATCATGGGTATGTTTCATCGGTATTGCGTTACGGTCTAGTGATATGGGGTAATTCAGTGGATATAGACAGAGCATTCAAAGTACAAAAGAAATGTATCAGAGCCATGAGCGGAGCAGAATATTTAGACCATTGCAGGCCGTTATTTAAAGAATTAAAAATTCTCCCACTCCCGTGTCTGTATATTTTTGAAGTTTGTTTATTTGTAAAAAAATATCCTCATTTATTCAAATTAAATGAACAAGTCTCTGAAAGATTAAATAAAAAAAATGCCGGGAAATTATTAGTACCTCCTCAGAGATTGCAACTTTATAGCAGAAGTGCCAATTGCATGACAATTAAAATTTATAATAAATTACCACCTGCCCTGAGAACATTAAAAATTAACAAATTTAAATTTAAAATGTTTGCTTGGCTCTTAGACATGTGTTTTTATTCGGTAAATGAATTTTTAAATCATACTTTCTGACATTATTATATTAGTATTTTGCAATTATAATTTATATTTTGACATTAAAACTTATATTTTTGACATAACATTATTTTTTGGGCATAATGATAGTAATATCAAAGGAACATGGAACACCATCAAAGAAATGTGCTATGTGAAGAATGATGCTAAAACTGTTTACTGTTTACTATCAGAACTGTAGGGGGGTCCGCACCAAACTGCATACTTTATACGTAAATATTTTGGCTAATTGCTACGACATTATTGTCCTAACGGAAACCTGGCTTACGCCGGAGATATCTGACGCCGAATTCATTGATGATCGCTATACTGTACACAGGTGCGACCGCGACCGTGTAACCACTGGTAAGAAGGAAGGAGGTGGAACCCTGGTAGCAATTCTCAAATCACTACGTGCGTTTAGAATCAACCCTGTTGCAGCTCTATATGCCGACATTGAATATGTTATTATTCAGATACCTAGCATAAAAAGGGGTAAATTGCATATGATTAGTGCAGCTTATGTACCACCAAAAACTCCGGAATCCGTCTATGATGCCTACTTTCAAATGTTGGATACCTACCTTGACGATACTGACGTTGAACGGTTCTACCTGATCGGTGATTTCAATTTACCTGCTCTTGTTTGGGATACCAACGTCAGTAACCACTCCACCTTTGGTCAGGTCTGTGGAAATAACCCCCCTGTTGGTGGAGTTGTGAGTAATTTTCTGTACACACATAACGCTATCCAGTACAACACACATAAAAACATACGTAATAATATACTCGATCTCTTTATCAGTAACGGTGACTGCACTGTGTGCGAAACTAATGATCTTTTATTGCCTCCGGACCAATACCATCCCCCGTTTTATGTAATGATTCCCTTCCAGACACGAAACAGTAATATGAGACGTAATACAATTAAAAGATTTAACTATTTCAAGGCTAATTATGATGGTGTTAACCAAGATCTATCGGAAATAAACTGGGAATCTTCTCTACGTAACTGCTCTGTAGAAGAATCACTGGAGGTTTTCTACAATATAATTTTTAATGTTATCAAAACACGTATTCCTTTAACATCAGTAAAGTCATCGAAATTCCCAGTTTGGTTCTCACCGGCTCTCATACATATATTCAGGAACAAGTGTAGAGCTTGGATAAAGTGGAAACAATATAAAAATTTGTCAGATTATGAACAGTTTTCGCTTTTTAGATCCCGATTTCGCGTTGAGTGCAAAAATTGTTATGACCGGTATATCAATACTGTTGAGGACAGTATTAAACTAAATGTCAATTATTTTTGGAAATTCATCGCGAACCGTAAGTCATCCAAAGGAATTCCCTCTACTGTGCGTTTCAAAAATCAATCTTCGAACAACCCTAATGAAATCTGCAATCTTTTCTCTGTATATTTTAAATCTGTCTATGAACCTTCCACTTTGTCAAATGATTTCTGCTCAAACGCAGATTGTTCTGAGGACTGTACTGCTGTGAACAATATTCAATTCTCAGTTCAGCAGGTATTAAGGCATCTGGAATCCTTAGATATCTCAAAAGGGCCTGGTCCCGATGCACTTCCTGCAATATTTCTCAGAAATACAGCTAAGAACATTTGCGTTCCTCTACAAATTATTTTTAATCGATCCCTGTCACAAGGAATCTTTCCTGATGCTTGGAAGCGAGCTAACGTAACACCGGTGCACAAGTCAGGTCCTGCAGATGACGTTGAGAACTATCGCCCAATATCAATATTGTCGACCTTATCGAAACTCTTTGAAAAGCTTGTACATAGTGTACTTTATCCGTTGCTACATAATGTTATTGTTACACAACAACACGGATTTGTTAAAAGAAGATCTACGGTAACAAATCTTGTAGCATATTCAGAATACATTTTTAATGACATGGATGCAGGTATTCAAGTAGATTCAGTCTATACTGATTTCCAGAAGGCGTTCGATAAGGTTGACCACGAGCTGCTATTGCGCAAAATTGCATTTAATGGTATACGTGGGAACCTGTTGAGGTGGTTTTCATCGTATGTTTCCAAAAGGACGCAGCGCGTTGTGATTAATGGTTATCAATCATTTTCTATAGCCGTGACATCAGGTGTTCCTCAAGGATCGATTTTGGGACCCCTTCTATTTATTTTGTTCATTAACGACATAGGCAAATGTTTCCAAAATTCAAAATTTCTTTTATATGCAGATGACTTAAAAATATTCAGGCCGATTAAAAACACTAGCGATTGTCTTGCTTTGCAAAGTGACTTAAATAGACTGTCTGAATACTGCGTGTGTAATAAACTAAAACTTAGCGTGCCTAAATGTTGTTATTTGAACATCACCAAAAACAAAAACATCTTCAGATACCAGTACTCTCTAAATTATGTCACTTTAAATAGAGTTACCATGGTTCGCGATCTGGGTGTCATTTTTGATGACAAGCTTCATCTTGATGTACACATAAATACAATTGTAAACAAGGCTTGGCGCATGTACGGATTTGTTATGCGATCAGCCACTGAATTCGTGCGCCCTCAAACCTACCTTTATCTATACAAGACCTTAATTAGATCTCAATTAGAGTATGCAGTTGCGGTGTGGAATCCCCTATACATTAAATATTCCAACTGCTTGGAAATGGTACAAAAGAAATATTTAAGAACTATGACTTATAGGTGCTTTCACTCTTCTGCGTCTTATGTCGATTTACTGAGAAAATATAATCTTCTAAGTCTTACTGGCCGGCGGATGTTTCTGCAGACCGTGCTCTTGTACGACCTCTGCAGAAACACTTACGACTGTTCTGATATATGCAACAGAATTTGTTATTTAGTTCCCAGAAGAATGCATTTGCGTGCAGTGCGCAAGCAACCGTTGTTTGCAGTGAGAGCATGTCGAACAAATGCTGGTGTTCGAGCACCGTTGCGACGTCTTGTTGACAATTATAATAAACACTTTCTTGACATCGATTTATTCTGTGCAGCACGTGGAAGATTCCGAAACTCGACTCACAAGGCAATCAAGGAATTAGACATCTTGTCCTTTTACTCATAGATTATTATGTTTCATAATCAATGCACTAACGTATTATTTAAAAGTTTAAAATCACTGTTTTTTGTTTCGTTCATATTTCTGTCACTTTTAACTTTTCTTTGAAGCGTGTTATTAATATTTTGTTTATATATTCTGTGAATAACGCCGCTGATTACATAATTGTTAATTTTAAGTTGTATGTCTCTCCTATGCTTTATTATGTAATTGTTTGTTGTTCCAAATAAATAAAAATAAAAAAATAAAAAAGTGCCACGGAACTGCTACAATTAGAAAATAACACACAGAATTCTTTAAACGAGGTTAACAGATATTTTACGTCAATCGGGAAAGAACTGGCTAGCAAAACGCTTACCAAGCTAAACATGGCCGAGGATACACTGGTGAAACTGAGCGCAAAGTCGAATAGCTCTCTGAACTCGATGACACTTGGACCAACAGATGAGATAGAGGTTATTCGGGTGGTCACTGGCCTTAAGAATGGAAGTGCCCCTGGATGGGATAACCTGCATGTATCCATATTAAAAAAATATAAGCATAAACTTGCTACGCCCCTTTCACACCTCTGCAACATGAGCTTCATGCAGGGTAGCTTTCCAACCGCCTTTAAAAAAGCCGTTGTATCACCCATCTTCAAGGCCGGCGACAAATCAAAAGTGACCAACTACAGACCAATATCTCTCTTGAGCACTCTCGCCAAAGTCATGGAAAAACTCGCAAATAGGCGACTCGTAGAGTATCTAGAAAAAAACAACCTGCTGTCGAATAAACAATACGGGCTCAGAGCTGGACGTTCTACAAATGACGCTGTTCTGAGGCTTACCACGGCAATAACGAACTGCCTGGATAGAGGGGACAAATGCGTCGGCATCTTCCTTGATCTTCAGAAAGCGTTCGACAGTGTCAATTCCCATCCTATTGAGTCGATTGGAGGGCATCGGCGTTAGAGGTGTACCCCAGGAGTGGTTTAAAAGCTACCTGTCTGGCCGGCACCAAAGAGTCCGCATAGATGGGCAGATGAGTGACGAAGCTCTTTGCGCTTACGGTGTTCCCCAGGGGAGTACTATAGCCCCAACACTTTTCCTGGTATACATTAATCGGCTCTGTGACCTTCCAATCCATCAAGCCGAAATAACAATGTTTGCTGATGACACAGTGCTCCAGTGTTCGATGACACATCTTGGGAAAACTTGGCACAGGTAAGCGAACGTGGGCTTGCTAGAGTAACTGCCTGGCTTGAAGACAGCCTTCTATCCATAAACGCCAGTAAAACAAAATACCTTTGCTTTAGTATGTCCAAGTCAGGCAGCCCCAGTCCAGACTTTACTGTGCCCATCCACACGTTCCCTTGTAATAGAGGTTCATGTTATCAAGCTACTTGTGCTTGCCCTAGGCTGGAGAGAGTGAGCAACATAAGATATCTCGGTGTTACAATCGATGAAAACTTGAAATGGAGTCAACATATTTCAGTTACTGCAAAAAAAACTCGCAAACTTATATTTATTTTCAAAACCTTGAGACATGTTGCCAGCCCGAAAGTGAGAACCCCAACCAGTTTGGTGTATGAGCAAGCGCGAGTGCTGAGCGTAAGAAAAATATTTATTTATGAGTGTCTACGGAGATTTCACCGACTTACGGTCCCCTTCTTGCCTAAAAATAGCAAAAGATCCGACAGATATCCCGTACCACGGGTAAGGAGCAAGTTTGCCAGAAAGCATTATAACAGCTTAGCGCCGCGCCTCTACTTCCAAATTAGCCAGTATAAATTAATGAAGCATGTGAGTAATTTCCAGATAAAAAAGGAAATATTACTTTGGCTGGAAAGCTTCGATGACACTGAAACCCTTATAAGTACTCTAACCTAGTGACATAAATATTTGTAGGATCAGGAGTGCCGAGGGGTATTTCGTCAGGGTTTGGAGTTCCCATTTTATTGGGACAAACAAGACTGTATAAGCAATTACAGTGTTTTTATTACAGTAATTAATTAACACACAATAAAATAACACACAATAAAATAACACACAATAAAATAACACACAATAAAATAACACACAATAAAATAACACACAATAAAATAACACACAATAAAATAACACACAATAAAATAACACACAATAAAATAACACACAATAAAATAACACACAATAAAATAACACACAATAAAATAACACACAATAAAATAACACACAATAAAATAACACACAATAAAATAACACACAATAAAATAACACACAATAAAATAACACACAATAAAATAACACACAAAATAACACACAATAAAATAACACACAATAAAATAACACACAATAAAATAACACACAATAAAATAACACACAATAAAATAACACACAATAAAATAACACACAATAAAATAACACACAATAAAATAACACACAATAAAATAACACACAATAAAATAACACACAATAAAATAACACACAATAAAATAACACACAATAAAATAACACACAATAAAATAACACACAATAAAATAATGATACACAATTCAAGATGATACACAATAAAATAATGGCAATAAAAAGATAATGCAGGTAAAAAAGTAACAAGACAGTTTAGGCGAACAGACTTTTTAAGGTCACAGTTCGTACAGTGGTCAAGCCACCCAAATGCAAAGTGTATCGCTCGCTATCAGCAAGTTAAATACAGCTACGCGAATATACAGCAGCGCTGTACCAAGTAAACCGACAGTTTTGTCGGGAGCAGGGGAGCTCTTTAATGAGTCGAATCCAAAGACCGACTGACGAGCTTACCGAGTGCACGCTCTTTTATAGGACGATGCCCCCACTTTGTAACCCCTCCACGACAACTCTGTCCGTTGACGCACTGCGGTACGTCACGTGTCTACTTTGATACAAAATGTGCTAAATCTAATAAGACTTACATTATAAAGTAATCAAATAATACAAGAATAATTGTCGGAAATAAACAATGGTGAATATACAAAGTAAATAATTTTAAAATTAAAGCAACATGTCATTAATTGTTTTGAACAAGACTATCGGTCACACTTATCGAAATAAGTTGCCAAAAATCATTTAGTGGAACTTAATAAATTATGTTTCGATTTATTAGACAATAATTGATAGTTAAAATCAATTAAAATAAGAAATTCAATTCTTAACAAAATTTGGTGACTACCCACAATTTTTAATTGACAACCAACTCCGACACGGCCAGAACTGACGTTCTACACGACCTCGTGTGATTCTGAAAAAAGAAAATCTCTTGTGAATATCGATCGGCCTTTCTGACAAACAAAAGCCTTAACAAAAGGCATGTTCAAAAGAAAAATCCTGAGTTAGTCAAATCAAATTATTATCAATAGCAGTTGCATCGCAACCATTCAAAATGACCATGCTGCTACTGACAATACATAGCTCAACTAAAGTAGAGACATAATCTCTCAGCCGAAATCACACCATGGGATTCGACAAGTAATTTGGAGTAGATTAGACAACCCGCATAGGCGTCAACATAGACAACCCGCATAGGCGTCAACATAGACAACCCGCATAGGCGTCAACATAGACAACCCGCATAGGCGTCAACATAGACAACCCGCATAGGCGTCAACATAGACAACCCGCATAGGCGTCAACATAGACAACCCGCATAGGCGTCAACATAGACAACCCGCATAAGCGTCAAGTTCAACGTCCAAATCCAGGAGTCAACATAGACATCCGATTAAGCGTCAAGCTAAACAAGAGTCATCATAGACATCTTGTCAATTCAGCTAAACTATGTCAGCAGCAGATGAATCATCATCAGTGTCGGTATTGACATCATCACTAACTGTAACTGGACATTCAGGCATTTTTCGTACACGATCATGGGCATATTTGTAAATTCTATTGGTACTCAAAGCTTTTAACAAGTATCTATCACCATCTAGTAGTTCTAAAATTTTATAGGGGCCTTTAAATTTAGGATCTAGTTTAGTTTGGTTCCGTTCCTCATTGGCAATAAGTACAAAGTTTCCAACTTGAAACTTTTTCAAAATAGCCTTAGTCTTATCATAACGGGCTTTATCGTATTCGGCACTTACACGGGACAGATTTACTTCTATTTCTTCACTGTCAACAGTCATCAAACCCAAAGGTCTAGCAACTCGTCCAATCAATAAGTCTAAAGGACTAGATTTAGTAACCCGATTAATTGTGCAATTTAAAGCAATTTGAACGTCTTCAATGGCATCTTGCCATGAGCGCTCACTGGTCTCAACGGCGGTAAGCATACTTTTTAATGTTTTCATTATGCGTTCAACCTGCCCATTAGCCCTACATGCACCGGTAGCTATTAAATGCAAAGCAACATTATGGGAATCACAAAATTCTTTGAAGTTTTTGCTAGCAAAACAACGACCTTGGTCAGCTATAACCCGAGAAGGTGCTCCAAATAAAGAGACACTGGACTTAAGGGCTTTAATGCAATTTGACGCGTCTATCTGGGTGGTATGGTACAGTAAAACATACTTTGTAAAAGAATCAATTATAACAATGATATATTCCTTGAGATCACTCTTTCCACTAAGTTTTCCTGTAACGTCTATATGCACGGTGTGCCAAGGTATACTGACTTTAGGTATTGGGTGTAACTCTGCTTGAATTTTACCCGAGTTAGATTTTGAGATTTTACACGTGATACAGTTATCTACGAATTTTCTAACATATCTAGCCATTTTATCAAACCAGTAATGCTCATAGACCTTTGCAAGTGTTTTATCCCAACCTAAATGCATGATTGCTTCATGGACATGGTTTATAACAGACCATCTAAAAGCTCTTGGGACAATAGGTAAACAACGAGTTTGTCCATTGCGTTGTATTTTACGGTACAAGGTTCCTGATCGTAATTCATAACTTTGGGCAATATCAGGGGGTAGAGAGTTACTTTTTAGATTAGAAACGATTGTTAAAATCTCAGAATCACGCTGTTGCTCAGCTAAAAGCCAATTATTAGACAGAGTTGTAATATCAACACGTTTCTGTTCTGTTTTGTTGATTGAGTGTGGAAGGGGGTTTCTAGAGAGAAAGTCTACGTGGTTCATATATCTGCCTTCTCTATACATGATGTCAAAATCATAGGCCTGTAGAAAAGCCCACCATCTATGTACTCGGGGAGTTAAATCAGCCTTACTGCGCGAGGCTTTAAGGGAATTACAGTCAGTTACAACAGTAAATTTATGTCCTTGCAGATAATGGTGAAAATGCTTAACTGCGTTAACAACGGCCAAAGTTTCCAATTCATAGGAATGATATTTACTTTCAGTTGCAGTCGTTCTTTTACTATAGTATTCTACAACATGCATTTTTTTATCAACTTTTTGAAAAAGAATGGCACCGTAACCATCAGCACTAGCGTCAGTATGTAATTCTATGGGATATTCAGGGTTATAAATCATTAAAACTGGCTCATTAGTCAGAATTGAAATTACTTTTTGCCTAATTTTAATATCTCACGGCCTATCATGATACTATGACTTATAGAGGCATCCGGTATCACATGAAACAGTATCTCTAATTGGTAACCATCTATTTCTACTTCACTCAGAATTTGGTCGGTACATATTATGTTAGAATTTCCTATTCCCATTATATTGACCATACAAGAAATACGTTTGCCAGATAACTTTTCAGCACATGTTTCAGTAATAAGAGAACATTCAGCCCCAGAGTCATAACAAAATGCAAGCGACTCACCAGATTGCTGCAGCACACCAGTGATAGGTCGTACATCACAAGCTTCAACACGCTTCACAGATGGTTGGCTGCTCGAAGGCCGACTCCCGGTCGCCTTAGGGCAGCGAGGAGCGACATGTCCCGACTCCCCACAGCGGTAACAGACTATCTTCTTTGGTGTCGCCTTATGTGACGAGCTGGCTGGTCCAGGATGTTTGTTTGTTTTCTCGGCCTTCTTGCGACAGTTGGTAGATTTATGCCCCACTATACCACAAAAGTGACATACTATTGTTCCTGTTTTGAACTTCTTAGGTTGAGAAGAGTCTTGCTGGTCAGAGGAAATCTGAGACTTTCTCTTAAGGTGGGACAAGACACTCAGTTCTTGTTGAAGTTTATGCCTAGTATGTACTTCGATAGTAAATGCTAGTCGATGAGCACGGGAATCCAATTTGGAGACATGGGCCATTACAGTAGAAGCAGCAATGTGTTCGACACTCAGGCTATTCCATTTAGAAGTCAGTGAAGTGACCTGTCGACTGGCATATGCGGCTAAGGATTCGCCTTCTTTTGGTTGACTATTATGAAGGTTTATGAGGGTAGCGGCAACAGTTTCCGAAACGGCATAACGAGAGAGAAAGAGACTCTTAAAGTCTGTCCAGGTCATACCTGCATACGACACTTGAGAAAGCCATACGTTAGCACTGCCTTTTAAGGCTTTAGTAAGGGCAATAATAAGAGTGCCACCTTGAAGAGGCTTTTCCGATAGGCAAATATCAACGGTTGTACTCCAAGATTGAGCGTCGGAATCGGGTAGGTCTGGGTCGAAATCGGGCAAAGGAGTTACAGTAGACGTAGCGGAGTGCGTCTTAATTGCTTCAATTAACCGAGTCATATTTTGATTCTGAAGCTCTAACATTGCTCGCCATGGATCACCAACACCTTCCGATTCCTGGGCTACACCTAATCCCACTTCTGATGTAGGATCAGGAGTGCCGAGAGGTATTTCGTCAGGGTTTGGAGTTCCCATTTTATTGGGACAAACAAGACTGTATAAGCAATTACAGTGTTTTTATTACAGTAATTAATTAACACAATAAAATAACACACAATAAAATAACACACAATAAAATAATGATACACAATTCAAGATGATACACAATAAAATAATGGCAATAAAAAGATAATGCAGGTAAAAAAGTAACAATACAGTTTAGGCGAACAGACTTTTTAAGGTCACAGTTCGTACAGTGGTCAAGCCACCCAAATGCAAAGTGTATCGCTCGCTATCAGCAAGTTAAATACAGCTATGCGAATATACAGCAGCGCTGTACCAAGTAAACCGACAGTTTTGTCGGGAGCAGGGGAGCTCTTTAATGAGTCGAATCCAAAGACCGACTGACCAGCTTACCGAGTGCACGCTCTTTTATAGGACGATGCCCCCACTTTGTAACCCCTCCACGACAACTCTGTCCGTTGACGCACTGCGGTACGTCACGTGTCTACTTTGATACAAAATGTGCTAAATCTAATAAGACTTACATTATAAAGTAATCAAATAATACAAGAATAATTGTCGTAAATAAACAATGGTGAATTTACAAAGTAAATCATTTTAAAATTAAAGCAACATGGCATTAATTGTTTTGAACAAAACTATCGGTCACACTTATCGAAATAAGTTGCCAAAAATCATTTAGTGGAACTTAATAAATTATGTTTCGATTTATTAGACAATAATTGATAGTTAAAATCAATTAAAATAAGAAATTCAATTCTTAACAAAATTTGGTGACTACCCACAATTTTTAATTGACAACCAACTCCGACACGGCCAGAACTGACGTTCTACACGACCTCGTGTGATTCTGAAAAAAAGAAAATTTCTTGTGAATATCGATCGGCCTTTCTGACAAACAAAAGCCTTAACAAAAGGTATGTTCAAAAGAAAAATCCTGAGTTAGTCAAATCAAATTATTATCAATAGCAGTTGCATCGCAACCATTCAAAATGACCATGCTGCTACCGACAATACATAGCTCAACTAAAGTAGAGACATAATCTCTCAGCCGAAATCACACCATGGGATTCGACAAGTAATTTGGAGTTGATTAGACAACCCGCATAGGCGTCAACATAGACAACCCGCATAGGCGTCAACATAGACAACCCGCATAGGCGTCAACATAGACAACCCGCATAGGCGTCAACATAGACAACCCGCATAGGCGTCAACATAGACAACCCGCATAGGCGTCAACATAGACAACCCGCATAGGCGTCAACATAGACAACCCGCATAGGCGTCAACATAGACAACCCGCATAAGCGTCAAGTTCAACGTCCAAATCCAGGAGTCAACATAGACATCCGATTAAGCGTCAAGCTAAACAAGAGTCATCATAGACATCTTGTCAATTCAGCTAAACTATGTCAGCAGCAGATGAATCATCATCAGTGTCGGTATTGACATCATCACTAACTGTAACTGGACATTCAGGCATTTTTCGTACACGATCATGGGCATATTTGTAAATTCTATTGGTACTCAAAGCTTTTAACAAGTATCTATCACCATCTAGTAGTTCTAAAATTTTATAGGGGCCTTTAAATTTAGGATCTAGTTTAGTTTGGTTCCGTTCCTCATTGGCAATAAGTACAAAGTTTCCAACTTGAAACTTTTTCAAAATAGCCTTAGTCTTATCATAACGGGCTTTATCGTATTCGGCACTTACACGGGACAGATTTACTTCTATTTCTTCACTGTCAACAGTCATCAAACCCAAAGGTCTAGCAACTCGTCCAATCAATAAGTCTAAAGGACTAGATTTAGTAACCCGATTAATTGTGCAATTTAAAGCAATTTGAACGTCTTCAATGGCATCTTGCCATGAGCGCTCACTGGTCTCAACGGCGGTAAGCATACTTTTTAATGTTTTCATTATGCGTTCAACCTGCCATTTAGCCCTACATGCACCGGTAGCTATTAAATGCAAAGCAACATTATGGGAATCACAAAATTCTTTGAAGTTTTTTGCTAGCAAAACAACGACCTTGGTCAGTTATAACCCGAGAAGGTGCTCCAAATAAAGAGACACTGGACTTAAGGGCTTTAATGCAATTTGACGCGTCTATCTGGGTGGTATGGTACAGTAAAACATACTTTGTAAAAGAATCAATTATAACAATGATATATTCCTTGAGATCACTCTTTCCACTAAGTTTTCCTGTAACGTCTATATGCACGGTGTGCCAAGGTATACTGACTTTAGGTATTGGGTGTAACTCTGCTTGAATTTTACCCGAGTTAGATTTTGAGATTTTACACGTGATACAGTTATCTACGAATTTTCTAACATATCTAGCCATTTTATCAAACCAGTAATGCTCATAGACCTTTGCAAGTGTTTTATCCCAACCTAAATGCATGATTGCTTCGTGGACATGGTTTATAACAGACCATCTAAAAGCTCTTGGGACAATAGGTAAACAACGAGTTTGTCCATTGCGTTGTATTTTACGGTACAAGGTTCCTGATCGTAATTCATAACTTTGGGCAATATCAGGGGGTAGAGAGTTACTTTTAGATTAGAAACGATTGTTAAAATCTCAGAATCACGCTGTTGCTCAGCTAAAAGCCAATTATTAGACAGAGTTATAATATCAACACGTTTCTGTTCTGTTTTGTTGATTGAGTGTGGAAGGGGGTTTCTAGAGAGAAAGTCTACGTGTTCATATATCTGCCTTCTCTATACATGATGTCAAAATCATAGGCCTGTAGAAAAGCCCACCATCTATGTACTCGGGGAGTTAAATCAGCCTTACTGCGCGAGGCTTTAAGGGAATTACAGTCAGTTACAACAGTAAATTTATGTCCTTGCAGATAATGGTGAAAATGCTTAACTGCGTTAACAACGGCCAAAGTTTCCAATTCATAGGAATGATATTTACTTTCAGTTGCAGTCGTTCTTTTACTATAGTATTCTACAACATGCATTTTTTTATCAACTTTTTGAAAAAGAATGGCACCGTAACCATCAGCACTAGCGTCAGTATGTAATTCTATGGGATATTCAGGGTTATAAATCATTAAAACTGGCTCATTAGTCAGAATTGAAATTACTTTTTGCCTAATTTTAATATCTCACGGCCTATCATGATACTATGACTTATAGAGGCATCCGGTATCACATGAAACAGTATCTCTAATTGGTAACCATCTATTTCTACTTCACTCAGAATTTGTTCGGTACATATTATGTTAGAATTTTCCTATTCCCATTATATTGACCATACAAGAAATACGTTTGCCAGATAACTTTTCAGCACATGTTTCAGTAATAAGAGAACATTCAGCCCCAGAGTCATAACAAAATGCAAGCGACTCACCAGATTGCTGCAGCACACCAGTGATAGGTCGTACATCACAAGCTTCAACACGCTTCACAGATGGTTGGCTGCTCGAAGGCCGACTCCCGGTCGCCTTAGGGCAGCGAGGAGCGACATGTCCCGACTCCCCACAGCGGTAACAGACTATCTTCTTTGGTGTCGCCTTATGTGACGAGCTGGCTGGTCCAGGATGTTTGTTTGTTTTCTCGGCCTTCTTGCGACAGTTGGTAGATTTATGCCCCACTATACCACAAAAGTGACATACTATTGTTCCTGTTTTGAACTTCTTAGGTTGAGAAGAGTCTTGCTGGTCAGAGGAAATCTGAGACTTTCTCTTAAGGTGGGACAAGACACTCAGTTCTTGTTTAAGTTTATGCCTAGTATGTACTTCGGTAGTAAATGCTAGTCGATGAGCACGGGAATCCAATTTGGAGACATGGGCCATTACAGTAGAAGCAGCAATGTGTTCGACACTCAGGCTATTCCATTTAGAAGTCAGTGAAGTGACCTGTCGACTGGCATATGCGGCTAAGGATTCGCCTTCTTTTGGTTGACTATTATGAAGGTTTATGAGGGTAGCGGCAACAGTTTCCGAAACGGCATAACGAGAGAGAAAGAGACTCTTAAAGTCTGTCCAGGTCATACCTGCATACGACACTTGAGAAAGCCATACGTTAGCACTGCCTTTTAAGGCTTTAGTAAGGGCAATAATAAGAGTGCCACCTTGAAGAGGCTTTTCCGATAGGCAAATATCAACGGTTGTACTCCAAGATTGAGCGTCGGAATCGGGTAGATCTGGGTCGAAATCGGGCAAAGGAGTTACAGTAGACGTAGCGGAGTGCGTCTTAATTGCTTCAATTAACCGAGTCATATTTTGATTCTGAAGCTCTAACATTGCTCGCCATGGATCACCAACACCTTCCGATTCCTGGGCTACACCTAATCCCACTTCTGATGTAGGATCAGGAGTGCCGAGAGGTATTTCGTCAGGGTTTGGAGTTCCCATTTTATTGGGACAAACAAGACTGTATAAGCAATTACAGTGTTTTTATTACAGTAATTAATTAACACAATAAAATAACACACAATAAAATAACACACAATAAAATAATGATACACAATTCAAGATGATACACAATAAAATAATGGCAATAAAAAGATAATGCAGGTAAAAAAGTAACAATACAGTTTAGGCGAACAGACTTTTTAAGGTCACAGTTCGTACAGTGGTCAAGCCACCCAAATGCAAAGTGTATCGCTCGCTATCAGCAAGTTAAATACAGCTATGCGAATATACAGCAGCGCTGTACCAAGTAAACCGACAGTTTTGTCGGGAGCAGGGGAGCTCTTTAATGAGTCGAATCCAAAGACCGACTGACCAGCTTACCGAGTGCACGCTCTTTTATAGGACGATGCCCCCACTTTGTAACCCCTCCACGACAACTCTGTCCGTTGACGCACTGCGGTACGTCACGTGTCTACTTTGATACAAAATGTGCTAAATCTAATAAGACTTACATTATAAAGTAATCAAATAATACAAGAATAATTGTCGTAAATAAACAATGGTGAATTTACAAAGTAAATCATTTTAAAATTAAAGCAACATGGCATTAATTGTTTTGAACAAAACTATCGGTCACACTTATCGAAATAAGTTGCCAAAAATCATTTAGTGGAACTTAATAAATTATGTTTCGATTTATTAGACAATAATTGATAGTTAAAATCAATTAAAATAAGAAATTCAATTCTTAACAAAATTTGGTGACTACCCACAATTTTTAATTGACAACCAACTCCGACACGGCCAGAACTGACGTTCTACACGACCTCGTGTGATTCTGAAAAAAAGAAAATTTCTTGTGAATATCGATCGGCCTTTCTGACAAACAAAAGCCTTAACAAAAGGTATGTTCAAAAGAAAAATCCTGAGTTAGTCAAATCAAATTATTATCAATAGCAGTTGCATCGCAACCATTCAAAATGACCATGCTGCTACCGACAATACATAGCTCAACTAAAGTAGAGACATAATCTCTCAGCCGAAATCACACCATGGGATTCGACAAGTAATTTGGAGTTGATTAGACAACCCGCATAGGCGTCAACATAGACAACCCGCATAGGCGTCAACATAGACAACCCGCATAGGCGTCAACATAGACAACCCGCATAGGCGTCAACATAGACAACCCGCATAGGCGTCAACATAGACAACCCGCATAGGCGTCAACATAGACAACCCGCATAAGCGTCAAGTTCAACGTCCAAATCCAGGAGTCAACATAGACATCCGATTAAGCGTCAAGCTAAACAAGAGTCATCATAGACATCTTGTCAATTCAGCTAAACTATGTCAGCAGCAGATGAATCATCATCAGTGTCGGTATTGACATCATCACTAACTGTAACTGGACATTCAGGCATTTTTCGTACACGATCATGGGCATATTTGTAAATTCTATTGGTACTCAAAGCTTTTAACAAGTATCTATCACCATCTAGTAGTTCTAAAATTTTATAGGGGCCTTTAAATTTAGGATCTAGTTTAGTTTGGTTCCGTTCCTCATTGGCAATAAGTACAAAGTTTCCAACTTGAAACTTTTTCAAAATAGCCTTAGTCTTATCATAACGGGCTTTATCGTATTCGGCACTTACACGGGACAGATTTACTTCTATTTCTTCACTGTCAACAGTCATCAAACCCAAAGGTCTAGCAACTCGTCCAATCAATAAGTCTAAAGGACTAGATTTAGTAACCCGATTAATTGTGCAATTTAAAGCAATTTGAACGTCTTCAATGGCATCTTGCCATGAGCGCTCACTGGTCTCAACGGCGGTAAGCATACTTTTTAATGTTTTCATTATGCGTTCAACCTGCCCATTAGCCCTACATGCACCGGTAGCTATTAAATGCAAAGCAACATTATGGGAATCACAAAATTCTTTGAAGTTTTTGCTAGCAAAACAACGACCTTGGTCAGTTATAACCCGAGAAGGTGCTCCAAATAAAGAGACACTGGACTTAAGGGCTTTAATGCAATTTGACGCGTCTATCTGGGTGGTATGGTACAGTAAAACATACTTTGTAAAAGAATCAATTATAACAATGATATATTCCTTGAGATCACTCTTTCCACTAAGTTTTCCTGTAACGTCTATATGCACGGTGTGCCAAGGTATACTGACTTTAGGTATTGGGTGTAACTCTGCTTGAATTTTACCCGAGTTAGATTTTGAGATTTTACACGTGATACAGTTATCTACGAATTTTCTAACATATCTAGCCATTTTATCAAACCAGTAATGCTCATAGACCTTTGCAAGTGTTTTATCCCAACCTAAATGCATGATTGCTTCGTGGACATGGTTTATAACAGACCATCTAAAAGCTCTTGGGACAATAGGTAAACAACGAGTTTGTCCATTGCGTTGTATTTTACGGTACAAGGTTCCTGATCGTAATTCATAACTTTGGGCAATATCAGGGGGTAGAGAGTTACTTTTTAGATTAGAAACGATTGTTAAAATCTCAGAATCACGCTGTTGCTCAGCTAAAAGCCAATTATTAGACAGAGTTATAATATCAACACGTTTCTGTTCTGTTTTGTTGATTGAGTGTGGAAGGGGGTTTCTAGAGAGAAAGTCTACGTGGTTCATATATCTGCCTTCTCTATACATGATGTCAAAATCATAGGCCTGTAGAAAAGCCCACCATCTATGTACTCGGGGAGTTAAATCAGCCTTACTGCGCGAGGCTTTAAGGGAATTACAGTCAGTTACAACAGTAAATTTATGTCCTTGCAGATAATGGTGAAAATGCTTAACTGCGTTAACAACGGCCAAAGTTTCCAATTCATAGGAATGATATTTACTTTCAGTTGCAGTCGTTCTTTTACTATAGTATTCTACAACATGCATTTTTTTATCAACTTTTTGAAAAAGAATGGCACCGTAACCATCAGCACTAGCGTCAGTATGTAATTCTATGGGATATTCAGGGTTATAAATCATTAAAACTGGCTCATTAGTCAGAATTGAAATTACTTTTTGCCTAATTTTAATATCTCACGGCCTATCATGATACTATGACTTATAGAGGCATCCGGTATCACATGAAACAGTATCTCTAATTGGTAACCATCTATTTCTACTTCACTCAGAATTTGTTCGGTACATATTATGTTAGAATTTCCTATTCCCATTATATTGACCATACAAGAAATACGTTTGCCAGATAACTTTTCAGCACATGTTTCAGTAATAAGAGAACATTCAGCCCCAGAGTCATAACAAAATGCAAGCGACTCACCAGATTGCTGCAGCACACCAGTGATAGGTCGTACATCACAAGCTTCAACACGCTTCACAGATGGTTGGCTGCTCGAAGGCCGACTCCCGGTCGCCTTAGGGCAGCGAGGAGCGACATGTCCCGACTCCCCACAGCGGTAACAGACTATCTTCTTTGGTGTCGCCTTATGTGACGAGCTGGCTGGTCCAGGATGTTTGTTTGTTTTCTCGGCCTTCTTGCGACAGTTGGTAGATTTATGCCCCACTATACCACAAAAGTGACATACTATTGTTCCTGTTTTGAACTTCTTAGGTTGAGAAGAGTCTTGCTGGTCAGAGGAAATCTGAGACTTTCTCTTAAGGTGGGACAAGACACTCAGTTCTTGTTGAAGTTTATGCCTAGTATGTACTTCGGTAGTAAATGCTAGTCGATGAGCACGGGAATCCAATTTGGAGACATGGGCCATTACAGTAGAAGCAGCAATGTGTTCGACACTCAGGCTATTCCATTTAGAAGTCAGTGAAGTGACCTGTCGACTGGCATATGCGGCTAAGGATTCGCCTTCTTTTGGTTGACTATTATGAAGGTTTATGAGGGTAGCGGCAACAGTTTCCGAAACGGCATAACGAGAGAGAAAGAGACTCTTAAAGTCTGTCCAGGTCATACCTGCATACGACACTTGAGAAAGCCATACGTTAGCACTGCCTTTTAAGGCTTTAGTAAGGGCAATAATAAGAGTGCCACCTTGAAGAGGCTTTTCCGATAGGCAAATATCAACGGTTGTACTCCAAGATTGAGCGTCGGAATCGGGTAGATCTGGGTCGAAATCGGGCAAAGGAGTTACAGTAGACGTAGCGGAGTGCGTCTTAATTGCTTCAATTAACCGAGTCATATTTTGATTCTGAAGCTCTAACATTGCTCGCCATGGATCACCAACACCTTCCGATTCCTGGGCTACACCTAATCCCACTTCTGATGTAGGATCAGGAGTGCCGAGAGGTATTTCGTCAGGGTTTGGAGTTCCCATTTTATTGGGACAAACAAGACTGTATAAGCAATTACAGTGTTTTTATTACAGTAATTAATTAACACAATAAAATAACACACAATAAAATAACACACAATAAAATAACACACAATAAAATAATGATACACAATTCAAGATGATACACAATAAAATAATGGCAATAAAAAGATAATGCAGGTAAAAAAGTAACAATACAGTTTAGGCGAACAGACTTTTTAAGGTCACAGTTCGTACAGTGGTCAAGCCACCCAAATGCAAAGTGTATCGCTCGCTATCAGCAAGTTAAATACAGCTATGCGAATATACAGCAGCGCTGTACCAAGTAAACCGACAGTTTTGTCGGGAGCAGGGGAGCTCTTTAATGAGTCGAATCCAAAGACCGACTGACCAGCTTACCGAGTGCACGCTCTTTTATAGGACGATGCCCCCACTTTGTAACCCCTCCACGACAACTCTGTCCGTTGACGCACTGCGGTACGTCACGTGTCTACTTTGATACAAAATGTGCTAAATCTAATAAGACTTACATTATAAAGTAATCAAATAATACAAGAATAATTGTCGGAAATAAACAATGGTGAATATACAAAGTAAATAATTTTAAAATTAAAGCAACATGGCATTAATTGTTTTGAACAAAACTATCGGTCACACTTATCGAAATAAGTTGCCAAAAATCATTTAGTGGAACTTAATAAATTATGTTTCGATTTATTAGACAATAATTGATAGTTAAAATCAATTAAAATAAGAAATTCAATTCTTAACAAAATTTGGTGACTACCCACAATTTTTAATTGACAACCAACTCCGACACGGCCAGAACTGACGTTCTACACGACCTCGTGTGATTCTGAAAAAAAGAAAATTTCTTGTGAATATCGATCGGCCTTTCTGACAAACAAAAGCCTTAACAAAAGGTATGTTCAAAAGAAAAATCCTGAGTTAGTCAAATCAAATTATTATCAATAGCAGTTGCATCGCAACCATTCAAAATGACCATGCTGCTACCGACAATACATAGCTCAACTAAAGTAGAGACATAATCTCTCAGCCGAAATCACACCATGGGATTCGACAAGTAATTTGGAGTTGATTAGACAACCCGCATAGGCGTCAACATAGACAACCCGCATAGGCGTCAACATAGACAACCCGCATAGGCGTCAACATAGACAACCCGCATAGGCGTCAACATAGACAACCCGCATAGGCGTCAACATAGACAACCCGCATAGGCGTCAACATAGACAACCCGCATAGGCGTCAACATAGACAACCCGCATAAGCGTCAAGTTCAACGTCCAAATCCAGGAGTCAACATAGACATCCGATTAAGCGTCAAGCTAAACAAGAGTCATCATAGACATCTTGTCAATTCAGCTAAACTATGTCAGCAGCAGATGAATCATCATCAGTGTCGGTATTGACATCATCACTAACTGTAACTGGACATTCAGGCATTTTTCGTACACGATCATGGGCATATTTGTAAATTCTATTGGTACTCAAAGCTTTTAACAAGTATCTATCACCATCTAGTAGTTCTAAAATTTTATAGGGGCCTTTAAATTTAGGATCTAGTTTAGTTTGGTTCCGTTCCTCATTGGCAATAAGTACAAAGTTTCCAACTTGAAACTTTTTCAAAATAGCCTTAGTCTTATCATAACGGGCTTTATCGTATTCGGCACTTACACGGGACAGATTTACTTCTATTTCTTCACTGTCAACAGTCATCAAACCCAAAGGTCTAGCAACTCGTCCAATCAATAAGTCTAAAGGACTAGATTTAGTAACCCGATTAATTGTGCAATTTAAAGCAATTTGAACGTCTTCAATGGCATCTTGCCATGAGCGCTCACTGGTCTCAACGGCGGTAAGCATACTTTTTAATGTTTTCATTATGCGTTCAACCTGCCCATTAGCCCTACATGCACCGGTAGCTATTAAATGCAAAGCAACATTATGGGAATCACAAAATTCTTTGAAGTTTTTGCTAGCAAAACAACGACCTTGGTCAG
This sequence comes from Noctua fimbriata, assembly GCA_905163415.1. Lineage (NCBI taxonomy): Eukaryota > Metazoa > Arthropoda > Insecta > Lepidoptera > Noctuidae > Noctua > Noctua fimbriata. Next base: position 1,754,985 of record CAJHZP010000005.1, read on the forward strand.
TTATAACCCGAGAAGGTGCTCCAAATAAAGAGACACTGGACTTAAGGGCTTTAATGCAATTTGACGCGTCTATCTGGGTGGTATGGTACAGTAAAACATACTTTGTAAAAGAATCAATTATAACAATGATATATTCCTTGAGATCACTCTTTCCACTAAGTTTTCCTGTAACGTCTATATGCACGGTGTGCCAAGGTATACTGACTTTAGGTATTGGGTGTAACTCTGCTTGAATTTTACCCGAGTTAGATTTTGAGATTTTACACGTGATACAGTTATCTACGAATTTTCTAACATATCTAGCCATTTTATCAAACCAGTAATGCTCATAGACCTTTGCAAGTGTTTTATCCCAACCTAAATGCATGATTGCTTCGTGGACATGGTTTATAACAGACCATCTAAAAGCTCTTGGGACAATAGGTAAACAACGAGTTTGTCCATTGCGTTGTATTTTACGGTACAAGGTTCCTGATCGTAATTCATAACTTTGGGCAATATCAGGGGGTAGAGAGTTACTTTTTAGATTAGAAACGATTGTTAAAATCTCAGAATCACGCTGTTGCTCAGCTAAAAGCCAATTATTAGACAGAGTTATAATATCAACACGTTTCTGTTCTGTTTTGTTGATTGAGTGTGGAAGGGGGTTTCTAGAGAGAAAGTCTACGTGGTTCATATATCTGCCTTCTCTATACATGATGTCAAAATCATAGGCCTGTAGAAAAGCCCACCATCTATGTACTCGGGGAGTTAAATCAGCCTTACTGCGCGAGGCTTTAAGGGAATTACAGTCAGTTACAACAGTAAATTTATGTCCTTGCAGATAATGGTGAAAATGCTTAACTGCGTTAACAACGGCCAAAGTTTCCAATTCATAGGAATGATATTTACTTTCAGTTGCAGTCGTTCTTTTACTATAGTATTCTACAACATGCATTTTTTTATCAACTTTTTGAAAAAGAATGGCACCGTAACCATCAGCACTAGCGTCAGTATGTAATTCTATGGGATATTCAGGGTTATAAATCATTAAAACTGGCTCATTAGTCAGAATTGAAATTACTTTTTGCCTAATTTTAATATCTCACGGCCTATCATGATACTATGACTTATAGAGGCATCCGGTATCACATGAAACAGTATCTCTAATTGGTAACCATCTATTTCTACTTCACTCAGAATTTGTTCGGTACATATTATGTTAGAATTTCCTATTCCCATTATATTGACCATACAAGAAATACGTTTGCCAGATAACTTTTCAGCACATGTTTCAGTAATAAGAGAACATTCAGCCCCAGAGTCATAACAAAATGCAAGCGACTCACCAGATTGCTGCAGCACACCAGTGATAGGTCGTACATCACAAGCTTCAACACGCTTCACAGATGGTTGGCTGCTCGAAGGCCGACTCCCGGTCGCCTTAGGGCAGCGAGGAGCGACATGTCCCGACTCCCCACAGCGGTAACAGACTATCTTCTTTGGTGTCGCCTTATGTGACGAGCTGGCTGGTCCAGGATGTTTGTTTGTTTTCTCGGCCTTCTTGCGACAGTTGGTAGATTTATGCCCCACTATACCACAAAAGTGACATACTATTGTTCCTGTTTTGAACTTCTTAGGTTGAGAAGAGTCTTGCTGGTCAGAGGAAATCTGAGACTTTCTCTTAAGGTGGGACAAGACACTCAGTTCTTGTTTAAGTTTATGCCTAGTATGTACTTCGGTAGTAAATGCTAGTCGATGAGCACGGGAATCCAATTTGGAGACATGGGCCATTACAGTAGAAGCAGCAATGTGTTCGACACTCAGGCTATTCCATTTAGAAGTCAGTGAAGTGACCTGTCGACTGGCATATGCGGCTAAGGATTCGCCTTCTTTTGGTTGACTATTATGAAGGTTTATGAGGGTAGCGGCAACAGTTTCCGAAACGGCATAACGAGAGAGAAAGAGACTCTTAAAGTCTGTCCAGGTCATACCTGCATACGACACTTGAGAAAGCCATACGTTAGCACTGCCTTTTAAGGCTTTAGTAAGGGCAATAATAAGAGTGCCACCTTGAAGAGGCTTTTCCGATAGGCAAATATCAACGGTTGTACTCCAAGATTGAGCGTCGGAATCGGGTAGATCTGGGTCGAAATCGGGCAAAGGAGTTACAGTAGACGTAGCGGAGTGCGTCTTAATTGCTTCAATTAACCGAGTCATATTTTGATTCTGAAGCTCTAACATTGCTCGCCATGGATCACCAACACCTTCCGATTCCTGGGCTACACCTAATCCCACTTCTGATGTAGGATCAGGAGTGCCGAGAGGTATTTCGTCAGGGTTTGGAGTTCCCATTTTATTGGGACAAACAAGACTGTATAAGCAATTACAGTGTTTTTATTACAGTAATTAATTAACACAATAAAATAACACACAATAAAATAACACACAATAAAATAATGATACACAATTCAAGATGATACACAATAAAATAATGGCAATAAAAAGATAATGCAGGTAAAAAAGTAACAATACAGTTTAGGCGAACAGACTTTTTAAGGTCACAGTTCGTACAGTGGTCAAGCCACCCAAATGCAAAGTGTATCGCTCGCTATCAGCAAGTTAAATACAGCTATGCGAATATACAGCAGCGCTGTACCAAGTAAACCGACAGTTTTGTCGGGAGCAGGGGAGCTCTTTAATGAGTCGAATCCAAAGACCGACTGACCAGCTTACCGAGTGCACGCTCTTTTATAGGACGATGCCCCCACTTTGTAACCCCTCCACGACAACTCTGTCCGTTGACGCACTGCGGTACGTCACGTGTCTACTTTGATACAAAATGTGCTAAATCTAATAAGACTTACATTATAAAGTAATCAAATAATACAAGAATAATTGTCGTAAATAAACAATGGTGAATTTACAAAGTAAATCATTTTAAAATTAAAGCAACATGGCATTAATTGTTTTGAACAAAACTATCGGTCACACTTATCGAAATAAGTTGCCAAAAATCATTTAGTGGAACTTAATAAATTATGTTTCGATTTATTAGACAATAATTGATAGTTAAAATCAATTAAAATAAGAAATTCAATTCTTAACAAAATTTGGTGACTACCCACAATTTTTAATTGACAACCAACTCCGACACGGCCAGAACTGACGTTCTACACGACCTCGTGTGATTCTGAAAAAAAGAAAATTTCTTGTGAATATCGATCGGCCTTTCTGACAAACAAAAGCCTTAACAAAAGGTATGTTCAAAAGAAAAATCCTGAGTTAGTCAAATCAAATTATTATCAATAGCAGTTGCATCGCAACCATTCAAAATGACCATGCTGCTACCGACAATACATAGCTCAACTAAAGTAGAGACATAATCTCTCAGCCGAAATCACACCATGGGATTCGACAAGTAATTTGGAGTTGATTAGACAACCCGCATAGGCGTCAACATAGACAACCCGCATAGGCGTCAACATAGACAACCCGCATAGGCGTCAACATAGACAACCCGCATAGGCGTCAACATAGACAACCCGCATAGGCGTCAACATAGACAACCCGCATAGGCGTCAACATAGACAACCCGCATAAGCGTCAAGTTCAACGTCCAAATCCAGGAGTCAACATAGACATCCGATTAAGCGTCAAGCTAAACAAGAGTCATCATAGACATCTTGTCAATTCAGCTAAACTATGTCAGCAGCAGATGAATCATCATCAGTGTCGGTATTGACATCATCACTAACTGTAACTGGACATTCAGGCATTTTTCGTACACGATCATGGGCATATTTGTAAATTCTATTGGTACTCAAAGCTTTTAACAAGTATCTATCACCATCTAGTAGTTCTAAAATTTTATAGGGGCCTTTAAATTTAGGATCTAGTTTAGTTTGGTTCCGTTCCTCATTGGCAATAAGTACAAAGTTTCCAACTTGAAACTTTTTCAAAATAGCCTTAGTCTTATCATAACGGGCTTTATCGTATTCGGCACTTACACGGGACAGATTTACTTCTATTTCTTCACTGTCAACAGTCATCAAACCCAAAGGTCTAGCAACTCGTCCAATCAATAAGTCTAAAGGACTAGATTTAGTAACCCGATTAATTGTGCAATTTAAAGCAATTTGAACGTCTTCAATGGCATCTTGCCATGAGCGCTCACTGGTCTCAACGGCGGTAAGCATACTTTTTAATGTTTTCATTATGCGTTCAACCTGCCCATTAGCCCTACATGCACCGGTAGCTATTAAATGCAAAGCAACATTATGGGAATCACAAAATTCTTTGAAGTTTTTGCTAGCAAAACAACGACCTTGGTCAGTTATAACCCGAGAAGGTGCTCCAAATAAAGAGACACTGGACTTAAGGGCTTTAATGCAATTTGACGCGTCTATCTGGGTGGTATGGTACAGTAAAACATACTTTGTAAAAGAATCAATTATAACAATGATATATTCCTTGAGATCACTCTTTCCACTAAGTTTTCCTGTAACGTCTATATGCACGGTGTGCCAAGGTATACTGACTTTAGGTATTGGGTGTAACTCTGCTTGAATTTTACCCGAGTTAGATTTTGAGATTTTACACGTGATACAGTTATCTACGAATTTTCTAACATATCTAGCCATTTTATCAAACCAGTAATGCTCATAGACCTTTGCAAGTGTTTTATCCCAACCTAAATGCATGATTGCTTCGTGGACATGGTTTATAACAGACCATCTAAAAGCTCTTGGGACAATAGGTAAACAACGAGTTTGTCCATTGCGTTGTATTTTACGGTACAAGGTTCCTGATCGTAATTCATAACTTTGGGCAATATCAGGGGGTAGAGAGTTACTTTTTAGATTAGAAACGATTGTTAAAATCTCAGAATCACGCTGTTGCTCAGCTAAAAGCCAATTATTAGACAGAGTTATAATATCAACACGTTTCTGTTCTGTTTTGTTGATTGAGTGTGGAAGGGGGTTTCTAGAGAGAAAGTCTACGTGGTTCATATATCTGCCTTCTCTATACATGATGTCAAAATCATAGGCCTGTAGAAAAGCCCACCATCTATGTACTCGGGGAGTTAAATCAGCCTTACTGCGCGAGGCTTTAAGGGAATTACAGTCAGTTACAACAGTAAATTTATGTCCTTGCAGATAATGGTGAAAATGCTTAACTGCGTTAACAACGGCCAAAGTTTCCAATTCATAGGAATGATATTTACTTTCAGTTGCAGTCGTTCTTTTACTATAGTATTCTACAACATGCATTTTTTTATCAACTTTTTGAAAAAGAATGGCACCGTAACCATCAGCACTAGCGTCAGTATGTAATTCTATGGGATATTCAGGGTTATAAATCATTAAAACTGGCTCATTAGTCAGAATTGAAATTACTTTTTGCCTAATTTTAATATCTCACGGCCTATCATGATACTATGACTTATAGAGGCATCCGGTATCACATGAAACAGTATCTCTAATTGGTAACCATCTATTTCTACTTCACTCAGAATTTGTTCGGTACATATTATGTTAGAATTTCCTATTCCCATTATATTGACCATACAAGAAATACGTTTGCCAGATAACTTTTCAGCACATGTTTCAGTAATAAGAGAACATTCAGCCCCAGAGTCATAACAAAATGCAAGCGACTCACCAGATTGCTGCAGCACACCAGTGATAGGTCGTACATCACAAGCTTCAACACGCTTCACAGATGGTTGGCTGCTCGAAGGCCGACTCCCGGTCGCCTTAGGGCAGCGAGGAGCGACATGTCCCGACTCCCCACAGCGGTAACAGACTATCTTCTTTGGTGTCGCCTTATGTGACGAGCTGGCTGGTCCAGGATGTTTGTTTGTTTTCTCGGCCTTCTTGCGACAGTTGGTAGATTTATGCCCCACTATACCACAAAAGTGACATACTATTGTTCCTGTTTTGAACTTCTTAGGTTGAGAAGAGTCTTGCTGGTCAGAGGAAATCTGAGACTTTCTCTTAAGGTGGGACAAGACACTCAGTTCTTGTTGAAGTTTATGCCTAGTATGTACTTCGATAGTAAATGCTAGTCGATGAGCACGGGAATCCAATTTGGAGACATGGGCCATTACAGTAGAAGCAGCAATGTGTTCGACACTCAGGCTATTCCATTTAGAAGTCAGTGAAGTGACCTGTCGACTGGCATATGCGGCTAAGGATTCGCCTTCTTTTGGTTGACTATTATGAAGGTTTATGAGGGTAGCGGCAACAGTTTCCGAAACGGCATAACGAGAGAGAAAGAGACTCTTAAAGTCTGTCCAGGTCATACCTGCATACGACACTTGAGAAAGCCATACGTTAGCACTGCCTTTTAAGGCTTTAGTAAGGGCAATAATAAGAGTGCCACCTTGAAGAGGCTTTTCCGATAGGCAAATATCAACGGTTGTACTCCAAGATTGAGCGTCGGAATCGGGTAGATCTGGGTCGAAATCGGGCAAAGGAGTTACAGTAGACGTAGCGGAGTGCGTCTTAATTGCTTCAATTAACCGAGTCATATTTTGATTCTGAAGCTCTAACATTGCTCGCCATGGATCACCAACACCTTCCGATTCCTGGGCTACACCTAATCCCACTTCTGATGTAGGATCAGGAGTGCCGAGAGGTATTTCGTCAGGGTTTGGAGTTCCCATTTTATTGGGACAAACAAGACTGTATAAGCAATTACAGTGTTTTTATTACAGTAATTAATTAACACAATAAAATAACACACAATAAAATAACACACAATAAAATAATGATACACAATTCAAGATGATACACAATAAAATAATGGCAATAAAAAGATAATGCAGGTAAAAAAGTAACAATACAGTTTAGGCGAACAGACTTTTTAAGGTCACAGTTCGTACAGTGGTCAAGCCACCCAAATGCAAAGTGTATCGCTCGCTATCAGCAAGTTAAATACAGCTATGCGAATATACAGCAGCGCTGTACCAAGTAAACCGACAGTTTTGTCGGGAGCAGGGGAGCTCTTTAATGAGTCGAATCCAAAGACCGACTGACCAGCTTACCGAGTGCACGCTCTTTTATAGGACGATGCCCCCACTTTGTAACCCCTCCACGACAACTCTGTCCGTTGACGCACTGCGGTACGTCACGTGTCTACTTTGATACAAAATGTGCTAAATCTAATAAGACTTACATTATAAAGTAATCAAATAATACAAGAATAATTGTCGTAAATAAACAATGGTGAATTTACAAAGTAAATCATTTTAAAATTAAAGCAACATGGCATTAATTGTTTTGAACAAAACTATCGGTCACACTTATCGAAATAAGTTGCCAAAAATCATTTAGTGGAACTTAATAAATTATGTTTCGATTTATTAGACAATAATTGATAGTTAAAATCAATTAAAATAAGAAATTCAATTCTTAACAAAATTTGGTGACTACCCACAATTTTTAATTGACAACCAACTCCGACACGGCCAGAACTGACGTTCTACACGACCTCGTGTGATTCTGAAAAAAAGAAAATTTCTTGTGAATATCGATCGGCCTTTCTGACAAACAAAAGCCTTAACAAAAGGTATGTTCAAAAGAAAAATCCTGAGTTAGTCAAATCAAATTATTATCAATAGCAGTTGCATCGCAACCATTCAAAATGACCATGCTGCTACCGACAATACATAGCTCAACTAAAGTAGAGACATAATCTCTCAGCCGAAATCACACCATGGGATTCGACAAGTAATTTGGAGTTGATTAGACAACCCGCATAGGCGTCAACATAGACAACCCGCATAGGCGTCAACATAGACAACCCGCATAGGCGTCAACATAGACAACCCGCATAGGCGTCAACATAGACAACCCGCATAGGCGTCAACATAGACAACCCGCATAGGCGTCAACATAGACAACCCGCATAAGCGTCAAGTTCAACGTCCAAATCCAGGAGTCAACATAGACATCCGATTAAGCGTCAAGCTAAACAAGAGTCATCATAGACATCTTGTCAATTCAGCTAAACTATGTCAGCAGCAGATGAATCATCATCAGTGTCGGTATTGACATCATCACTAACTGTAACTGGACATTCAGGCATTTTTCGTACACGATCATGGGCATATTTGTAAATTCTATTGGTACTCAAAGCTTTTAACAAGTATCTATCACCATCTAGTAGTTCTAAAATTTTATAGGGGCCTTTAAATTTAGGATCTAGTTTAGTTTGGTTCCGTTCCTCATTGGCAATAAGTACAAAGTTTCCAACTTGAAACTTTTTCAAAATAGCCTTAGTCTTATCATAACGGGCTTTATCGTATTCGGCACTTACACGGGACAGATTTACTTCTATTTCTTCACTGTCAACAGTCATCAAACCCAAAGGTCTAGCAACTCGTCCAATCAATAAGTCTAAAGGACTAGATTTAGTAACCCGATTAATTGTGCAATTTAAAGCAATTTGAACGTCTTCAATGGCATCTTGCCATGAGCGCTCACTGGTCTCAACGGCGGTAAGCATACTTTTTAATGTTTTCATTATGCGTTCAACCTGCCCATTAGCCCTACATGCACCGGTAGCTATTAAATGCAAAGCAACATTATGGGAATCACAAAATTCTTTGAAGTTTTTGCTAGCAAAACAACGACCTTGGTCAGTTATAACCCGAGAAGGTGCTCCAAATAAAGAGACACTGGACTTAAGGGCTTTAATGCAATTTGACGCGTCTATCTGGGTGGTATGGTACAGTAAAACATACTTTGTAAAAGAATCAATTATAACAATGATATATTCCTTGAGATCACTCTTTCCACTAAGTTTTCCTGTAACGTCTATATGCACGGTGTGCCAAGGTATACTGACTTTAGGTATTGGGTGTAACTCTGCTTGAATTTTACCCGAGTTAGATTTTGAGATTTTACACGTGATACAGTTATCTACGAATTTTCTAACATATCTAGCCATTTTATCAAACCAGTAATGCTCATAGACCTTTGCAAGTGTTTTATCCCAACCTAAATGCATGATTGCTTCGTGGACATGGTTTATAACAGACCATCTAAAAGCTCTTGGGACAATAGGTAAACAACGAGTTTGTCCATTGCGTTGTATTTTACGGTACAAGGTTCCTGATCGTAATTCATAACTTTGGGCAATATCAGGGGGTAGAGAGTTACTTTTTAGATTAGAAACGATTGTTAAAATCTCAGAATCACGCTGTTGCTCAGCTAAAAGCCAATTATTAGACAGAGTTATAATATCAACACGTTTCTGTTCTGTTTTGTTGATTGAGTGTGGAAGGGGGTTTCTAGAGAGAAAGTCTACGTGGTTCATATATCTGCCTTCTCTATACATGATGTCAAAATCATAGGCCTGTAGAAAAGCCCACCATCTATGTACTCGGGGAGTTAAATCAGCCTTACTGCGCGAGGCTTTAAGGGAATTACAGTCAGTTACAACAGTAAATTTATGTCCTTGCAGATAATGGTGAAAATGCTTAACTGCGTTAACAACGGCCAAAGTTTCCAATTCATAGGAATGATATTTACTTTCAGTTGCAGTCGTTCTTTTACTATAGTATTCTACAACATGCATTTTTTTATCAACTTTTTGAAAAAGAATGGCACCGTAACCATCAGCACTAGCGTCAGTATGTAATTCTATGGGATATTCAGGGTTATAAATCATTAAAACTGGCTCATTAGTCAGAATTGAAATTACTTTTTGCCTAATTTTAATATCTCACGGCCTATCATGATACTATGACTTATAGAGGCATCCGGTATCACATGAAACAGTATCTCTAATTGGTAACCATCTATTTCTACTTCACTCAGAATTTGTTCGGTACATATTATGTTAGAATTTCCTATTCCCATTATATTGACCATACAAGAAATACGTTTGCCAGATAACTTTTCAGCACATGTTTCAGTAATAAGAGAACATTCAGCCCCAGAGTCATAACAAAATGCAAGCGACTCACCAGATTGCTGCAGCACACCAGTGATAGGTCGTACATCACAAGCTTCAACACGCTTCACAGATGGTTGGCTGCTCGAAGGCCGACTCCCGGTCGCCTTAGGGCAGCGAGGAGCGACATGTCCCGACTCCCCACAGCGGTAACAGACTATCTTCTTTGGTGTCGCCTTATGTGACGAGCTGGCTGGTCCAGGATGTTTGTTTGTTTTCTCGGCCTTCTTGCGACAGTTGGTAGATTTATGCCCCACTATACCACAAAAGTGACATACTATTGTTCCTGTTTTGAACTTCTTAGGTTGAGAAGAGTCTTGCTGGTCAGAGGAAATCTGAGACTTTCTCTTAAGGTGGGACAAGACACTCAGTTCTTGTTGAAGTTTATGCCTAGTATGTACTTCGGTAGTAAATGCTAGTCGATGAGCACGGGAATCCAATTTGGAGACATGGGCCATTACAGTAGAAGCAGCAATGTGTTCGACACTCAGGCTATTCCATTTAGAAGTCAGTGAAGTGACCTGTCGACTGGCATATGCGGCTAAGGATTCGCCTTCTTTTGGTTGACTATTATGAAGGTTTATGAGGGTAGCGGCAACAGTTTCCGAAACGGCATAACGAGAGAGAAAGAGACTCTTAAAGTCTGTCCAGGTCATACCTGCATACGACACTTGAGAAAGCCATACGTTAGCACTGCCTTTTAAGGCTTTAGTAAGGGCAATAATAAGAGTGCCACCTTGAAGAGGCTTTTCCGATAGGCAAATATCAACGGTTGTACTCCAAGATTGAGCGTCGGAATCGGGTAGATCTGGGTCGAAATCGGGCAAAGGAGTTACAGTAGACGTAGCGGAGTGCGTCTTAATTGCTTCAATTAACCGAGTCATATTTTGATTCTGAAGCTCTAACATTGCTCGCCATGGATCACCAACACCTTCCGATTCCTGGGCTACACCTAATCCCACTTCTGATGTAGGATCAGGAGTGCCGAGAGGTATTTCGTCAGGGTTTGGAGTTCCCATTTTATTGGGACAAACAAGACTGTATAAGCAATTACAGTGTTTTTATTACAGTAATTAATTAACACAATAAAATAACACACAATAAAATAACACACAATAAAATAACACACAATAAAATAATGATACACAATTCAAGATGATACACAATAAAATAATGGCAATAAAAAGATAATGCAGGTAAAAAAGTAACAATACAGTTTAGGCGAACAGACTTTTTAAGGTCACAGTTCGTACAGTGGTCAAGCCACCCAAATGCAAAGTGTATCGCTCGCTATCAGCAAGTTAAATACAGCTATGCGAATATACAGCAGCGCTGTACCAAGTAAACCGACAGTTTTGTCGGGAGCAGGGGAGCTCTTTAATGAGTCGAATCCAAAGACCGACTGACCAGCTTACCGAGTGCACGCTCTTTTATAGGACGATGCCCCCACTTTGTAACCCCTCCACGACAACTCTGTCCGTTGACGCACTGCGGTACGTCACGTGTCTACTTTGATACAAAATGTGCTAAATCTAATAAGACTTACATTATAAAGTAATCAAATAATACAAGAATAATTGTCGGAAATAAACAATGGTGAATATACAAAGTAAATAATTTTAAAATTAAAGCAACATGGCATTAATTGTTTTGAACAAAACTATCGGTCACACTTATCGAAATAAGTTGCCAAAAATCATTTAGTGGAACTTAATAAATTATGTTTCGATTTATTAGACAATAATTGATAGTTAAAATCAATTAAAATAAGAAATTCAATTCTTAACAAAATTTGGTGACTACCCACAATTTTTAATTGACAACCAACTCCGACACGGCCAGAACTGACGTTCTACACGACCTCGTGTGATTCTGAAAAAAAGAAAATTTCTTGTGAATATCGATCGGCCTTTCTGACAAACAAAAGCCTTAACAAAAGGTATGTTCAAAAGAAAAATCCTGAGTTAGTCAAATCAAATTATTATCAATAGCAGTTGCATCGCAACCATTCAAAATGACCATGCTGCTACCGACAATACATAGCTCAACTAAAGTAGAGACATAATCTCTCAGCCGAAATCACACCATGGGATTCGACAAGTAATTTGGAGTTGATTAGACAACCCGCATAGGCGTCAACATAGACAACCCGCATAGGCGTCAACATAGACAACCCGCATAGGCGTCAACATAGACAACCCGCATAGGCGTCAACATAGACAACCCGCATAGGCGTCAACATAGACAACCCGCATAGGCGTCAACATAGACAACCCGCATAGGCGTCAACATAGACAACCCGCATAAGCGTCAAGTTCAACGTCCAAATCCAGGAGTCAACATAGACATCCGATTAAGCGTCAAGCTAAACAAGAGTCATCATAGACATCTTGTCAATTCAGCTAAACTATGTCAGCAGCAGATGAATCATCATCAGTGTCGGTATTGACATCATCACTAACTGTAACTGGACATTCAGGCATTTTTCGTACACGATCATGGGCATATTTGTAAATTCTATTGGTACTCAAAGCTTTTAACAAGTATCTATCACCATCTAGTAGTTCTAAAATTTTATAGGGGCCTTTAAATTTAGGATCTAGTTTAGTTTGGTTCCGTTCCTCATTGGCAATAAGTACAAAGTTTCCAACTTGAAACTTTTTCAAAATAGCCTTAGTCTTATCATAACGGGCTTTATCGTATTCGGCACTTACACGGGACAGATTTACTTCTATTTCTTCACTGTCAACAGTCATCAAACCCAAAGGTCTAGCAACTCGTCCAATCAATAAGTCTAAAGGACTAGATTTAGTAACCCGATTAATTGTGCAATTTAAAGCAATTTGAACGTCTTCAATGGCATCTTGCCATGAGCGCTCACTGGTCTCAACGGCGGTAAGCATACTTTTTAATGTTTTCATTATGCGTTCAACCTGCCCATTAGCCCTACATGCACCGGTAGCTATTAAATGCAAAGCAACATTATGGGAATCACAAAATTCTTTGAAGTTTTTGCTAGCAAAACAACGACCTTGGTCAGTTATAACCCGAGAAGGTGCTCCAAATAAAGAGACACTGGACTTAAGGGCTTTAATGCAATTTGACGCGTCTATCTGGGTGGTATGGTACAGTAAAACATACTTTGTAAAAGAATCAATTATAACAATGATATATTCCTTGAGATCACTCTTTCCACTAAGTTTTCCTGTAACGTCTATATGCACGGTGTGCCAAGGTATACTGACTTTAGGTATTGGGTGTAACTCTGGTTGAATTTTACCCGAGTTAGATTTTGAGATTTTACACGTGATACAGTTATCTACGAATTTTCTAACATATCTAGCCATTTTATCAAACCAGTAATGCTCATAGACCTTTGCAAGTGTTTTATCCCAACCTAAATGCATGATTGCTTCGTGGACATGGTTTATAACAGACCATCTAAAAGCTCTTGGGACAATAGGTAAACAACGAGTTTGTCCATTGCGTTGTATTTTACGGTACAAGGTTCCTGATCGTAATTCATAACTTTGGGCAATATCAGGGGGTAGAGAGTTACTTTTTAGATTAGAAACGATTGTTAAAATCTCAGAATCACGCTGTTGCTCAGCTAAAAGCCAATTATTAGACAGAGTTATAATATCAACACGTTTCTGTTCTGTTTTGTTGATTGAGTGTGGAAGGGGGTTTCTAGAGAGAAAGTCTACGTGGTTCATATATCTGCCTTCTCTATACATGATGTCAAAATCATAGGCCTGTAGAAAAGCCCACCATCTATGTACTCGGGGAGTTAAATCAGCCTTACTGCGCGAGGCTTTAAGGGAATTACAGTCAGTTACAACAGTAAATTTATGTCCTTGCAGATAATGGTGAAAATGCTTAACTGCGTTAACAACGGCCAAAGTTTCCAATTCATAGGAATGATATTTACTTTCAGTTGCAGTCGTTCTTTTACTATAGTATTCTACAACATGCATTTTTTTATCAACTTTTTGAAAAAGAATGGCACCGTAACCATCAGCACTAGCGTCAGTATGTAATTCTATGGGATATTCAGGGTTATAAATCATTAAAACTGGCTCATTAGTCAGAATTGAAATTACTTTTTGCCTAATTTTAATATCTCACGGCCTATCATGATACTATGACTTATAGAGGCATCCGGTATCACATGAAACAGTATCTCTAATTGGTAACCATCTATTTCTACTTCACTCAGAATTTGTTCGGTACATATTATGTTAGAATTTCCTATTCCCATTATATTGACCATACAAGAAATACGTTTGCCAGATAACTTTTCAGCACATGTTTCAGTAATAAGAGAACATTCAGCCCCAGAGTCATAACAAAATGCAAGCGACTCACCAGATTGCTGCAGCACACCAGTGATAGGTCGTACATCACAAGCTTCAACACGCTTCACAGATGGTTGGCTGCTCGAAGGCCGACTCCCGGTCGCCTTAGGGCAGCGAGGAGCGACATGTCCCGACTCCCCACAGCGGTAACAGACTATCTTCTTTGGTGTCGCCTTATGTGACGAGCTGGCTGGTCCAGGATGTTTGTTTGTTTTCTCGGCCTTCTTGCGACAGTTGGTAGATTTATGCCCCACTATACCACAAAAGTGACATACTATTGTTCCTGTTTTGAACTTCTTAGGTTGAGAAGAGTCTTGCTGGTCAGAGGAAATCTGAGACTTTCTCTTAAGGTGGGACAAGACACTCAGTTCTTGTTTAAGTTTATGCCTAGTATGTACTTCGGTAGTAAATGCTAGTCGATGAGCACGGGAATCCAATTTGGAGACATGGGCCATTACAGTAGAAGCAGCAATGTGTTCGACACTCAGGCTATTCCATTTAGAAGTCAGTGAAGTGACCTGTCGACTGGCATATGCGGCTAAGGATTCGCCTTCTTTTGGTTGACTATTATGAAGGTTTATGAGGGTAGCGGCAACAGTTTCCGAAACGGCATAACGAGAGAGAAAGAGACTCTTAAAGTCTGTCCAGGTCATACCTGCATACGACACTTGAGAAAGCCATACGTTAGCACTGCCTTTTAAGGCTTTAGTAAGGGCAATAATAAGAGTGCCACCTTGAAGAGGCTTTTCCGATAGGCAAATATCAACGGTTGTACTCCAAGATTGAGCGTCGGAATCGGGTAGATCTGGGTCGAAATCGGGCAAAGGAGTTACAGTAGACGTAGCGGAGTGCGTCTTAATTGCTTCAATTAACCGAGTCATATTTTGATTCTGAAGCTCTAACATTGCTCGCCATGGATCACCAACACCTTCCGATTCCTGGGCTACACCTAATCCCACTTCTGATGTAGGATCAGGAGTGCCGAGAGGTATTTCGTCAGGGTTTGGAGTTCCCATTTTATTGGGACAAACAAGACTGTATAAGCAATTACAGTGTTTTTATTACAGTAATTAATTAACACAATAAAATAACACACAATAAAATAACACACAATAAAATAATGATACACAATTCAAGATGATACACAATAAAATAATGGCAATAAAAAGATAATGCAGGTAAAAAAGTAACAAGACAGTTTAGGCGAACAGACTTTTTAAGGTCACAGTTCGTACAGTGGTCAAGCCACCCAAATGCAAAGTGTATCGCTCGCTATCAGCAAGTTAAATACAGCTATGCGAATATACAGCAGCGCTGTACCAAGTAAACCGACAGTTTTGTCGGGAGCAGGGGAGCTCTTTAATGAGTCGAATCCAAAGACCGACTGACCAGCTTACCGAGTGCACGCTCTTTTATAGGACGATGCCCCCACTTTGTAACCCCTCCACGACAACTCTGTCCGTTGACGCACTGCGGTACGTCACGTGTCTACTTTGATACAAAATGTGCTAAATCTAATAAGACTTACATTATAAAGTAATCAAATAATACAAGAATAATTGTCGTAAATAAACAATGGTGAATTTACAAAGTAAATCATTTTAAAATTAAAGCAACATGGCATTAATTGTTTTGAACAAAACTATCGGTCACACTTATCGAAATAAGTTGCCAAAAATCATTTAGTGGAACTTAATAAATTATGTTTCGATTTATTAGACAATAATTGATAGTTAAAATCAATTAAAATAAGAAATTCAATTCTTAACAAAATTTGGTGACTACCCACAATTTTTAATTGACAACCAACTCCGACACGGCCAGAACTGACGTTCTACACGACCTCGTGTGATTCTGAAAAAAAGAAAATTTCTTGTGAATATCGATCGGCCTTTCTGACAAACAAAAGCCTTAACAAAAGGTATGTTCAAAAGAAAAATCCTGAGTTAGTCAAATCAAATTATTATCAATAGCAGTTGCATCGCAACCATTCAAAATGACCATGCTGCTACCGACAATACATAGCTCAACTAAAGTAGAGACATAATCTCTCAGCCGAAATCACACCATGGGATTCGACAAGTAATTTGGAGTTGATTAGACAACCCGCATAGGCGTCAACATAGACAACCCGCATAGGCGTCAACATAGACAACCCGCATAGGCGTCAACATAGACAACCCGCATAGGCGTCAACATAGACAACCCGCATAGGCGTCAACATAGACAACCCGCATAGGCGTCAACATAGACAACCCGCATAAGCGTCAAGTTCAACGTCCAAATCCAGGAGTCAACATAGACATCCGATTAAGCGTCAAGCTAAACAAGAGTCATCATAGACATCTTGTCAATTCAGCTAAACTATGTCAGCAGCAGATGAATCATCATCAGTGTCGGTATTGACATCATCACTAACTGTAACTGGACATTCAGGCATTTTTCGTACACGATCATGGGCATATTTGTAAATTCTATTGGTACTCAAAGCTTTTAACAAGTATCTATCACCATCTAGTAGTTCTAAAATTTTATAGGGGCCTTTAAATTTAGGATCTAGTTTAGTTTGGTTCCGTTCCTCATTGGCAATAAGTACAAAGTTTCCAACTTGAAACTTTTTCAAAATAGCCTTAGTCTTATCATAACGGGCTTTATCGTATTCGGCACTTACACGGGACAGATTTACTTCTATTTCTTCACTGTCAACAGTCATCAAACCCAAAGGTCTAGCAACTCGTCCAATCAATAAGTCTAAAGGACTAGATTTAGTAACCCGATTAATTGTGCAATTTAAAGCAATTTGAACGTCTTCAATGGCATCTTGCCATGAGCGCTCACTGGTCTCAACGGCGGTAAGCATACTTTTTAATGTTTTCATTATGCGTTCAACCTGCCCATTAGCCCTACATGCACCGGTAGCTATTAAATGCAAAGCAACATTATGGGAATCACAAAATTCTTTGAAGTTTTTGCTAGCAAAACAACGACCTTGGTCAGTTATAACCCGAGAAGGTGCTCCAAATAAAGAGACACTGGACTTAAGGGCTTTAATGCAATTTGACGCGTCTATCTGGGTGGTATGGTACAGTAAAACATACTTTGTAAAAGAATCAATTATAACAATGATATATTCCTTGAGATCACTCTTTCCACTAAGTTTTCCTGTAACGTCTATATGCACGGTGTGCCAAGGTATACTGACTTTAGGTATTGGGTGTAACTCTGCTTGAATTTTACCCGAGTTAGATTTTGAGATTTTACACGTGATACAGTTATCTACGAATTTTCTAACATATCTAGCCATTTTATCAAACCAGTAATGCTCATAGACCTTTGCAAGTGTTTTATCCCAACCTAAATGCATGATTGCTTCGTGGACATGGTTTATAACAGACCATCTAAAAGCTCTTGGGACAATAGGTAAACAACGAGTTTGTCCATTGCGTTGTATTTTACGGTACAAGGTTCCTGATCGTAATTCATAACTTTGGGCAATATCAGGGGGTAGAGAGTTACTTTTTAGATTAGAAACGATTGTTAAAATCTCAGAATCACGCTGTTGCTCAGCTAAAAGCCAATTATTAGACAGAGTTATAATATCAACACGTTTCTGTTCTGTTTTGTTGATTGAGTGTGGAAGGGGGTTTCTAGAGAGAAAGTCTACGTGGTTCATATATCTGCCTTCTCTATACATGATGTCAAAATCATAGGCCTGTAGAAAAGCCCACCATCTATGTACTCGGGGAGTTAAATCAGCCTTACTGCGCGAGGCTTTAAGGGAATTACAGTCAGTTACAACAGTAAATTTATGTCCTTGCAGATAATGGTGAAAATGCTTAACTGCGTTAACAACGGCCAAAGTTTCCAATTCATAGGAATGATATTTACTTTCAGTTGCAGTCGTTCTTTTACTATAGTATTCTACAACATGCATTTTTTTATCAACTTTTTGAAAAAGAATGGCACCGTAACCATCAGCACTAGCGTCAGTATGTAATTCTATGGGATATTCAGGGTTATAAATCATTAAAACTGGCTCATTAGTCAGAATTGAAATTACTTTTTGCCTAATTTTAATATCTCACGGCCTATCATGATACTATGACTTATAGAGGCATCCGGTATCACATGAAACAGTATCTCTAATTGGTAACCATCTATTTCTACTTCACTCAGAATTTGTTCGGTACATATTATGTTAGAATTTCCTATTCCCATTATATTGACCATACAAGAAATACGTTTGCCAGATAACTTTTCAGCACATGTTTCAGTAATAAGAGAACATTCAGCCCCAGAGTCATAACAAAATGCAAGCGACTCACCAGATTGCTGCAGCACACCAGTGATAGGTCGTACATCACAAGCTTCAACACGCTTCACAGATGGTTGGCTGCTCGAAGGCCGACTCCCGGTCGCCTTAGGGCAGCGAGGAGCGACATGTCCCGACTCCCCACAGCGGTAACAGACTATCTTCTTTGGTGTCGCCTTATGTGACGAGCTGGCTGGTCCAGGATGTTTGTTTGTTTTCTCGGCCTTCTTGCGACAGTTGGTAGATTTATGCCCCACTATACCACAAAAGTGACATACTATTGTTCCTGTTTTGAACTTCTTAGGTTGAGAAGAGTCTTGCTGGTCAGAGGAAATCTGAGACTTTCTCTTAAGGTGGGACAAGACACTCAGTTCTTGTTGAAGTTTATGCCTAGTATGTACTTCGGTAGTAAATGCTAGTCGATGAGCACGGGAATCCAATTTGGAGACATGGGCCATTACAGTAGAAGCAGCAATGTGTTCGACACTCAGGCTATTCCATTTAGAAGTCAGTGAAGTGACCTGTCGACTGGCATATGCGGCTAAGGATTCGCCTTCTTTTGGTTGACTATTATGAAGGTTTATGAGGGTAGCGGCAACAGTTTCCGAAACGGCATAACGAGAGAGAAAGAGACTCTTAAAGTCTGTCCAGGTCATACCTGCATACGACACTTGAGAAAGCCATACGTTAGCACTGCCTTTTAAGGCTTTAGTAAGGGCAATAATAAGAGTGCCACCTTGAAGAGGCTTTTCCGATAGGCAAATATCAACGGTTGTACTCCAAGATTGAGCGTCGGAATCGGGTAGATCTGGGTCGAAATCGGGCAAAGGAGTTACAGTAGACGTAGCGGAGTGCGTCTTAATTGCTTCAATTAACCGAGTCATATTTTGATTCTGAAGCTCTAACATTGCTCGCCATGGATCACCAACACCTTCCGATTCCTGGGCTACACCTAATCCCACTTCTGATGTAGGATCAGGAGTGCCGAGAGGTATTTCGTCAGGGTTTGGAGTTCCCATTTTATTGGGACAAACAAGACTGTATAAGCAATTACAGTGTTTTTATTACAGTAATTAATTAACACAATAAAATAACACACAATAAAATAACACACAATAAAATAATGATACACAATTCAAGATGATACACAATAAAATAATGGCAATAAAAAGATAATGCAGGTAAAAAAGTAACAATACAGTTTAGGCGAACAGACTTTTTAAGGTCACAGTTCGTACAGTGGTCAAGCCACCCAAATGCAAAGTGTATCGCTCGCTATCAGCAAGTTAAATACAGCTATGCGAATATACAGCAGCGCTGTACCAAGTAAACCGACAGTTTTGTCGGGAGCAGGGGAGCTCTTTAATGAGTCGAATCCAAAGACCGACTGACCAGCTTACCGAGTGCACGCTCTTTTATAGGACGATGCCCCCACTTTGTAACCCCTCCACGACAACTCTGTCCGTTGACGCACTGCGGTACGTCACGTGTCTACTTTGATACAAAATGTGCTAAATCTAATAAGACTTACATTATAAAGTAATCAAATAATACAAGAATAATTGTCGTAAATAAACAATGGTGAATTTACAAAGTAAATCATTTTAAAATTAAAGCAACATGGCATTAATTGTTTTGAACAAAACTATCGGTCACACTTATCGAAATAAGTTGCCAAAAATCATTTAGTGGAACTTAATAAATTATGTTTCGATTTATTAGACAATAATTGATAGTTAAAATCAATTAAAATAAGAAATTCAATTCTTAACAAAATTTGGTGACTACCCACAATTTTTAATTGACAACCAACTCCGACACGGCCAGAACTGACGTTCTACACGACCTCGTGTGATTCTGAAAAAAAGAAAATTTCTTGTGAATATCGATCGGCCTTTCTGACAAACAAAAGCCTTAACAAAAGGTATGTTCAAAAGAAAAATCCTGAGTTAGTCAAATCAAATTATTATCAATAGCAGTTGCATCGCAACCATTCAAAATGACCATGCTGCTACCGACAATACATAGCTCAACTAAAGTAGAGACATAATCTCTCAGCCGAAATCACACCATGGGATTCGACAAGTAATTTGGAGTTGATTAGACAACCCGCATAGGCGTCAACATAGACAACCCGCATAGGCGTCAACATAGACAACCCGCATAGGCGTCAACATAGACAACCCGCATAGGCGTCAACATAGACAACCCGCATAGGCGTCAACATAGACAACCCGCATAGGCGTCAACATAGACAACCCGCATAAGCGTCAAGTTCAACGTCCAAATCCAGGAGTCAACATAGACATCCGATTAAGCGTCAAGCTAAACAAGAGTCATCATAGACATCTTGTCAATTCAGCTAAACTATGTCAGCAGCAGATGAATCATCATCAGTGTCGGTATTGACATCATCACTAACTGTAACTGGACATTCAGGCATTTTTCGTACACGATCATGGGCATATTTGTAAATTCTATTGGTACTCAAAGCTTTTAACAAGTATCTATCACCATCTAGTAGTTCTAAAATTTTATAGGGGCCTTTAAATTTAGGATCTAGTTTAGTTTGGTTCCGTTCCTCATTGGCAATAAGTACAAAGTTTCCAACTTGAAACTTTTTCAAAATAGCCTTAGTCTTATCATAACGGGCTTTATCGTATTCGGCACTTACACGGGACAGATTTACTTCTATTTCTTCACTGTCAACAGTCATCAAACCCAAAGGTCTAGCAACTCGTCCAATCAATAAGTCTAAAGGACTAGATTTAGTAACCCGATTAATTGTGCAATTTAAAGCAATTTGAACGTCTTCAATGGCATCTTGCCATGAGCGCTCACTGGTCTCAACGGCGGTAAGCATACTTTTTAATGTTTTCATTATGCGTTCAACCTGCCCATTAGCCCTACATGCACCGGTAGCTATTAAATGCAAAGCAACATTATGGGAATCACAAAATTCTTTGAAGTTTTTGCTAGCAAAACAACGACCTTGGTCAGTTATAACCCGAGAAGGTGCTCCAAATAAAGAGACACTGGACTTAAGGGCTTTAATGCAATTTGACGCGTCTATCTGGGTGGTATGGTACAGTAAAACATACTTTGTAAAAGAATCAATTATAACAATGATATATTCCTTGAGATCACTCTTTCCACTAAGTTTTCCTGTAACGTCTATATGCACGGTGTGCCAAGGTATACTGACTTTAGGTATTGGGTGTAACTCTGCTTGAATTTTACCCGAGTTAGATTTTGAGATTTTACACGTGATACAGTTATCTACGAATTTTCTAACATATCTAGCCATTTTATCAAACCAGTAATGCTCATAGACCTTTGCAAGTGTTTTATCCCAACCTAAATGCATGATTGCTTCGTGGACATGGTTTATAACAGACCATCTAAAAGCTCTTGGGACAATAGGTAAACAACGAGTTTGTCCATTGCGTTGTATTTTACGGTACAAGGTTCCTGATCGTAATTCATAACTTTGGGCAATATCAGGGGGTAGAGAGTTACTTTTTAGATTAGAAACGATTGTTAAAATCTCAGAATCACGCTGTTGCTCAGCTAAAAGCCAATTATTAGACAGAGTTATAATATCAACACGTTTCTGTTCTGTTTTGTTGATTGAGTGTGGAAGGGGGTTTCTAGAGAGAAAGTCTACGTGGTTCATATATCTGCCTTCTCTATACATGATGTCAAAATCATAGGCCTGTAGAAAAGCCCACCATCTATGTACTCGGGGAGTTAAATCAGCCTTACTGCGCGAGGCTTTAAGGGAATTACAGTCAGTTACAACAGTAAATTTATGTCCTTGCAGATAATGGTGAAAATGCTTAACTGCGTTAACAACGGCCAAAGTTTCCAATTCATAGGAATGATATTTACTTTCAGTTGCAGTCGTTCTTTTACTATAGTATTCTACAACATGCATTTTTTTATCAACTTTTTGAAAAAGAATGGCACCGTAACCATCAGCACTAGCGTCAGTATGTAATTCTATGGGATATTCAGGGTTATAAATCATTAAAACTGGCTCATTAGTCAGAATTGAAATTACTTTTTGCCTAATTTTAATATCTCACGGCCTATCATGATACTATGACTTATAGAGGCATCCGGTATCACATGAAACAGTATCTCTAATTGGTAACCATCTATTTCTACTTCACTCAGAATTTGTTCGGTACATATTATGTTAGAATTTCCTATTCCCATTATATTGACCATACAAGAAATACGTTTGCCAGATAACTTTTCAGCACATGTTTCAGTAATAAGAGAACATTCAGCCCCAGAGTCATAACAAAATGCAAGCGACTCACCAGATTGCTGCAGCACACCAGTGATAGGTCGTACATCACAAGCTTCAACACGCTTCACAGATGGTTGGCTGCTCGAAGGCCGACTCCCGGTCGCCTTAGGGCAGCGAGGAGCGACATGTCCCGACTCCCCACAGCGGTAACAGACTATCTTCTTTGGTGTCGCCTTATGTGACGAGCTGGCTGGTCCAGGATGTTTGTTTGTTTTCTCGGCCTTCTTGCGACAGTTGGTAGATTTATGCCCCACTATACCACAAAAGTGACATACTATTGTTCCTGTTTTGAACTTCTTAGGTTGAGAAGAGTCTTGCTGGTCAGAGGAAATCTGAGACTTTCTCTTAAGGTGGGACAAGACACTCAGTTCTTGTTGAAGTTTATGCCTAGTATGTACTTCGGTAGTAAATGCTAGTCGATGAGCACGGGAATCCAATTTGGAGACATGGGCCATTACAGTAGAAGCAGCAATGTGTTCGACACTCAGGCTATTCCATTTAGAAGTCAGTGAAGTGACCTGTCGACTGGCATATGCGGCTAAGGATTCGCCTTCTTTTGGTTGACTATTATGAAGGTTTATGAGGGTAGCGGCAACAGTTTCCGAAACGGCATAACGAGAGAGAAAGAGACTCTTAAAGTCTGTCCAGGTCATACCTGCATACGACACTTGAGAAAGCCATACGTTAGCACTGCCTTTTAAGGCTTTAGTAAGGGCAATAATAAGAGTGCCACCTTGAAGAGGCTTTTCCGATAGGCAAATATCAACGGTTGTACTCCAAGATTGAGCGTCGGAATCGGGTAGATCTGGGTCGAAATCGGGCAAAGGAGTTACAGTAGACGTAGCGGAGTGCGTCTTAATTGCTTCAATTAACCGAGTCATATTTTGATTCTGAAGCTCTAACATTGCTCGCCATGGATCACCAACACCTTCCGATTCCTGGGCTACACCTAATCCCACTTCTGATGTAGGATCAGGAGTGCCGAGAGGTATTTCGTCAGGGTTTGGAGTTCCCATTTTATTGGGACAAACAAGACTGTATAAGCAATTACAGTGTTTTTATTACAGTAATTAATTAACACAATAAAATAACACACAATAAAATAACACACAATAAAATAACACACAATAAAATAATGATACACAATTCAAGATGATACACAATAAAATAATGGCAATAAAAAGATAATGCAGGTAAAAAAGTAACAATACAGTTTAGGCGAACAGACTTTTTAAGGTCACAGTTCGTACAGTGGTCAAGCCACCCAAATGCAAAGTGTATCGCTCGCTATCAGCAAGTTAAATACAGCTATGCGAATATACAGCAGCGCTGTACCAAGTAAACCGACAGTTTTGTCGGGAGCAGGGGAGCTCTTTAATGAGTCGAATCCAAAGACCGACTGACCAGCTTACCGAGTGCACGCTCTTTTATAGGACGATGCCCCCACTTTGTAACCCCTCCACGACAACTCTGTCCGTTGACGCACTGCGGTACGTCACGTGTCTACTTTGATACAAAATGTGCTAAATCTAATAAGACTTACATTATAAAGTAATCAAATAATACAAGAATAATTGTCGGAAATAAACAATGGTGAATATACAAAGTAAATAATTTTAAAATTAAAGCAACATGGCATTAATTGTTTTGAACAAAACTATCGGTCACACTTATCGAAATAAGTTGCCAAAAATCATTTAGTGGAACTTAATAAATTATGTTTCGATTTATTAGACAATAATTGATAGTTAAAATCAATTAAAATAAGAAATTCAATTCTTAACAAAATTTGGTGACTACCCACAATTTTTAATTGACAACCAACTCCGACACGGCCAGAACTGACGTTCTACACGACCTCGTGTGATTCTGAAAAAAAGAAAATTTCTTGTGAATATCGATCGGCCTTTCTGACAAACAAAAGCCTTAACAAAAGGTATGTTCAAAAGAAAAATCCTGAGTTAGTCAAATCAAATTATTATCAATAGCAGTTGCATCGCAACCATTCAAAATGACCATGCTGCTACCGACAATACATAGCTCAACTAAAGTAGAGACATAATCTCTCAGCCGAAATCACACCATGGGATTCGACAAGTAATTTGGAGTTGATTAGACAACCCGCATAGGCGTCAACATAGACAACCCGCATAGGCGTCAACATAGACAACCCGCATAGGCGTCAACATAGACAACCCGCATAGGCGTCAACATAGACAACCCGCATAGGCGTCAACATAGACAACCCGCATAGGCGTCAACATAGACAACCCGCATAGGCGTCAACATAGACAACCCGCATAAGCGTCAAGTTCAACGTCCAAATCCAGGAGTCAACATAGACATCCGATTAAGCGTCAAGCTAAACAAGAGTCATCATAGACATCTTGTCAATTCAGCTAAACTATGTCAGCAGCAGATGAATCATCATCAGTGTCGGTATTGACATCATCACTAACTGTAACTGGACATTCAGGCATTTTTCGTACACGATCATGGGCATATTTGTAAATTCTATTGGTACTCAAAGCTTTTAACAAGTATCTATCACCATCTAGTAGTTCTAAAATTTTATAGGGGCCTTTAAATTTAGGATCTAGTTTAGTTTGGTTCCGTTCCTCATTGGCAATAAGTACAAAGTTTCCAACTTGAAACTTTTTCAAAATAGCCTTAGTCTTATCATAACGGGCTTTATCGTATTCGGCACTTACACGGGACAGATTTACTTCTATTTCTTCACTGTCAACAGTCATCAAACCCAAAGGTCTAGCAACTCGTCCAATCAATAAGTCTAAAGGACTAGATTTAGTAACCCGATTAATTGTGCAATTTAAAGCAATTTGAACGTCTTCAATGGCATCTTGCCATGAGCGCTCACTGGTCTCAACGGCGGTAAGCATACTTTTTAATGTTTTCATTATGCGTTCAACCTGCCCATTAGCCCTACATGCACCGGTAGCTATTAAATGCAAAGCAACATTATGGGAATCACAAAATTCTTTGAAGTTTTTGCTAGCAAAACAACGACCTTGGTCAGTTATAACCCGAGAAGGTGCTCCAAATAAAGAGACACTGGACTTAAGGGCTTTAATGCAATTTGACGCGTCTATCTGGGTGGTATGGTACAGTAAAACATACTTTGTAAAAGAATCAATTATAACAATGATATATTCCTTGAGATCACTCTTTCCACTAAGTTTTCCTGTAACGTCTATATGCACGGTGTGCCAAGGTATACTGACTTTAGGTATTGGGTGTAACTCTGCTTGAATTTTACCCGAGTTAGATTGAGATTTTACACGTGATACAGTTATCTACGAATTTTCTAACATATCTAGCCATTTTATCAAACCAGTAATGCTCATAGACCTTTGCAAGTGTTTTATCCCAACCTAAATGCATGATTGCTTCGTGGACATGGTTTATAACAGACCATCTAAAAGCTCTTGGGACAATAGGTAAACAACGAGTTTGTCCATTGCGTTGTATTTTACGGTACAAGGTTCCTGATCGTAATTCATAACTTTGGGCAATATCAGGGGGTAGAGAGTTACTTTTTAGATTAGAAACGATTGTTAAAATCTCAGAATCACGCTGTTGCTCAGCTAAAAGCCAATTATTAGACAGAGTTATAATATCAACACGTTTCTGTTCTGTTTTGTTGATTGAGTGTGGAAGGGGGTTTCTAGAGAGAAAGTCTACGTGGTTCATATATCTGCCTTCTCTATACATGATGTCAAAATCATAGGCCTGTAGAAAAGCCCACCATCTATGTACTCGGGGAGTTAAATCAGCCTTACTGCGCGAGGCTTTAAGGGAATTACAGTCAGTTACAACAGTAAATTTATGTCCTTGCAGATAATGGTGAAAATGCTTAACTGCGTTAACAACGGCCAAAGTTTCCAATTCATAGGAATGATATTTACTTTCAGTTGCAGTCGTTCTTTTACTATAGTATTCTACAACATGCATTTTTTTATCAACTTTTTGAAAAAGAATGGCACCGTAACCATCAGCACTAGCGTCAGTATGTAATTCTATGGGATATTCAGGGTTATAAATCATTAAAACTGGCTCATTAGTCAGAATTGAAATTACTTTTTGCCTAATTTTAATATCTCACGGCCTATCATGATACTATGACTTATAGAGGCATCCGGTATCACATGAAACAGTATCTCTAATTGGTAACCATCTATTTCTACTTCACTCAATTTGTTCGGTACATATTATGTTAGAATTTCCTATTCCCATTATATTGACCATACAAGAAATACGTTTGCCAGATAACTTTTCAGCACATGTTTCAGTAATAAGAGAACATTCAGCCCCAGAGTCATAACAAAATGCAAGCGACTCACCAGATTGCTGCAGCACACCAGTGATAGGTCGTACATCACAAGCTTCAACACGCTTCACAGATGGTTGGCTGCTCGAAGGCCGACTCCCGGTCGCCTTAGGGCAGCGAGGAGCGACATGTCCCGACTCCCCACAGCGGTAACAGACTATCTTCTTTGGTGTCGCCTTATGTGACGAGCTGGCTGGTCCAGGATGTTTGTTTGTTTTCTCGGCCTTCTTGCGACAGTTGGTAGATTTATGCCCCACTATACCACAAAAGTGACATACTATTGTTCCTGTTTTGAACTTCTTAGGTTGAGAAGAGTCTTGCTGGTCAGAGGAAATCTGAGACTTTCTCTTAAGGTGGGACAAGACACTCAGTTCTTGTTTAAGTTTATGCCTAGTATGTACTTCGGTAGTAAATGCTAGTCGATGAGCACGGGAATCCAATTTGGAGACATGGGCCATTACAGTAGAAGCAGCAATGTGTTCGACACTCAGGCTATTCCATTTAGAAGTCAGTGAAGTGACCTGTCGACTGGCATATGCGGCTAAGGATTCGCCTTCTTTTGGTTGACTATTATGAAGGTTTATGAGGGTAGCGGCAACAGTTTCCGAAACGGCATAACGAGAGAGAAAGAGACTCTTAAAGTCTGTCCAGGTCATACCTGCATACGACACTTGAGAAAGCCATACGTTAGCACTGCCTTTTAAGGCTTTAGTAAGGGCAATAATAAGAGTGCCACCTTGAAGAGGCTTTTCCGATAGGCAAATATCAACGGTTGTACTCCAAGATTGAGCGTCGGAATCGGGTAGATCTGGGTCGAAATCGGGCAAAGGAGTTACAGTAGACGTAGCGGAGTGCGTCTTAATTGCTTCAATTAACCGAGTCATATTTTGATTCTGAAGCTCTAACATTGCTCGCCATGGATCACCAACACCTTCCGATTCCTGGGCTACACCTAATCCCACTTCTGATGTAGGATCAGGAGTGCCGAGAGGTATTTCGTCAGGGTTTGGAGTTCCCATTTTATTGGGACAAACAAGACTGTATAAGCAATTACAGTGTTTTTATTACAGTAATTAATTAACACAATAAAATAACACACAATAAAATAACACACAATAAAATAATGATACACAATTCAAGATGATACACAATAAAATAATGGCAATAAAAAGATAATGCAGGTAAAAAAGTAACAATACAGTTTAGGCGAACAGACTTTTTAAGGTCACAGTTCGTACAGTGGTCAAGCCACCCAAATGCAAAGTGTATCGCTCGCTATCAGCAAGTTAAATACAGCTATGCGAATATACAGCAGCGCTGTACCAAGTAAACCGACAGTTTTGTCGGGAGCAGGGGAGCTCTTTAATGAGTCGAATCCAAAGACCGACTGACCAGCTTACCGAGTGCACGCTCTTTTATAGGACGATGCCCCCACTTTGTAACCCCTCCACGACAACTCTGTCCGTTGACGCACTGCGGTACGTCACGTGTCTACTTTGATACAAAATGTGCTAAATCTAATAAGACTTACATTATAAAGTAATCAAATAATACAAGAATAATTGTCGGAAATAAACAATGGTGAATATACAAAGTAAATAATTTTAAAATTAAAGCAACATGGCATTAATTGTTTTGAACAAAACTATCGGTCACACTTATCGAAATAAGTTGCCAAAAATCATTTAGTGGAACTTAATAAATTATGTTTCGATTTATTAGACAATAATTGATAGTTAAAATCAATTAAAATAAGAAATTCAATTCTTAACAAAATTTGGTGACTACCCACAATTTTTAATTGACAACCAACTCCGACACGGCCAGAACTGACGTTCTACACGACCTCGTGTGATTCTGAAAAAAAGAAAATTTCTTGTGAATATCGATCGGCCTTTCTGACAAACAAAAGCCTTAACAAAAGGTATGTTCAAAAGAAAAATCCTGAGTTAGTCAAATCAAATTATTATCAATAGCAGTTGCATCGCAACCATTCAAAATGACCATGCTGCTACCGACAATACATAGCTCAACTAAAGTAGAGACATAATCTCTCAGCCGAAATCACACCATGGGATTCGACAAGTAATTTGGAGTTGATTAGACAACCCGCATAGGCGTCAACATAGACAACCCGCATAGGCGTCAACATAGACAACCCGCATAGGCGTCAACATAGACAACCCGCATAGGCGTCAACATAGACAACCCGCATAGGCGTCAACATAGACAACCCGCATAGGCGTCAACATAGACAACCCGCATAAGCGTCAAGTTCAACGTCCAAATCCAGGAGTCAACATAGACATCCGATTAAGCGTCAAGCTAAACAAGAGTCATCATAGACATCTTGTCAATTCAGCTAAACTATGTCAGCAGCAGATGAATCATCATCAGTGTCGGTATTGACATCATCACTAACTGTAACTGGACATTCAGGCATTTTTCGTACACGATCATGGGCATATTTGTAAATTCTATTGGTACTCAAAGCTTTTAACAAGTATCTATCACCATCTAGTAGTTCTAAAATTTTATAGGGGCCTTTAAATTTAGGATCTAGTTTAGTTTGGTTCCGTTCCTCATTGGCAATAAGTACAAAGTTTCCAACTTGAAACTTTTTCAAAATAGCCTTAGTCTTATCATAACGGGCTTTATCGTATTCGGCACTTACACGGGACAGATTTACTTCTATTTCTTCACTGTCAACAGTCATCAAACCCAAAGGTCTAGCAACTCGTCCAATCAATAAGTCTAAAGGACTAGATTTAGTAACCCGATTAATTGTGCAATTTAAAGCAATTTGAACGTCTTCAATGGCATCTTGCCATGAGCGCTCACTGGTCTCAACGGCGGTAAGCATACTTTTTAATGTTTTCATTATGCGTTCAACCTGCCCATTAGCCCTACATGCACCGGTAGCTATTAAATGCAAAGCAACATTATGGGAATCACAAAATTCTTTGAAGTTTTTGCTAGCAAAACAACGACCTTGGTCAGTTATAACCCGAGAAGGTGCTCCAAATAAAGAGACACTGGACTTAAGGGCTTTAATGCAATTTGACGCGTCTATCTGGGTGGTATGGTACAGTAAAACATACTTTGTAAAAGAATCAATTATAACAATGATATATTCCTTGAGATCACTCTTTCCACTAAGTTTTCCTGTAACGTCTATATGCACGGTGTGCCAAGGTATACTGACTTTAGGTATTGGGTGTAACTCTGCTTGAATTTTACCCGAGTTAGATTTTGAGATTTTACACGTGATACAGTTATCTACGAATTTTCTAACATATCTAGCCATTTTATCAAACCAGTAATGCTCATAGACCTTTGCAAGTGTTTTATCCCAACCTAAATGCATGATTGCTTCGTGGACATGGTTTATAACAGACCATCTAAAAGCTCTTGGGACAATAGGTAAACAACGAGTTTGTCCATTGCGTTGTATTTTACGGTACAAGGTTCCTGATCGTAATTCATAACTTTGGGCAATATCAGGGGGTAGAGAGTTACTTTTTAGATTAGAAACGATTGTTAAAATCTCAGAATCACGCTGTTGCTCAGCTAAAAGCCAATTATTAGACAGAGTTATAATATCAACACGTTTCTGTTCTGTTTTGTTGATTGAGTGTGGAAGGGGGTTTCTAGAGAGAAAGTCTACGTGGTTCATATATCTGCCTTCTCTATACATGATGTCAAAATCATAGGCCTGTAGAAAAGCCCACCATCTATGTACTCGGGGAGTTAAATCAGCCTTACTGCGCGAGGCTTTAAGGGAATTACAGTCAGTTACAACAGTAAATTTATGTCCTTGCAGATAATGGTGAAAATGCTTAACTGCGTTAACAACGGCCAAAGTTTCCAATTCATAGGAATGATATTTACTTTCAGTTGCAGTCGTTCTTTTACTATAGTATTCTACAACATGCATTTTTTTATCAACTTTTTGAAAAAGAATGGCACCGTAACCATCAGCACTAGCGTCAGTATGTAATTCTATGGGATATTCAGGGTTATAAATCATTAAAACTGGCTCATTAGTCAGAATTGAAATTACTTTTTGCCTAATTTTAATATCTCACGGCCTATCATGATACTATGACTTATAGAGGCATCCGGTATCACATGAAACAGTATCTCTAATTGGTAACCATCTATTTCTACTTCACTCAGAATTTGTTCGGTACATATTATGTTAGAATTTCCTATTCCCATTATATTGACCATACAAGAAATACGTTTGCCAGATAACTTTTCAGCACATGTTTCAGTAATAAGAGAACATTCAGCCCCAGAGTCATAACAAAATGCAAGCGACTCACCAGATTGCTGCAGCACACCAGTGATAGGTCGTACATCACAAGCTTCAACACGCTTCACAGATGGTTGGCTGCTCGAAGGCCGACTCCCGGTCGCCTTAGGGCAGCGAGGAGCGACATGTCCCGACTCCCCACAGCGGTAACAGACTATCTTCTTTGGTGTCGCCTTATGTGACGAGCTGGCTGGTCCAGGATGTTTGTTTGTTTTCTCGGCCTTCTTGCGACAGTTGGTAGATTTATGCCCCACTATACCACAAAAGTGACATACTATTGTTCCTGTTTTGAACTTCTTAGGTTGAGAAGAGTCTTGCTGGTCAGAGGAAATCTGAGACTTTCTCTTAAGGTGGGACAAGACACTCAGTTCTTGTTGAAGTTTATGCCTAGTATGTACTTCGGTAGTAAATGCTAGTCGATGAGCACGGGAATCCAATTTGGAGACATGGGCCATTACAGTAGAAGCAGCAATGTGTTCGACACTCAGGCTATTCCATTTAGAAGTCAGTGAAGTGACCTGTCGACTGGCATATGCGGCTAAGGATTCGCCTTCTTTTGGTTGACTATTATGAAGGTTTATGAGGGTAGCGGCAACAGTTTCCGAAACGGCATAACGAGAGAGAAAGAGACTCTTAAAGTCTGTCCAGGTCATACCTGCATACGACACTTGAGAAAGCCATACGTTAGCACTGCCTTTTAAGGCTTTAGTAAGGGCAATAATAAGAGTGCCACCTTGAAGAGGCTTTTCCGATAGGCAAATATCAACGGTTGTACTCCAAGATTGAGCGTCGGAATCGGGTAGATCTGGGTCGAAATCGGGCAAAGGAGTTACAGTAGACGTAGCGGAGTGCGTCTTAATTGCTTCAATTAACCGAGTCATATTTTGATTCTGAAGCTCTAACATTGCTCGCCATGGATCACCAACACCTTCCGATTCCTGGGCTACACCTAATCCCACTTCTGATGTAGGATCAGGAGTGCCGAGAGGTATTTCGTCAGGGTTTGGAGTTCCCATTTTATTGGGACAAACAAGACTGTATAAGCAATTACAGTGTTTTTATTACAGTAATTAATTAACACAATAAAATAACACACAATAAAATAACACACAATAAAATAATGATACACAATTCAAGATGATACACAATAAAATAATGGCAATAAAAAGATAATGCAGGTAAAAAAGTAACAATACAGTTTAGGCGAACAGACTTTTTAAGGTCACAGTTCGTACAGTGGTCAAGCCACCCAAATGCAAAGTGTATCGCTCGCTATCAGCAAGTTAAATACAGCTATGCGAATATACAGCAGCGCTGTACCAAGTAAACCGACAGTTTTGTCGGGAGTAGGGGAGCTCTTTAATGAGTCGAATCCAAAGACCGACTGACCAGCTTACCGAGTGCACGCTCTTTTATAGGACGATGCCCCCACTTTGTAACCCCTCCACGACAACTCTGTCCGTTGACGCACTGCGGTACGTCACGTGTCTACTTTGATACAAAATGTGCTAAATCTAATAAGACTTACATTATAAAGTAATCAAATAATACAAGAATAATTGTCGTAAATAAACAATGGTGAATTTACAAAGTAAATCATTTTAAAATTAAAGCAACATGGCATTAATTGTTTTGAACAAAACTATCGGTCACACTTATCGAAATAAGTTGCCAAAAATCATTTAGTGGAACTTAATAAATTATGTTTCGATTTATTAGACAATAATTGATAGTTAAAATCAATTAAAATAAGAAATTCAATTCTTAACAAAATTTGGTGACTACCCACAATTTTTAATTGACAACCAACTCCGACACGGCCAGAACTGACGTTCTACACGACCTCGTGTGATTCTGAAAAAAAGAAAATTTCTTGTGAATATCGATCGGCCTTTCTGACAAACAAAAGCCTTAACAAAAGGTATGTTCAAAAGAAAAATCCTGAGTTAGTCAAATCAAATTATTATCAATAGCAGTTGCATCGCAACCATTCAAAATGACCATGCTGCTACCGACAATACATAGCTCAACTAAAGTAGAGACATAATCTCTCAGCCGAAATCACACCATGGGATTCGACAAGTAATTTGGAGTTGATTAGACAACCCGCATAGGCGTCAACATAGACAACCCGCATAGGCGTCAACATAGACAACCCGCATAGGCGTCAACATAGACAACCCGCATAGGCGTCAACATAGACAACCCGCATAGGCGTCAACATAGACAACCCGCATAGGCGTCAACATAGACAACCCGCATAAGCGTCAAGTTCAACGTCCAAATCCAGGAGTCAACATAGACATCCGATTAAGCGTCAAGCTAAACAAGAGTCATCATAGACATCTTGTGAATTCAGCTAAACTATGTCAGCAGCAGATGAATCATCATCAGTGTCGGTATTGACATCATCACTAACTGTAACTGGACATTCAGGCATTTTTCGTACACGATCATGGGCATATTTGTAAATTCTATTGGTACTCAAAGCTTTTAACAAGTATCTATCACCATCTAGTAGTTCTAAAATTTTATAGGGGCCTTTAAATTTAGGATCTAGTTTAGTTTGGTTCCGTTCCTCATTGGCAATAAGTACAAAGTTTCCAACTTGAAACTTTTTCAAAATAGCCTTAGTCTTATCATAACGGGCTTTATCGTATTCGGCACTTACACGGGACAGATTTACTTCTATTTCTTCACTGTCAACAGTCATCAAACCCAAAGGTCTAGCAACTCGTCCAATCAATAAGTCTAAAGGACTAGATTTAGTAACCCGATTAATTGTGCAATTTAAAGCAATTTGAACGTCTTCAATGGCATCTTGCCATGAGCGCTCACTGGTCTCAACGGCGGTAAGCATACTTTTTAATGTTTTCATTATGCGTTCAACCTGCCCATTAGCCCTACATGCACCGGTAGCTATTAAATGCAAAGCAACATTATGGGAATCACAAAATTCTTTGAAGTTTTTGCTAGCAAAACAACGACCTTGGTCAGTTATAACCCGAGAAGGTGCTCCAAATAAAGAGACACTGGACTTAAGGGCTTTAATGCAATTTGACGCGTCTATCTGGGTGGTATGGTACAGTAAAACATACTTTGTAAAAGAATCAATTATAACAATGATATATTCCTTGAGATCACTCTTTCCACTAAGTTTTCCTGTAACGTCTATATGCACGGTGTGCCAAGGTATACTGACTTTAGGTATTGGGTGTAACTCTGCTTGAATTTTACCCGAGTTAGATTTTGAGATTTTACACGTGATACAGTTATCTACGAATTTTCTAACATATCTAGCCATTTTATCAAACCAGTAATGCTCATAGACCTTTGCAAGTGTTTTATCCCAACCTAAATGCATGATTGCTTCGTGGACATGGTTTATAACAGACCATCTAAAAGCTCTTGGGACAATAGGTAAACAACGAGTTTGTCCATTGCGTTGTATTTTACGGTACAAGGTTCCTGATCGTAATTCATAACTTTGGGCAATATCAGGGGGTAGAGAGTTACTTTTTAGATTAGAAACGATTGTTAAAATCTCAGAATCACGCTGTTGCTCAGCTAAAAGCCAATTATTAGACAGAGTTATAATATCAACACGTTTCTGTTCTGTTTTGTTGATTGAGTGTGGAAGGGGGTTTCTAGAGAGAAAGTCTACGTGGTTCATATATCTGCCTTCTCTATACATGATGTCAAAATCATAGGCCTGTAGAAAAGCCCACCATCTATGTACTCGGGGAGTTAAATCAGCCTTACTGCGCGAGGCTTTAAGGGAATTACAGTCAGTTACAACAGTAAATTTATGTCCTTGCAGATAATGGTGAAAATGCTTAACTGCGTTAACAACGGCCAAAGTTTCCAATTCATAGGAATGATATTTACTTTCAGTTGCAGTCGTTCTTTTACTATAGTATTCTACAACATGCATTTTTTTATCAACTTTTTGAAAAAGAATGGCACCGTAACCATCAGCACTAGCGTCAGTATGTAATTCTATGGGATATTCAGGGTTATAAATCATTAAAACTGGCTCATTAGTCAGAATTGAAATTACTTTTTGCCTAATTTTAATATCTCACGGCCTATCATGATACTATGACTTATAGAGGCATCCGGTATCACATGAAACAGTATCTCTAATTGGTAACCATCTATTTCTACTTCACTCAGAATTTGTTCGGTACATATTATGTTAGAATTTCCTATTCCCATTATATTGACCATACAAGAAATACGTTTGCCAGATAACTTTTCAGCACATGTTTCAGTAATAAGAGAACATTCAGCCCCAGAGTCATAACAAAATGCAAGCGACTCACCAGATTGCTGCAGCACACCAGTGATAGGTCGTACATCACAAGCTTCAACACGCTTCACAGATGGTTGGCTGCTCGAAGGCCGACTCCCGGTCGCCTTAGGGCAGCGAGGAGCGACATGTCCCGACTCCCCACAGCGGTAACAGACTATCTTCTTTGGTGTCGCCTTATGTGACGAGCTGGCTGGTCCAGGATGTTTGTTTGTTTTCTCGGCCTTCTTGCGACAGTTGGTAGATTTATGCCCCACTATACCACAAAAGTGACATACTATTGTTCCTGTTTTGAACTTCTTAGGTTGAGAAGAGTCTTGCTGGTCAGAGGAAATCTGAGACTTTCTCTTAAGGTGGGACAAGACACTCAGTTCTTGTTTAAGTTTATGCCTAGTATGTACTTCGGTAGTAAATGCTAGTCGATGAGCACGGGAATCCAATTTGGAGACATGGGCCATTACAGTAGAAGCAGCAATGTGTTCGACACTCAGGCTATTCCATTTAGAAGTCAGTGAAGTGACCTGTCGACTGGCATATGCGGCTAAGGATTCGCCTTCTTTTGGTTGACTATTATGAAGGTTTATGAGGGTAGCGGCAACAGTTTCCGAAACGGCATAACGAGAGAGAAAGAGACTCTTAAAGTCTGTCCAGGTCATACCTGCATACGACACTTGAGAAAGCCATACGTTAGCACTGCCTTTTAAGGCTTTAGTAAGGGCAATAATAAGAGTGCCACCTTGAAGAGGCTTTTCCGATAGGCAAATATCAACGGTTGTACTCCAAGATTGAGCGTCGGAATCGGGTAGATCTGGGTCGAAATCGGGCAAAGGAGTTACAGTAGACGTAGCGGAGTGCGTCTTAATTGCTTCAATTAACCGAGTCATATTTTGATTCTGAAGCTCTAACATTGCTCGCCATGGATCACCAACACCTTCCGATTCCTGGGCTACACCTAATCCCACTTCTGATGTAGGATCAGGAGTGCCGAGAGGTATTTCGTCAGGGTTTGGAGTTCCCATTTTATTGGGACAAACAAGACTGTATAAGCAATTACAGTGTTTTTATTACAGTAATTAATTAACACAATAAAATAACACACAATAAAATAACACACAATAAAATAACACACAATAAAATAATGATACACAATTCAAGATGATACACAATAAAATAATGGCAATAAAAAGATAATGCAGGTAAAAAAGTAACAATACAGTTTAGGCGAACAGACTTTTTAAGGTCACAGTTCGTACAGTGGTCAAGCCACCCAAATGCAAAGTGTATCGCTCGCTATCAGCAAGTTAAATACAGCTATGCGAATATACAGCAGCGCTGTACCAAGTAAACCGACAGTTTTGTCGGGAGCAGGGGAGCTCTTTAATGAGTCGAATCCAAAGACCGACTGACCAGCTTACCGAGTGCACGCTCTTTTATAGGACGATGCCCCCACTTTGTAACCCCTCCACGACAACTCTGTCCGTTGACGCACTGCGGTACGTCACGTGTCTACTTTGATACAAAATGTGCTAAATCTAATAAGACTTACATTATAAAGTAATCAAATAATACAAGAATAATTGTCGGAAATAAACAATGGTGAATATACAAAGTAAATAATTTTAAAATTAAAGCAACATGGCATTAATTGTTTTGAACAAAACTATCGGTCACACTTATCGAAATAAGTTGCCAAAAATCATTTAGTGGAACTTAATAAATTATGTTTCGATTTATTAGACAATAATTGATAGTTAAAATCAATTAAAATAAGAAATTCAATTCTTAACAAAATTTGGTGACTACCCACAATTTTTAATTGACAACCAACTCCGACACGGCCAGAACTGACGTTCTACACGACCTCGTGTGATTCTGAAAAAAAGAAAATTTCTTGTGAATATCGATCGGCCTTTCTGACAAACAAAAGCCTTAACAAAAGGTATGTTCAAAAGAAAAATCCTGAGTTAGTCAAATCAAATTATTATCAATAGCAGTTGCATCGCAACCATTCAAAATGACCATGCTGCTACCGACAATACATAGCTCAACTAAAGTAGAGACATAATCTCTCAGCCGAAATCACACCATGGGATTCGACAAGTAATTTGGAGTTGATTAGACAACCCGCATAGGCGTCAACATAGACAACCCGCATAGGCGTCAACATAGACAACCCGCATAGGCGTCAACATAGACAACCCGCATAGGCGTCAACATAGACAACCCGCATAGGCGTCAACATAGACAACCCGCATAGGCGTCAACATAGACAACCCGCATAAGCGTCAAGTTCAACGTCCAAATCCAGGAGTCAACATAGACATCCGATTAAGCGTCAAGCTAAACAAGAGTCATCATAGACATCTTGTCAATTCAGCTAAACTATGTCAGCAGCAGATGAATCATCATCAGTGTCGGTATTGACATCATCACTAACTGTAACTGGACATTCAGGCATTTTTCGTACACGATCATGGGCATATTTGTAAATTCTATTGGTACTCAAAGCTTTTAACAAGTATCTATCACCATCTAGTAGTTCTAAAATTTTATAGGGGCCTTTAAATTTAGGATCTAGTTTAGTTTGGTTCCGTTCCTCATTGGCAATAAGTACAAAGTTTCCAACTTGAAACTTTTTCAAAATAGCCTTAGTCTTATCATAACGGGCTTTATCGTATTCGGCACTTACACGGGACAGATTTACTTCTATTTCTTCACTGTCAACAGTCATCAAACCCAAAGGTCTAGCAACTCGTCCAATCAATAAGTCTAAAGGACTAGATTTAGTAACCCGATTAATTGTGCAATTTAAAGCAATTTGAACGTCTTCAATGGCATCTTGCCATGAGCGCTCACTGGTCTCAACGGCGGTAAGCATACTTTTTAATGTTTTCATTATGCGTTCAACCTGCCCATTAGCCCTACATGCACCGGTAGCTATTAAATGCAAAGCAACATTATGGGAATCACAAAATTCTTTGAAGTTTTTGCTAGCAAAACAACGACCTTGGTCAGTTATAACCCGAGAAGGTGCTCCAAATAAAGAGACACTGGACTTAAGGGCTTTAATGCAATTTGACGCGTCTATCTGGGTGGTATGGTACAGTAAAACATACTTTGTAAAAGAATCAATTATAACAATGATATATTCCTTGAGATCACTCTTTCCACTAAGTTTTCCTGTAACGTCTATATGCACGGTGTGCCAAGGTATACTGACTTTAGGTATTGGGTGTAACTCTGCTTGAATTTTACCCGAGTTAGATTTTGAGATTTTACACGTGATACAGTTATCTACGAATTTTCTAACATATCTAGCCATTTTATCAAACCAGTAATGCTCATAGACCTTTGCAAGTGTTTTATCCCAACCTAAATGCATGATTGCTTCGTGGACATGGTTTATAACAGACCATCTAAAAGCTCTTGGGACAATAGGTAAACAACGAGTTTGTCCATTGCGTTGTATTTTACGGTACAAGGTTCCTGATCGTAATTCATAACTTTGGGCAATATCAGGGGGTAGAGAGTTACTTTTTAGATTAGAAACGATTGTTAAAATCTCAGAATCACGCTGTTGCTCAGCTAAAAGCCAATTATTAGACAGAGTTATAATATCAACACGTTTCTGTTCTGTTTTGTTGATTGAGTGTGGAAGGGGGTTTCTAGAGAGAAAGTCTACGTGGTTCATATATCTGCCTTCTCTATACATGATGTCAAAATCATAGGCCTGTAGAAAAGCCCACCATCTATGTACTCGGGGAGTTAAATCAGCCTTACTGCGCGAGGCTTTAAGGGAATTACAGTCAGTTACAACAGTAAATTTATGTCCTTGCAGATAATGGTGAAAATGCTTAACTGCGTTAACAACGGCCAAAGTTTCCAATTCATAGGAATGATATTTACTTTCAGTTGCAGTCGTTCTTTTACTATAGTATTCTACAACATGCATTTTTTTATCAACTTTTTGAAAAAGAATGGCACCGTAACCATCAGCACTAGCGTCAGTATGTAATTCTATGGGATATTCAGGGTTATAAATCATTAAAACTGGCTCATTAGTCAGAATTGAAATTACTTTTTGCCTAATTTTAATATCTCACGGCCTATCATGATACTATGACTTATAGAGGCATCCGGTATCACATGAAACAGTATCTCTAATTGGTAACCATCTATTTCTACTTCACTCAGAATTTGTTCGGTACATATTATGTTAGAATTTCCT
Organism: Noctua fimbriata; assembly: GCA_905163415.1. Classification (NCBI taxonomy): domain Eukaryota; kingdom Metazoa; phylum Arthropoda; class Insecta; order Lepidoptera; family Noctuidae; genus Noctua; species Noctua fimbriata. The sequence goes on from CAJHZP010000005.1 coordinate 1,795,124, forward strand.
ATTCCCATTATATTGACCATACAAGAAATACGTTTGCCAGATAACTTTTCAGCACATGTTTCAGTAATAAGAGAACATTCAGCCCCAGAGTCATAACAAAATGCAAGCGACTCACCAGATTGCTGCAGCACACCAGTGATAGGTCGTACATCACAAGCTTCAACACGCTTCACAGATGGTTGGCTGCTCGAAGGCCGACTCCCGGTCGCCTTAGGGCAGCGAGGAGCGACATGTCCCGACTCCCCACAGCGGTAACAGACTATCTTCTTTGGTGTCGCCTTATGTGACGAGCTGGCTGGTCCAGGATGTTTGTTTGTTTTCTCGGCCTTCTTGCGACAGTTGGTAGATTTATGCCCCACTATACCACAAAAGTGACATACTATTGTTCCTGTTTTGAACTTCTTAGGTTGAGAAGAGTCTTGCTGGTCAGAGGAAATCTGAGACTTTCTCTTAAGGTGGGACAAGACACTCAGTTCTTGTTGAAGTTTATGCCTAGTATGTACTTCGATAGTAAATGCTAGTCGATGAGCACGGGAATCCAATTTGGAGACATGGGCCATTACAGTAGAAGCAGCAATGTGTTCGACACTCAGGCTATTCCATTTAGAAGTCAGTGAAGTGACCTGTCGACTGGCATATGCGGCTAAGGATTCGCCTTCTTTTGGTTGACTATTATGAAGGTTTATGAGGGTAGCGGCAACAGTTTCCGAAACGGCATAACGAGAGAGAAAGAGACTCTTAAAGTCTGTCCAGGTCATACCTGCATACGACACTTGAGAAAGCCATACGTTAGCACTGCCTTTTAAGGCTTTAGTAAGGGCAATAATAAGAGTGCCACCTTGAAGAGGCTTTTCCGATAGGCAAATATCAACGGTTGTACTCCAAGATTGAGCGTCGGAATCGGGTAGATCTGGGTCGAAATCGGGCAAAGGAGTTACAGTAGACGTAGCGGAGTGCGTCTTAATTGCTTCAATTAACCGAGTCATATTTTGATTCTGAAGCTCTAACATTGCTCGCCATGGATCACCAACACCTTCCGATTCCTGGGCTACACCTAATCCCACTTCTGATGTAGGATCAGGAGTGCCGAGAGGTATTTCGTCAGGGTTTGGAGTTCCCATTTTATTGGGACAAACAAGACTGTATAAGCAATTACAGTGTTTTTATTACAGTAATTAATTAACACAATAAAATAACACACAATAAAATAACACACAATAAAATAATGATACACAATTCAAGATGATACACAATAAAATAATGGCAATAAAAAGATAATGCAGGTAAAAAAGTAACAATACAGTTTAGGCGAACAGACTTTTTAAGGTCACAGTTCGTACAGTGGTCAAGCCACCCAAATGCAAAGTGTATCGCTCGCTATCAGCAAGTTAAATACAGCTATGCGAATATACAGCAGCGCTGTACCAAGTAAACCGACAGTTTTGTCGGGAGCAGGGGAGCTCTTTAATGAGTCGAATCCAAAGACCGACTGACCAGCTTACCGAGTGCACGCTCTTTTATAGGACGATGCCCCCACTTTGTAACCCCTCCACGACAACTCTGTCCGTTGACGCACTGCGGTACGTCACGTGTCTACTTTGATACAAAATGTGCTAAATCTAATAAGACTTACATTATAAAGTAATCAAATAATACAAGAATAATTGTCGTAAATAAACAATGGTGAATTTACAAAGTAAATCATTTTAAAATTAAAGCAACATGGCATTAATTGTTTTGAACAAAACTATCGGTCACACTTATCGAAATAAGTTGCCAAAAATCATTTAGTGGAACTTAATAAATTATGTTTCGATTTATTAGACAATAATTGATAGTTAAAATCAATTAAAATAAGAAATTCAATTCTTAACAAAATTTGGTGACTACCCACAATTTTTAATTGACAACCAACTCCGACACGGCCAGAACTGACGTTCTACACGACCTCGTGTGATTCTGAAAAAAAGAAAATTTCTTGTGAATATCGATCGGCCTTTCTGACAAACAAAAGCCTTAACAAAAGGTATGTTCAAAAGAAAAATCCTGAGTTAGTCAAATCAAATTATTATCAATAGCAGTTGCATCGCAACCATTCAAAATGACCATGCTGCTACCGACAATACATAGCTCAACTAAAGTAGAGACATAATCTCTCAGCCGAAATCACACCATGGGATTCGACAAGTAATTTGGAGTTGATTAGACAACCCGCATAGGCGTCAACATAGACAACCCGCATAGGCGTCAACATAGACAACCCGCATAGGCGTCAACATAGACAACCCGCATAGGCGTCAACATAGACAACCCGCATAGGCGTCAACATAGACAACCCGCATAGGCGTCAACATAGACAACCCGCATAGGCGTCAACATAGACAACCCGCATAGGCGTCAACATAGACAACCCGCATAAGCGTCAAGTTCAACGTCCAAATCCAGGAGTCAACATAGACATCCGATTAAGCGTCAAGCTAAACAAGAGTCATCATAGACATCTTGTCAATTCAGCTAAACTATGTCAGCAGCAGATGAATCATCATCAGTGTCGGTATTGACATCATCACTAACTGTAACTGGACATTCAGGCATTTTTCGTACACGATCATGGGCATATTTGTAAATTCTATTGGTACTCAAAGCTTTTAACAAGTATCTATCACCATCTAGTAGTTCTAAAATTTTATAGGGGCCTTTAAATTTAGGATCTAGTTTAGTTTGGTTCCGTTCCTCATTGGCAATAAGTACAAAGTTTCCAACTTGAAACTTTTTCAAAATAGCCTTAGTCTTATCATAACGGGCTTTATCGTATTCGGCACTTACACGGGACAGATTTACTTCTATTTCTTCACTGTCAACAGTCATCAAACCCAAAGGTCTAGCAACTCGTCCAATCAATAAGTCTAAAGGACTAGATTTAGTAACCCGATTAATTGTGCAATTTAAAGCAATTTGAACGTCTTCAATGGCATCTTGCCATGAGCGCTCACTGGTCTCAACGGCGGTAAGCATACTTTTTAATGTTTTCATTATGCGTTCAACCTGCCCATTAGCCCTACATGCACCGGTAGCTATTAAATGCAAAGCAACATTATGGGAATCACAAAATTCTTTGAAGTTTTTGCTAGCAAAACAACGACCTTGGTCAGTTATAACCCGAGAAGGTGCTCCAAATAAAGAGACACTGGACTTAAGGGCTTTAATGCAATTTGACGCGTCTATCTGGGTGGTATGGTACAGTAAAACATACTTTGTAAAAGAATCAATTATAACAATGATATATTCCTTGAGATCACTCTTTCCACTAAGTTTTCCTGTAACGTCTATATGCACGGTGTGCCAAGGTATACTGACTTTAGGTATTGGGTGTAACTCTGCTTGAATTTTACCCGAGTTAGATTTTGAGATTTTACACGTGATACAGTTATCTACGAATTTTCTAACATATCTAGCCATTTTATCAAACCAGTAATGCTCATAGACCTTTGCAAGTGTTTTATCCCAACCTAAATGCATGATTGCTTCGTGGACATGGTTTATAACAGACCATCTAAAAGCTCTTGGGACAATAGGTAAACAACGAGTTTGTCCATTGCGTTGTATTTTACGGTACAAGGTTCCTGATCGTAATTCATAACTTTGGGCAATATCAGGGGGTAGAGAGTTACTTTTTAGATTAGAAACGATTGTTAAAATCTCAGAATCACGCTGTTGCTCAGCTAAAAGCCAATTATTAGACAGAGTTATAATATCAACACGTTTCTGTTCTGTTTTGTTGATTGAGTGTGGAAGGGGGTTTCTAGAGAGAAAGTCTACGTGGTTCATATATCTGCCTTCTCTATACATGATGTCAAAATCATAGGCCTGTAGAAAAGCCCACCATCTATGTACTCGGGGAGTTAAATCAGCCTTACTGCGCGAGGCTTTAAGGGAATTACAGTCAGTTACAACAGTAAATTTATGTCCTTGCAGATAATGGTGAAAATGCTTAACTGCGTTAACAACGGCCAAAGTTTCCAATTCATAGGAATGATATTTACTTTCAGTTGCAGTCGTTCTTTTACTATAGTATTCTACAACATGCATTTTTTTATCAACTTTTTGAAAAAGAATGGCACCGTAACCATCAGCACTAGCGTCAGTATGTAATTCTATGGGATATTCAGGGTTATAAATCATTAAAACTGGCTCATTAGTCAGAATTGAAATTACTTTTTGCCTAATTTTAATATCTCACGGCCTATCATGATACTATGACTTATAGAGGCATCCGGTATCACATGAAACAGTATCTCTAATTGGTAACCATCTATTTCTACTTCACTCAGAATTTGTTCGGTACATATTATGTTAGAATTTCCTATTCCCATTATATTGACCATACAAGAAATACGTTTGCCAGATAACTTTTCAGCACATGTTTCAGTAATAAGAGAACATTCAGCCCCAGAGTCATAACAAAATGCAAGCGACTCACCAGATTGCTGCAGCACACCAGTGATAGGTCGTACATCACAAGCTTCAACACGCTTCACAGATGGTTGGCTGCTCGAAGGCCGACTCCCGGTCGCCTTAGGGCAGCGAGGAGCGACATGTCCCGACTCCCCACAGCGGTAACAGACTATCTTCTTTGGTGTCGCCTTATGTGACGAGCTGGCTGGTCCAGGATGTTTGTTTGTTTTCTCGGCCTTCTTGCGACAGTTGGTAGATTTATGCCCCACTATACCACAAAAGTGACATACTATTGTTCCTGTTTTGAACTTCTTAGGTTGAGAAGAGTCTTGCTGGTCAGAGGAAATCTGAGACTTTCTCTTAAGGTGGGACAAGACACTCAGTTCTTGTTTAAGTTTATGCCTAGTATGTACTTCGGTAGTAAATGCTAGTCGATGAGCACGGGAATCCAATTTGGAGACATGGGCCATTACAGTAGAAGCAGCAATGTGTTCGACACTCAGGCTATTCCATTTAGAAGTCAGTGAAGTGACCTGTCGACTGGCATATGCGGCTAAGGATTCGCCTTCTTTTGGTTGACTATTATGAAGGTTTATGAGGGTAGCGGCAACAGTTTCCGAAACGGCATAACGAGAGAGAAAGAGACTCTTAAAGTCTGTCCAGGTCATACCTGCATACGACACTTGAGAAAGCCATACGTTAGCACTGCCTTTTAAGGCTTTAGTAAGGGCAATAATAAGAGTGCCACCTTGAAGAGGCTTTTCCGATAGGCAAATATCAACGGTTGTACTCCAAGATTGAGCGTCGGAATCGGGTAGATCTGGGTCGAAATCGGGCAAAGGAGTTACAGTAGACGTAGCGGAGTGCGTCTTAATTGCTTCAATTAACCGAGTCATATTTTGATTCTGAAGCTCTAACATTGCTCGCCATGGATCACCAACACCTTCCGATTCCTGGGCTACACCTAATCCCACTTCTGATGTAGGATCAGGAGTGCCGAGAGGTATTTCGTCAGGGTTTGGAGTTCCCATTTTATTGGGACAAACAAGACTGTATAAGCAATTACAGTGTTTTTATTACAGTAATTAATTAACACAATAAAATAACACACAATAAAATAACACACAATAAAATAATGATACACAATTCAAGATGATACACAATAAAATAATGGCAATAAAAAGATAATGCAGGTAAAAAAGTAACAATACAGTTTAGGCGAACAGACTTTTTAAGGTCACAGTTCGTACAGTGGTCAAGCCACCCAAATGCAAAGTGTATCGCTCGCTATCAGCAAGTTAAATACAGCTATGCGAATATACAGCAGCGCTGTACCAAGTAAACCGACAGTTTTGTCGGGAGCAGGGGAGCTCTTTAATGAGTCGAATCCAAAGACCGACTGACCAGCTTACCGAGTGCACGCTCTTTTATAGGACGATGCCCCCACTTTGTAACCCCTCCACGACAACTCTGTCCGTTGACGCACTGCGGTACGTCACGTGTCTACTTTGATACAAAATGTGCTAAATCTAATAAGACTTACATTATAAAGTAATCAAATAATACAAGAATAATTGTCGGAAATAAACAATGGTGAATATACAAAGTAAATAATTTTAAAATTAAAGCAACATGGCATTAATTGTTTTGAACAAAACTATCGGTCACACTTATCGAAATAAGTTGCCAAAAATCATTTAGTGGAACTTAATAAATTATGTTTCGATTTATTAGACAATAATTGATAGTTAAAATCAATTAAAATAAGAAATTCAATTCTTAACAAAATTTGGTGACTACCCACAATTTTTAATTGACAACCAACTCCGACACGGCCAGAACTGACGTTCTACACGACCTCGTGTGATTCTGAAAAAAAGAAAATTTCTTGTGAATATCGATCGGCCTTTCTGACAAACAAAAGCCTTAACAAAAGGTATGTTCAAAAGAAAAATCCTGAGTTAGTCAAATCAAATTATTATCAATAGCAGTTGCATCGCAACCATTCAAAATGACCATGCTGCTACCGACAATACATAGCTCAACTAAAGTAGAGACATAATCTCTCAGCCGAAATCACACCATGGGATTCGACAAGTAATTTGGAGTTGATTAGACAACCCGCATAGGCGTCAACATAGACAACCCGCATAGGCGTCAATATAGACAACCCGCATAGGCGTCAACATAGACAACCCGCATAGGCGTCAACATAGACAACCCGCATAGGCGTCAACATAGACAACCCGCATAGGCGTCAACATAGACAACCCGCATAAGCGTCAAGTTCAACGTCCAAATCCAGGAGTCAACATAGACATCCGATTAAGCGTCAAGCTAAACAAGAGTCATCATAGACATCTTGTCAATTCAGCTAAACTATGTCAGCAGCAGATGAATCATCATCAGTGTCGGTATTGACATCATCACTAACTGTAACTGGACATTCAGGCATTTTTCGTACACGATCATGGGCATATTTGTAAATTCTATTGGTACTCAAAGCTTTTAACAAGTATCTATCACCATCTAGTAGTTCTAAAATTTTATAGGGGCCTTTAAATTTAGGATCTAGTTTAGTTTGGTTCCGTTCCTCATTGGCAATAAGTACAAAGTTTCCAACTTGAAACTTTTTCAAAATAGCCTTAGTCTTATCATAACGGGCTTTATCGTATTCGGCACTTACACGGGACAGATTTACTTCTATTTCTTCACTGTCAACAGTCATCAAACCCAAAGGTCTAGCAACTCGTCCAATCAATAAGTCTAAAGGACTAGATTTAGTAACCCGATTAATTGTGCAATTTAAAGCAATTTGAACGTCTTCAATGGCATCTTGCCATGAGCGCTCACTGGTCTCAACGGCGGTAAGCATACTTTTTAATGTTTTCATTATGCGTTCAACCTGCCCATTAGCCCTACATGCACCGGTAGCTATTAAATGCAAAGCAACATTATGGGAATCACAAAATTCTTTGAAGTTTTTGCTAGCAAAACAACGACCTTGGTCAGTTATAACCCGAGAAGGTGCTCCAAATAAAGAGACACTGGACTTAAGGGCTTTAATGCAATTTGACGCGTCTATCTGGGTGGTATGGTACAGTAAAACATACTTTGTAAAAGAATCAATTATAACAATGATATATTCCTTGAGATCACTCTTTCCACTAAGTTTTCCTGTAACGTCTATATGCACGGTGTGCCAAGGTATACTGACTTTAGGTATTGGGTGTAACTCTGCTTGAATTTTACCCGAGTTAGATTTTGAGATTTTACACGTGATACAGTTATCTACGAATTTTCTAACATATCTAGCCATTTTATCAAACCAGTAATGCTCATAGACCTTTGCAAGTGTTTTATCCCAACCTAAATGCATGATTGCTTCGTGGACATGGTTTATAACAGACCATCTAAAAGCTCTTGGGACAATAGGTAAACAACGAGTTTGTCCATTGCGTTGTATTTTACGGTACAAGGTTCCTGATCGTAATTCATAACTTTGGGCAATATCAGGGGGTAGAGAGTTACTTTTTAGATTAGAAACGATTGTTAAAATCTCAGAATCACGCTGTTGCTCAGCTAAAAGCCAATTATTAGACAGAGTTATAATATCAACACGTTTCTGTTCTGTTTTGTTGATTGAGTGTGGAAGGGGGTTTCTAGAGAGAAAGTCTACGTGGTTCATATATCTGCCTTCTCTATACATGATGTCAAAATCATAGGCCTGTAGAAAAGCCCACCATCTATGTACTCGGGGAGTTAAATCAGCCTTACTGCGCGAGGCTTTAAGGGAATTACAGTCAGTTACAACAGTAAATTTATGTCCTTGCAGATAATGGTGAAAATGCTTAACTGCGTTAACAACGGCCAAAGTTTCCAATTCATAGGAATGATATTTACTTTCAGTTGCAGTCGTTCTTTTACTATAGTATTCTACAACATGCATTTTTTTATCAACTTTTTGAAAAAGAATGGCACCGTAACCATCAGCACTAGCGTCAGTATGTAATTCTATGGGATATTCAGGGTTATAAATCATTAAAACTGGCTCATTAGTCAGAATTGAAATTACTTTTTGCCTAATTTTAATATCTCACGGCCTATCATGATACTATGACTTATAGAGGCATCCGGTATCACATGAAACAGTATCTCTAATTGGTAACCATCTATTTCTACTTCACTCAGAATTTGTTCGGTACATATTATGTTAGAATTTCCTATTCCCATTATATTGACCATACAAGAAATACGTTTGCCAGATAACTTTTCAGCACATGTTTCAGTAATAAGAGAACATTCAGCCCCAGAGTCATAACAAAATGCAAGCGACTCACCAGATTGCTGCAGCACACCAGTGATAGGTCGTACATCACAAGCTTCAACACGCTTCACAGATGGTTGGCTGCTCGAAGGCCGACTCCCGGTCGCCTTAGGGCAGCGAGGAGCGACATGTCCCGACTCCCCACAGCGGTAACAGACTATCTTCTTTGGTGTCGCCTTATGTGACGAGCTGGCTGGTCCAGGATGTTTGTTTGTTTTCTCGGCCTTCTTGCGACAGTTGGTAGATTTATGCCCCACTATACCACAAAAGTGACATACTATTGTTCCTGTTTTGAACTTCTTAGGTTGAGAAGAGTCTTGCTGGTCAGAGGAAATCTGAGACTTTCTCTTAAGGTGGGACAAGACACTCAGTTCTTGTTTAAGTTTATGCCTAGTATGTACTTCGGTAGTAAATGCTAGTCGATGAGCACGGGAATCCAATTTGGAGACATGGGCCATTACAGTAGAAGCAGCAATGTGTTCGACACTCAGGCTATTCCATTTAGAAGTCAGTGAAGTGACCTGTCGACTGGCATATGCGGCTAAGGATTCGCCTTCTTTTGGTTGACTATTATGAAGGTTTATGAGGGTAGCGGCAACAGTTTCCGAAACGGCATAACGAGAGAGAAAGAGACTCTTAAAGTCTGTCCAGGTCATACCTGCATACGACACTTGAGAAAGCCATACGTTAGCACTGCCTTTTAAGGCTTTAGTAAGGGCAATAATAAGAGTGCCACCTTGAAGAGGCTTTTCCGATAGGCAAATATCAACGGTTGTACTCCAAGATTGAGCGTCGGAATCGGGTAGATCTGGGTCGAAATCGGGCAAAGGAGTTACAGTAGACGTAGCGGAGTGCGTCTTAATTGCTTCAATTAACCGAGTCATATTTTGATTCTGAAGCTCTAACATTGCTCGCCATGGATCACCAACACCTTCCGATTCCTGGGCTACACCTAATCCCACTTCTGATGTAGGATCAGGAGTGCCGAGAGGTATTTCGTCAGGGTTTGGAGTTCCCATTTTATTGGGACAAACAAGACTGTATAAGCAATTACAGTGTTTTTATTACAGTAATTAATTAACACAATAAAATAACACACAATAAAATAACACACAATAAAATAATGATACACAATTCAAGATGATACACAATAAAATAATGGCAATAAAAAGATAATGCAGGTAAAAAAGTAACAAGACAGTTTAGGCGAACAGACTTTTTAAGGTCACAGTTCGTACAGTGGTCAAGCCACCCAAATGCAAAGTGTATCGCTCGCTATCAGCAAGTTAAATACAGCTATGCGAATATACAGCAGCGCTGTACCAAGTAAACCGACAGTTTTGTCGGGAGCAGGGGAGCTCTTTAATGAGTCGAATCCAAAGACCGACTGACGAGCTTACCGAGTGCACGCTTTTTTATAGGACGATGCCCCCACTTTGTAACCCCTCCACGACAACTCTGTCCGTTGACGCACTGCGGTACGTCACGTGTCTACTTTGATACAAAATGTGCTAAATCTAATAAGACTTACATTATAAAGTAATCAAATAATACAAGAATAATTGTCGGAAATAAACAATGGTGAATATACAAAGTAAATAATTTTAAAATTAAAGCAACATGTCATTAATTGTTTTGAACAAGACTATCGGTCACACTTATCGAAATAAGTTGCCAAAAATCATTTAGTGGAACTTAATAAATTATGTTTCGATTTATTAGACAATAATTGATAGTTAAAATCAATTAAAATAAGAAATTCAATTCTTAACAAAATTTGGTGACTACCCACAATTTTTAATTGACAACCAACTCCGACATATTCATAACACACACACGCACGCACGCACGCACGCACGCACGCACGCACGCACGCACGCACGCACGCACGCACGCACGCACGCACGCACGCACGCACGCACGCACGCACGCACGCACGCACGCACGCACGCACGCACGCACGCACGCACGCACGCACGCACGCACGCACGCACGCACGCACGCACGCACGCACGCACGCACGCACGCACGCACGCACGCACGCACGCACGCACGCACGCACGCACGCACGCACGCACGCACGCACGCACGCACACACCCACACACACACACACACACAAGAAAGAAGTTACAGAAATAAATTTATTATTATTATCAAACAACCTGAAAAAATGTTGGCAATCAGTCGATGTTAGCGGAGTGAAACACAACATATCAAAAGGCAAGAGATATATAATTGTACATGCTGGGAGCGAGAAAGGATTTGTTCCAAATGCACTTTTGATTTTCAGTGGCACAAACAAAAATGAAGACTATCTGAAAAAATAATCGCCAACTTAAGAGAACCTTCCATTATTGTAATGGAGTATGCTCCTTACCATTCGGTGGTCTTGAACAAGGCACCAACTAGCGCTTCAAAAGTTGCCGAGATAAAGATATGGTTATTGCAAAATAATATACCTTTTGATGAGTCTCTCCGCAAGCCTCAATTATTAATGCTAGTGAAGTTTCATAAACCAGAGCCCATTTATGAAATTGACCATATTTTAGGAGATCATGGTCACACTGTGGTACGACTTCCACCTTACCACTGTGACCTGAATTCTATAGAATTAATGTGGGGAATTGCAAAGCATAAAATTGCTTCAGTCAATGTTGGATCCATTGATATAAAGGTATGTAGCCTAGTTCATATATGCATATTTAATATTGCTATGTAAGGACCATTTTTAATGTGTTTTTTTTTATAGGTGGCTGCTGAACAAGCATTTTCAAACATTACTGCCGATGACTGGAAAAATTCATGCAAGCATGTAATGAAAATAGAAAAAGAATATTATGACAGAGGTGTGACCATGTATGAACAAATAGAACGATTAGTAATAAATCTCAGGGATGACAGTAGCAGTGATTCATCAGAATTAGACGATTCCAGTGATTCTGAAGTTGCAGGAAGCTCTAGCCAAAATGTGAGCTTTTCTGGAATTGAATATTTAGATGAAAGTGTTTTCGATTCGGCTGATTGAATTTTTTGTATTAAAATAAAACTTCAAACAAAACGTTTTCTTTCATTAACCCTGTAATCGAACTATTATCGTCAATTCCTAACAATCCCACTATTAGACTGCCCTCGGGGGCATGGTTATCTGTCTATGGAAACCTACTGCACCGCTTTCGTGCAAGGCTTCAGCGCCCACTATTAACATTGTTAATACTGGACATTGAAGCTTTCCATGGTGTTTGCGTAGCGTCAGAGGGACTGAACAAAATAATAAATAATAATTCATTTATTTGCCTGAAACATGGTGGTACAGATCTTAAAATACAACAAGTACAAGTATAATGGACTGTGAGGACACAGCATTATACTTGAATTTTCGTAGTGGACTGTATTAATTTAAACAAATATTTGATTTGTTATACACAAGATTTATTACACATTAAATCATTTCAACTTAGAACATATACCTTACTAGAAGAGGTGTTTACTTGTTGAGGGCTCGTGTCGACTGTAATCAAACGCTGGATTGGCCCGTGTTTTATTTGTTATTACGCAAGCGCGCGGCGCGGCGGGAGCGCACCCTGTTCCCGTTATTCTCTCAATCGCGTGCGCGAACCGATGGCGCGGCGCCCGACAGGTTTCGACTTGTCGGGACCTGTTTAAAACACGAATGCGGCTCCATCGGTTGACCAATCACAGCGTTTGTTTACATTGTGTTAGCACCTTGTCACAGCAAGGTGCTTTGCCTAACCTCTATCATTGGTCGTTCTATACAACACGTTTTATACAGTAATATTTTGTCATGGATCGGCGTCCGTTACAACAATAATAAACTTTTTCGTCGGAGATCGGCGTCCGTTACAGTTCTCCCCCCGGCGCAGCCTGCGTAGCCTCTTCTCTCTTCAGGGCGACGAGCTTGCTCACCGGGCGTCGAAAAACGCCGGTCCTAGTCCGCACCTCGACGACTCGAACGCTGCCGTCAGCTCCAGCGTGCGTTCGCTCGACGACTCCCATCGGCCAGGTGTTTCGGGGTAGGGTGTGGTCGACTACGAGGACCACGTCTCCAGCTTGCAGGGGTCGGGCGTTGTTCTTTGGTTCGCCGCGTGGTACCAGTGTGGGGAGATACTCTCGTACCCAGCGCCGCCAGAAATGGTCGGCAAGCGCTTGGCTGGCTCGCCATGCTCGTCGGTCGGTCTCGTCGCAGGGTCCGGTTGCTGGTAGGCCATTCGATGACCCCAACAGAAAATGATTGGGGGTCAAGGCCTCGGGATCGCTGGGGTCCACGCTTACGTGGGTCAATGGTCGCGCGTTTATAAAGAACTCAGCCTCGGTGAGGAGTGTGCTGAGAACTTCTTCTGCTGGCGCTTTCTCCCGCAGGGTTGTTTTGAGGGCAGTCTTGACGGATCGCACAATCCTTTCCCACGCGCCGCCTTGATTGGGCGCGCCTGGTGGTATGAAGCGCCACTCCATGCGATGCTTCAATCCCTCGTCGTTCAGCGCGGGCAGCCACTCGGTGTAGGCGTTGCGCAGCTCTTGGTCGGCCCCTCGGAAGTTGGTCCCGTTGTCCGAGTACATTAATCGTGGCCATCCTCTTCGTGCGGCCATTCTTCTCAGTGCCATGATCGCAGAGTCGGTGGAGAGGGACGCTACGAGCTCGATGTGCACGGCGCGGGAGGTGAGGCATGTAAACAGTGCCCCCCACCTCTTCTCTCGACGACGGCCCACCTTGACCATCATTGGCCCGAAATAATCCACCCCGCAATTTGTGAACGGGCGGTGGAAAGGATCCAATCGGGCGTGTGGCAGGTCTCCTGTAGCCGGTGTCTTGGGCGTTCCCTTCAGCCTCTTGCAAAAGGCACAATTCCTCTCGATCATGCGCACGGTGGGTCGCAAGTGGATGACCCAGTAGCGCTGCCGTAGATCGTTGGTTACACGCTCCCTGTTGGCGTGTCCCGCAGCGCAGTGCTCTTGTAGCACGATGAGCTTGGTTAGTGGATGGCGACCGTCCATAATGATGGGTCGTTTTGTTTCGGTTGGTGCCGAGGAAGCTTCGATCCGTCCTCGCACCTTCAATATTCCATCCTCTATGGTTGGATCCAAGCGATATAGTCTGCTCGCCTTAGTCAGTGGGCGAGCAGACTTGATCTTCCTTATTTCTTCGTCGAAGCTCTCTTCTTGCGCGCGTCGTATTAGCTCCGACTCAGCGCGCTGGATGTGCCGATGTTCCATCTTGCTTGCCTTACGTCGGCAGATATCAATGAAGGCAAGCGCTCGTGCAATGGTTCTCACCAGGACTTCGTATTTTGAGAAGCGGGCAGGGTCGGGTAGCCAACTGTCCTGTGTCTTCTCCCTGGTGTGCAGGACCTCGTTGTCTTCCTCCTCTGGCGTCGTCATGGTGGGCCATTGTTCTTCCGGCTGATACAGGAAGTCAGGCCCCTGGAACCACCGATCTGTCGTGCTCAGAGGAGTGCTACTGAGCCTCGTTGCGTCGTCTGCCACGTTGTGTTCCGTGGGCAGCCATCGCCATTCCTCCTTTCTGGAGAGTTCTGCGATCTCACCCAACCGGTGTGCGACGAATGGTGTGTAACGTCGCATGTCGTGGTGTATCCAATGTACCACGGTGGATGAGTCGGTCCAGTAGATCGTCCTGTTGATTTTCAGGCGGTGTTCCCGCCTGATTGTGCAAGCAAGTCTTGCACCGATGACCGCTGCTTGTAGTTCAAGCCGAGGTATGGTCTGCGCCTGTCTTGGCGCCACTTTGGCTTTGGCGGCCACTAATACCACCATAATACTCCCGTCGCTGCTAGTGATCCTCCAGTAGGCCACGGTCGCGTAGGCCTGTTCGCTGGCGTCACATAGCACGTGGAGTTCGATGTCCTCGTACATTCTTTGGCTGTAGCAGCGTGGCAGTCGGAGCTGGGCAATCTCTTTTAGTTGCGCCAACCATGAGGCGAAGAGCTCGTTCTCTTCTGGCGGTATCTGCTCATCCCAGGTCGTCTGGAGTCGCCAAAGGCTCTGCAATATGATCTTGGATCTTATTGTGTAATGGCTGAGCAGTCCAAGTGGGTCGTAAATGGACATCACGGCGCTTAGGGCCTCGCGTTTGGTTGGTGCGCGAGTCTGTTCTCGTACCTCTACTGGCACTCGGTTCATGGATGTGTTGAACCCGAGTTCATCCCGTCCTGCGTTCCAGAATAGCCCCAGTATTTTGCTTTCTGGCTGCTCTCCCCCCAGTTGTGTGGGCGTAGTGGCGTACAGCTCAGTAGGTACGTCGCGCAGCACTGTGTTGTCGCTGGCGCTCCATCCTCGCAATGTGAAGCCGGCGTTGGCGTGAACCGCTCTTGTCTCTTCCACCGCCTTCCACGCTTCTAGTGGGTCGTCATAACTCGCGACCAGGTCGTCCATGTAATGGCTTTCCTTGATCGCACCTAGCGCTCGCGGGAACTCCTGCCCATGAATGTCCGCGTTGTGATTGCGGATGTAATGGGCCATGTACGGGGAGCTCGCGGCGCCGAAGATCATGCTCTTCATTTTAAACTTGAGTGGAGGCGTCTCCCTCTCAGCGCCTCGCCACAGGAACTGTTGTGCTGGCTGATCTTCTGTCCTTATTTTTATTCTTAGAAACATCTCTTGGATGTCTGCAGTTACTGCCACTGCCTTTTCCCTGAACCGGAATAGGATTCCCGGTAGTGACAACAGCAAGTCTGGCCCCTCCAACAGTTCGTCGTTAAGACACGTTCCGTGGCTTTTTGCGGCTGCGTCAAACACCAGCCTACACTTGCCGGGTTTGTTTGGGTTCTGTACGGCAAAGTGTGGCAGGTACCAGCACACTGGGCTCGCTCGTTCCGAGCCGTCGCATGGTGTGGCATAACCCTTTTTAAAAGGTTGTCCACTTGGTTGGAGTACTCTTGGGCAAACTTTGGGTCAGCGTCCATCTTCTTCTCTATTGACGTGAGGCGACGGAGTGCTTGATTGTAGCTGGGTGGCATGACGGTGTCATCTTGTCGCCACGGCAGCCCCACCTCGTACCCTGTTTCGATCTTCTTTGTTGTGGCCTCGACTATCTTGATGGCGCGCTGATCTGCCTCTCTTATTCTTGGCTTTCCCTCGATACAGAGAGCCTCTATTTTAAAATGAGCCTCGACCAATTGATGGAGCTCTTGGTTGCTCCCGTTCGGTTCTCGGTCGGGCTCGTATACGTGCAGCACTCTGCCTTCTTGCATGATGGTGCTGCGTGGTACGGTTCCGTGTACCACCCATCCCAACTTCGTCCTGGAAGCTGCCGGCTCGTTCGGTCCGCCGGTCCTGAGCTCCCTTGAGACGATACACTCCCAGTGGTCGGTCCCCACTAGGAGCCCGGGGTGTGCTCGTTCATAGCACACCTCGTCCCTGGGAAGGTCTCTCAGATGCTCGTACTGGAGAAAAGTTTCCGGGATGGCCTGCTTGTGTAACTGCAGGTCTTTTATGGTCCTCGCTCTGACCTTGTATTTCTCGCCTTCTTTAATTCCTCTTATCTCGATATTGACGAGCTGACTCTCGGTCTCCTTTTGTGTCATATTGACACCGTTTAGGTGCAGCGGTTGTGATGGCCCCTTTGCCCCGATGCTGGATGCCAATTCCTTATCTATGAGAGTTACTGTTGCTCCTTCGTCTAGGAGCGCGTAGGTTTGTAACTCCCCCCGTGGTCCGGACACTATGACGGGACACATTTTTAATAAAATTGTTTGTGGCCCAATAGCTGTCTGTGGCGTTACTGACAAGACAGCCTCTTGTCTGGGCGTCTCTGCTGGCTTGGCCGCCTCTGTTCGTGGCCACGCTTGGTGTAGGGACGCATGGTGTGGTCGGCGACATTGGTCTACGCCACAGGGCTTAGACTTACAATTAAGTCGTCGGTGTCTTCTTTGGGCACACTTGAAACAAATCTTTTTCTCTTTAAGGAATTCCCAGCGTTGTTCGGTGGTTAGTGCCTTGTACTTGGGGCACTGGTGTAGGGGGTGAGCTTGTTCACACCCAGGGCACGGCATTCTTTCTTCTTCCGCTGCGGCGACGGTATTGTATACAGTTGCCTTTCTCCTTAACGTTACGGCGGGTCGTATTTCCCTCTTTTGAACTGTGGCGGTGCTTGTAGATGAGGCATAGGTGTATCTTAATGCCCTGTCCGCCTCCCTCATTAAAAATCGTGAGATAACGACGATTTCTGGGTCGGTCGTTCCTTCGTTATCGTAGGCGTAGTCGCACCAACGAGAGCGGAGATGCGGGCTGAGTTTTTCCAGCACCTCCCTCGACAACAGGGGATTGAAGAGGTAGCCCCTTCGGTCTATGGTTTTCAGCACACAGATAATATTCTGTAGCTTCACAGCGAAGCTATTGAGGTCGGCTGCCGATGTTCCGGGTCTTGGGAGTTTCTTAAGGTCTTCGAGCGCCCGATCGATGATAATTTCGGGTCGCCCGAAGCACTGCTCTAACGTCTTCATTATAGTGTCGGGGTCTGTGGCCGTGTGTAGTAGTGCGGCCACAGCCTCCCGAGCTTCTCCCTTTAGACAGCTCCTCAGCCTGTGGATGTTCTCTGCTGCCGGAATTTGGTACATATTTGTCGAGTCTCGTACGGCTGCCTTGAAGGGCAACCACTCGCTGACAGCTCCGCTGAAGGTTGGCAGGTCTGTGTATCGCGGACGGGGTCTGGCCATTTTCTCGAGTGTGGTGGCCAACTGTTCTATGCTATTCCTCGCTCTGGTTGGAGTTGGCGATCGTACCCTAGGCACCTCAAACCTGAGTTGCCTTGGTTCTTCTCTGTTGTCCTTGGTTGCCTCCTCCCCCCGTGCGTCGAGCGGGTTGGACCGTAACCACTCGTCTACCTTCACACCGTGACTTTCTTCACGAGTAGGTTCGCCGTTGACGCTTTCCTCATCGTTGATGGCAGACACCTCTGCAGCCAATCTCTTCTTTATTAGGTCTGCTTCCACCTCCAGTTGTTTCCTCTGGATTGCTGCCAGTCTCTCAGCGGCGTTAAGTTCCGCTATTCTTAGTCGCGTTGAGACGCTTGTGGTCGATCGCTGCGATCGTATCGACCTTGTTGGTGACCTGGCTCGTTGCGTGGTCACCGTAGTTCTGGCCCCAGGGGGCCCTGCTGTGCTCGTCTCCGCCAGCCTCGAGAATGGTGAGGCCGGCGGGTCTAACGATATTCGTCGAAGTCGCTCGCTAGCTACTCTTTCTTCTTCTTGGCGGCGGGCGGCTTCCTGTGTGCGTCGTTGTTCATCCAACTCGGCTAAGTCCGATTGGCTTCTCGTTAAGACCATCTTAAAGATGTACCTGAGGTTGGCACACTTTAACTTGGGTCTAGTTCTGCCTAGATAAGTAGGCACAGGCACACTTGTTTAGTCTGCTTATGTAGCAGGCACTGACACGATAGTTCTGACCATATAATAGTCACTGGCACGCACTTGTACGATCTGCCTAAGTTCGTAGGCACAGGCACGCACTTAACTCTGCTTATATGGCAGGCACTAACACTCGCGTAAGTTTTGTTTTGATATCTAGGCACAGGTACGCACTTGTATGATCTGCCTAAGTTCGTAGGCACAGGTACGCACTTGTAAGATCTGCCTGTATAATCTAAACAATTTTACTTCTTTGTTTCACTGACAGGCAAGTACCGGCACTCGTTCTGGCTCGGCAACGACTCTGCCTGGGTATTATTACGCGCACTACACGTTACACTTTTGCTAGACAGCCCACCGGCACGCGTTCTGGCTCGGCAGCGACTCTGTCTAGATATTACTACGCGCACTAAACGTTCACTTTGCTAGACAGCCCACCGGCACGCGTTCTGGCTCGGCAGCGACTCTGTCTAGATATTACTACGCGCACTAAACGTTCACTTTGCTAGACAGCCCACCGGCACGCGTTCTGGCTCGGCAGCGACTCTGTCTAGATATTACTACGCGCACTAAACGTTCACTTTCACAGACAGCCCGCCGGCACTCGTTCTGGCTCGGCGACGACACTGCCTGTTACTTAATACGCGCACTATGTTTACTTTTTACAGACAGCCCGCCGGCACTCGTTCTGGCTTGGCGACGACACTGTCTTTACTTATTACGCGCACTTTTGGTTTACTTTTATAGACAGCCCACCGGCACGCGTTCTGGCTCGGCGACGACACTGTCTTTACTTATTACGCGCACTTTTGGTTTACTTTTATAGACAGCCCACCGGCACGCGTTCTGGCTCGGCGACGACACTGTCTTTACTTATTACGCGCACTTTTGGTTCACTTTTCATAGACAGCCTACCGGCACGCGTTCTGGCTCGGCAACGACTCTGTCTAGATATTATTACTTATTACGCGCACTTTCACTCACGTAACACTGCCTGTGTGGCAGGTACGGACACACGCGTAATTCCTGCGCGCACTTTCAATCCCGCAACACTGCCTGTGTGGCAGGTACGGACACTCGCGTAATTCTTTGCCTAGATAGCAGGCACACGCGTATTTTCTGCCGTTATGGCAAACACAGTCATACGCGTATTCTGCCTGAATTACTAGGCACACTTGACAGCCGACACCCTCGTTCACTTACGGGCAACTTACGGGCACTTACGGGCACTTTTTAGCCCGTATTTTGTAACATAAACTACTTTGAAACACAATGTTGAAGGACTAAGGTACACTACTTAGTCTTTACATTTACACATACGGCAAGCTATGGTGCTTGGTTTATGTCTCCGGTTCGAAATAACCAAACTGTGGTCAAAACAATCCGGCACTCGAAGGTCCAAACTGTGATGGACTATTCACTATCCGGCTCGAAAGGACCAAACTATAATGGACTATTCACTATCCGGCTCGAAAGGACCAAACTGTAATGGACTATTCACTATCCGGCTCGAAAGGACCAAACTATAATGGACTATTCACTATCCGGCTCGAAAGGACCAAACTGTAATGGACTATTCACTATCCGGCTCGAAAGGACCAAACTGTAATGGACTATTCACTATCCGGCTCGAAAGAACCAAACTATAATGGACTGTGCGGACACAGCATTATACTTGAATTTTCGTAGTGGACTGTATTAATTTAAACAAATATTTGATTTGTTATACACAAGATTTATTACACATTAAATCATTTAAACTTAGAACATATACCTTACTAGAAGAGGTGTTTACTTGTTGAGGGCTCGTGTCGACTGTAATCAAACGCTGGATTGGCCCGTGTTTTATTTGTTATTACGCAAGCGCGCGGCGCGGCGGGAGCGCACCCTGTTCCCGTTATTCTCTCAATCGCGTGCGCGAACCGATGGCGCGGCGCCCGACAGGTTTCGACTTGTCGGGACCTGTTTAAAACACGAATGCGGCTCCATCGGTTGACCAATCACAGCGTTTGTTTACATTGTGTTAGCACCTTGTCACAGCAAGGTGCTTTGCCTAACCTCTATCATTGGTCGTTCTATACAACACGTTTTATACAGTAATATTTTGTCATGGATCGGCGTCCGTTACAACAATAATAAACTTTTTCGTCGGAGATCGGCGTCCATTACAACAAGGTTCAATCCACTTTGGATTGGAATCATATACCCAAAAATAACAAGTATCAAAAACTGTTGAGTCGTAGTATTCCGGGTTGCCACATGTGCAATACTGACGACCTCATTTATTCCACACTCTTTTTTGCCAAGCTGTATGTGTAGGCACATAAACATTGTTTTGGTGAAAAAGGATATGTTCTAGATAGCTGGTGCTATCTTTGTAGTGTTTTACTTATCATTAAGTTGGCAAATTGACATGAGAATTGCACCTTCATGGATGACATCTGTAAATAAATAACATTGATGAAATACAAATTGAACACTAAGTTTGATAGACATAAATTGCGCCCAACATGACCAAGCTACAGAATAGTCCTTGACATACAATGATTGGTTTTCACCTTACAGAAAATCTTTACCAAAAATATCTATGTTGTGTTAATATGAGAGAGAAGGGCTATGTGACAATGGAAAAACCAGTACCCTTTTGTTGTTAGAAGAGCCAACATCATGACTGTCCCAGATTTAGCAACATAAAATAGTAATTGCTCTTTGCATGACACGTTTTTATAAGCTAATTACTATAAATATATTATTTCATATATACCTGCTGGTGCTCCAACAAACGAGCAGTGTTGTCGGGATTCCACTCTTGATCTGATGTTGGGGTGGATAGACTCTGACCACATACAGCACACATCAAATCAGAATGATAACCCTCCAGATGATCAGGTACAATGGGTTGAATATCTTCATTTGGTGAAACAACCCTAGTTCTTCTAGCTCTTAGCCAACACGGCACACAAGCTTCATCTTCAGAACGAAGCTAAAATAAAAAATATAAATAAAGAAAAGCTTGCATTTAAAAATGCATGGTATTAGTGGGAAATATAATATTTGTTTTAACGCATACATCAAATCAAGATACCTGATTGATAAAAGTTATAATAGGTACATGTTGTTATACCTCTCGTGGTTGGATCCAAGTAGCAACTGTGTTAGCCATTCTTTGTTCTTCTTCATTTGCACCTTCAATCAAAATCCGGCATTGACTGATTCTTAGTATGGATCGTCCGCATACAACACAAACACTTTGATGGCCTATGTGTCTCCTCGGCATATTATCAGAAGAACGTGGATGAGTAGCTAGCTGCCAGCATGCATGGCAAACATGGTCAGCAGGTGTTATCTGGAAATAATGAAGTGATTTTGAGTAGGGCTCAACATTGCTTTATATGACTATGACACTATGACAGTCATACTAACAGAGTAATAACTATTATAATAGTGTTAAGCAAACCAAGTTAGGCAACCAAGTGTTAGGCAAGTAAAAATACATGTAAACGATCACTTATGTGTTTGTACATTATATAGGACAAATTGTAAATATTTATGCAACCACACCGGTGTTTGTTATTTTTTTCAAATAATGTTTAGATTAGTTTTAATACACACATATTATTTTAGGATGATATCGTGTAGTTTAAATGGTAAGGACTACTTTTTAACACGTAAAAGTTATCACTTCATAACTGGCACACTCGTACGCAAAATGTTATTTGGAAACTACTTACATCTCTAGGATATGTCCACAGCCGAATAGTATTGACGATATCTTCACTCTCATCGGATAAAGCGTGCCTTCTTATTCGGGACAAGCGAACGTTGTAATTGATGCATTGCAAACTCGTCATTTTAATTAAAGCACGTACACACACAGCACAATTAATAAAGCGTCCTTTCGCGAAAGTACTATCAACAGATAGAGTACGGAGGAGCAGTTGCTCAACTCAACGTAAAAATGGCCAGATAATTTGCTAAATTGCTCAGATGCAATTACAAACCACAATCCAAAACAACAGCAAAGAACTGAACAGAGACTCGGAAAGATTTTCTTAATCTGTCAATAAAATAATTGCCAATACAAAAAAAACAATAATTATTAAGATTGTATGCAATAATTATTCATTGTAAGGTATAATGTGTAATTGGTTAATTATATTTACTGTTATTTCTATTTTTAAATAATTATTCACATTTTGAGCCTCGTGATATTTTACAAATAGCAACTTCTAAAAACATAACTCCGTTTCGTTGCGTTTAGTTTAAGATTATATTACGTTTAATTACTTAAATCTTTTAATTGATATAATTAATTAATCCGGCCTTCTAAAAATACTAATGTTACATGAAAATGAACGGTTTAGTTGCCTTAATAAGTGGTACAAATTCTATCACAAAGCAACAAAAAAAGTATGTTGTACGAATTTTGCCGTTGTTCTTTGTTAACATGCGGATAATGTAGTGAGCTGCAATATTGTTAATACTACATATTGCAGAGTTACCTCTGCATTTTAGCCTTTTTGGTAGAACCTCAAGGCCAAATATTTAGATATGGTGAATAGTTGGATATGGTCGCACTGAATGTCTCAATTATATGATATACAAATTACCCTACCTGCCTATCTAATCACGGTACAAATATCTTTGTCGACTAATGCTGCACAAAAGTATAAATAGCTGATGTATACAATTATTCTGCTCATGCTCACGTTCGGCTCGCTTAGGATTATGCCACTTGTGTCCTCAGCTGGAGGGTGGTGTCGTGATATCCGCGGCGCCGCAGCGACACATCGCACTTTTGTGAGACCTGCGGTATGCAAAATAGCACACTAAATAATCGCCTATTATATATATATGTCGAAGCGTCGACGCATATCAGTCGGTCTGGATCAGCGCCATCTATCTCTCACTGGAGGAACTA
Organism: Noctua fimbriata; assembly: GCA_905163415.1. Classification (NCBI taxonomy): domain Eukaryota; kingdom Metazoa; phylum Arthropoda; class Insecta; order Lepidoptera; family Noctuidae; genus Noctua; species Noctua fimbriata. Next base: position 1,818,205 of record CAJHZP010000005.1, read on the forward strand.
AGTAGCTGATTTGACAACTAATGTTTGGGAACGTCAAGTAATAACTTGGGGATGGTTAGCGTGGAGTAATGGCGACACTGAGCGAATAATCGAGTCAAATGTCGATCCGGAAGTGTAATCAGGTATTCGACACTGACAGGTGCTGACGTTGACAGGTAGGTTGGCTAACCTGTAACGGGGGTAGTACACGTGTGCGGTGACAGTTGAGAGAGGGCACTTTGAATCGGTCCGGCAGTCTGGGTAGACGTTCGTTACTCCGCGCTAAACTTCCCGCGTTCCTAAATTCTTAATCGAGCCATATCTCAGGCATCTTTGATTATTTTGTATGGAGTGCGTGTTAGCAAGTAATTAAAAGTGTAAACGAAGGTTTTGTGAGTTTTATTTCCGATGTCGCGACCCACTGATAACGAACCTCCGTCATATATATATATTTTTTTTTAACCTCCACAAAGTATGCATTGCAGCAACGCATGCGCATGTTCTTACCTATTGTGCCTGGCCCACTTGTATGCGACAGGAACAAACGGCGTCGGGGTGGCTCCTTTCACCCATCCTTTGCACTCATATCTGGTAAGTAACTGATCCCGAGTGTGATCGGTAGCTCTGTCTTGAGACTTGACATCTGTAAGTCCAAAAACCAATAAAAGAAATTACAAAGGCGTCTTTTCATCTTACATATACAGCACTTTTTATGTCATTTTGTTTTTTTTTAAACTAGCTTACCTTATTATATTTTATGCTCTTCGTGTATCTACATTTGTATATTTTTGCACCATTTTCCGTCGGAAATGTAATATTTTACCGTACTTATGTACCCACACAATTGCCATCGCATCTGCAAATTTTTCCGTTTACTTCTTACAAATTTTAATTTATTATATGTCCATCGCGCTCGGTTGCCTGCAGCGTATTGAGCGACAAAGTGCACGGATTCATGACATACGAGTATTATGCGTTTACAAAGTGGGAACGTGCGAAACAGGTTTATGTTTCTATGCGTCCGTTTAATTTATTTAGGTTTCTTGTTTTGTCTTGCACTCTTCTTGTTTTTTTTTTTGTTGTTGTTTTGTTTTTTTATTTTATTTTTTTTATATTTCCTATGTACCTACGTATTTTTATTTATTATTATTACTATACACAGTAATCTGTATATAGTAATAATAACATACTTAAATAGAACTAATGTTCTATTTAAGTATCTATTCATGCATACCTACACTTACCTAATTAAAAACAAAACTGTTTTATTTCCGTCACATCACCATCCCAGGTCCAGTTGAAAACCAGCGTCGGGCACTAGCTGCTCGGCAGTTTGCTGAACTGGGCCTATTTGGCGCAGCCGTGAGACGCACAATATTATCTCTTTTTTATTTTTGTTTAGTTTTAACTTTTTTATTGTGTAAATTTAAATTATTTTTATTTTTTTGTTGTGTGTACTTGTGGCATGTGCCAAATAAATATGTTTTCTTTCTTTCAAATATCTTTTCTTTTAAAATTGACAATTTTAAATGAAAACCGCCTTCAGTCGCGCGCGCGCAGCCATACGCGTCGCTTGCTTTTTGCTACGATCGGTTTTTGCGTCGAGCGAAATGTCCGCCACAGTAAAGTTTCCTCAGTGTAATATTGTTATTGACGAACTGCTATGTTTCGTACAAAATAAACTGTCGACGAGTGATGATGATACCTTAATTCGCATATGCTCGTCGGCCTTTAGTAACGATGAAATTCAAAATTCAAAAGTGTTACTTTTTGAATCTGTTCCGACTAACAAAAGGAATATCAAACGGAAGCAAAAGGGCAAAGAACACCGTGACATGGCAGATATAATTGGCTTGTTCAAGTCTACTGACCCTGATGTGATCCCGATTTTCGTTGCGCGGCACCTTGAGAATCTACCCCCAGTCACATTTGATCACCTGGATGTGACTAAGTTGCTAAAGGATCTCACCTTACTCAAGGATGAAGTGCGGGAACTGAAGTCAACTAGTGTGACTTTAGATCAATTGCAGAAACTCAAGATGGATCTTCAGTATGACCTCAAGTTTGGATCGCTGATCGAACATGCACAGAGCGAACAATGTGTGAATTTGAAACGAGGGGGTGGCAACCGGGACGTCTCTCTTGGTAACTCGTCATACAGAAGTATGGAGGCTTCCAAAAATGCAGTGCAAAGTCCGAGAAATCAAGAAAGTGTCGCGAAACTGCCGGTTCATATTCATATTGCCGATAAACAAAGTCCACTTATTCAAAGCGGTGGGTATGTTGAGAAAGAGCGGCCGTTACCTGTGACGAGAACCGGTTCTATGGTACGGGCTCGCTCGCTGTCGCCCGTACAAACAGCTGTGGGTGTTGCGTCACAGTCGCAGCGAACGATCTTAGATTGTAAACAAGTGCTACAGTGCGATGATGTTTTGCCTCGAAAGGAGAATGATGGATGGATAATTGCAACGCATCGTAAATGAAAAGCAAAAGTATCGTTACGCTGGGAAAGCGGGGGTTGCTAAAGACACAGTAGGGTGCTTTAAAGCGGCTGAAAATAAAGTACGAATGTGCACAAAGATTCACATACAGCGGACATCATAAAGCACATTGAGATAAAAACCCGCGAGGTAGTTAAATTGGAAAAACTGTCCATACGAAAAAAGGTTGACTATGATGCGTACAAGTTTTAGATACCTGAATCCAAAGTACCTGCATTTTTGGATGAGAACATTTGGCCGCAGAATATAATATTCAGACGTTTTGTGCATTATAGTCAAAGACGTAAGGACGAGAACTCGCTTAAAGTCGGCTCTGTAAACAACAACAATGACTAATAATAGTTTGTTACGATTGGTCAGCTTTAATTGTAAAAGTATTAAGCGTTCTATCAATAGAACGCTTAATACTTTGCCCTTGAGGGCGTTCGTGAAAGTTCACGAACGCCCTCAAGGGCGTTCGTGAACTTTGCGCAACGTGCGACATAATAGCGCTTCAGGAATGCTGGCTGCTGCCGGAGGAGCTGCCGTTCCTGAGCACAATCCATGGTGACTTTAGCAGCACGGGGACGTCGGCTGTTGACACGTCTGCTGGCATGCTGCGTGGGCGACCCTATGGAGGGGTGGCTCTGCTATGGCGAAAAAGTGCGTTCAGTAATGTGTCGGTCGTGCCGAGTGATAACCCGAGAGTGTGTGCGATACGTATTGATACGAGTGAAAGGCCTTTCATTGTGATGAGTGTGTACGGATGCGGTGAGTAACTTGCCAGAATTCTCACATTGTTTAGGACTGATAAGTGCGATCGTGGACAGTAGTGATGTGGAGGCGGTTTATTGTATTTATGGATTCGGCTGTCGAGCGCCTAAGTGAGCGGACGTGCGCGTCTACCGCTAATTACTTACGCTAAAATTTCAACTGCGATAAATTGTGATTGGTCTAAACCCAATATTCAAAGTCTCGTTTCTTCCTAAAGCGTTTTTACGAGTAAGCCACTCCCCGAGAAAGTGACAACAATATTACGGTCGTTGTCCTTAATAAACGGAGTGGTGAAGGCCGCCGCGATTGGAAGTTTGCGTCGGGTTTGAACCGCCTACCTTACGCACGGGAGTCGGTAACGTACACCGCCACGCCGAGCTGCGCTGACGCATCACCGCGAAATTTCGGATCCTTACCACCTGTGCTACGAAACCGGGCAACGTGCAGTGCGTTTACGAGTGCTACACGGCTGACGCTACGCGTGCTACGAGACATTGACTCCGCATCTAATAACTGTGCTACGTGCATATCGGCTACGACGCGTTCTTGTTATTTTTATAAACACTCAGCTAGAGCATCTTATTTTACCATGCCTAAAACATTACGGTCACCGCCAAAAGAAATTCAATATTCGGCTTCAAACCCAGATATTACTAATACCTCTCAAGACATGGAATTTTTAAATATCACCTCTCGTGCAAAAAAAACCACGCGTTGAGCTGCCTACCAGCGAGCTGCAAGAATTTAAGAATGAAGTTATGGAAATGTTATCATCGTGGAAAAAAGATCAAGAACAAATTCTGCATAAACTTAGTTCGGATGTAGCTGAAGTGAAGTTGCAAAATGAAAAAATCCACAATTGTTACTTGGAAATGGAAAAAAGTATCACGTTCACAAATGCAAAATACGAGGAAATTAAGTCCAGTGTCGAGGATCTTGGTAAGGAACGCATAAATCTACTAAATCATATTCGATGATCTGGAGCGTAAAGTTATGGATATGCAGGTAGGCTCCCGTAGCTCAACTATTGAAATAAGGAACCTGTTACCAGCTGAGAAAAATTCACCACCTTTGCCGTCCCTTATTGTTGATACATGCAAGGCTCTGGAAATAGATATTCTTCCATCCGACGTACGTGATGTCTATAGAATCCCCAATAAGGAAGGCGACAAGAGGTCCATCGTTGCTGAATTCCAGACCGTCACTCTCAAAAATAATGTCCTCGCTGCAGTCCGAAAATTTAATAAGAATCGAGCTAATTTCGAAAAATTAAATAGTGAGCTCATCGGTCTCTCTGGAACTCGAACACCGATTTACATTTCGGACCGACTGTCTGGCACCACAAGAAAACTCTTTTTTGAATCCCGCACGTTTGCTAATGCAAATGGCTTTAAGTTCTGCTGGACAGCTAATGGGAAAGTTCTACTACGCAAGGAAGAGGGCCAGAAATCAATCACCATAAAATCCAAGCACTGCTTAGAAAAACTTTCTGTTCAAAAGTGACTATCCAGTAGAAATCATTCTTTAGTCATAAGTAAGCTTTCAGTTTTGTATTCCCTTAATCCATTTTTTACCATTCTCATTATTTTTCCTTTAAATAAGTTAGTTCATATTGTATTTCTGGCACTTAAAATGTACACTCACTATCATACACTCCTCATACTGAAAAACATCTTGTATACAACTCACACTAAAACAATAAATACAGTTTACACTTACATTATCGCACAAGTACATTATCTATACATATTTTATGCAAAAACAGACAAAAAATCTTCCTGTTCTTAGGACTCCAGTTCCATACCCTTTCAAATATTACGCAATCAGGTCACGTCTTGGGATCCTGTATCCTTTTCAAATGCCTTTAATAAATAATATTAACTCTGAACTAGACTCAATAAACGTGGGCAATTCACTGACTTGTAACCCAGAAGACTGCCTTAAGTTTGTTAAGAATTCCGATGACAGTATGAAAATCCTACATTTAAATATACGAAGTATAAACAAAAACTTTGAGCAATTACGGGTACTTTTGCACCAAACAAACATTAGCTTCGATATCATCGTTCTGACCGAATGTTGGCTAAGTAAGGTCACTAACTTACCTATATTACAGGACTTCCAATCATATCGTACAGACGTAAACTCGAACCAGAACGATGGAATCGTAATATACGCGAAACAGAGTCTGCAAGTCACAGTGTGGGAGCCTACGTTTATGGGTGGAAACTGCCTAGTCTGCCAAATAGATGAAAAAAAAATTGCCGTAGTGGTAGTCTATCGGTCCCCATCGCACAGTTCTAGGGAAAGTTTTGATATGTTTCTAGATAGTTTAAATAATATTTACACCAAACTTTCCAAATGGCAAAACATTGCGCTAATTGGTGACTTGAATATTGATATTAGCATGAGCAGTAGAAATGATCGAAGTCTAGATTACCTCATACTTAATTCATCGCATGGCCTATTACCATCCCACCTTTTACCTACTAGGCTTGTGTTCAAACCGAAACCAAACAGCAGCACAACGCATCGGCTAATTACCTACCTATACATATATCTTTATACAGTCCACTTAGTTTAACCCGACACATGTAAAAAAACCAGTATTAAATCAAAGTTAAAACAGTCCACACGTCTCCTTATTCGCAAAACAACCCACAAGCAAAAATACACCTTATCGCCCTGAACATTTGGTCCAAATCGAGACGGATAAATATCACCGGTCGGCCACTGCGAGCGAGCCGTGAGAACAAAAGGCGGCCGCATTCCACAGCGATAAGGAATTGTCGAAGATACTTTTTACTAATTACGGTGTAGTTCGTGAATTCTAGAAACATTAGTGAGTGAGTGTGTTCTACAAACATTATGACTTCGAGTATTAGTATTGATGAACTTCTGGTGTATCAAAGGGAGCTACTAGACAACTTGAAAAATGCTGAGAAGAACTACAAAAAGTCACCTAAGGATAGAATAAAACGAACTTATTTGGAAACGAGGCTAGAAACATTAGAAGAACTATGGAAAAACTTTAAGGAGGGACACAAACAAACTATTTTGAAGCTTAGTAAAGACGATGACAAGGAGGATTCGTATTTTGAAGAAAATATGTGCGAACAGTTTGAAGAGACATACATACAATATAAGTCGAGTTTAAAGGAAGCTCTTCAACCGTTTTTGGATTCATCTAAGTTTCAATTCCCTACGTGTCCGCAAATATCGACACCGATTGACGGTACACAAACGCCGTTCAATTACGATGTTAAGCTACCGCGCATCCAGATACCTACATTTAATGGTAAATATGAGGAGTGGCAGTCGTTTTATGACTTGTTTTGTTCGCTTATACATAGTAACAAGTCTTTATCGCCCGTACAAAAATTGCAATACCTTAAGAGCAATTTATCAGGAGAACCAGAAGTGTTACTACGAAATTATTCTATCACGAATGCGAATTATGAAGAGGCGTGGAATGAACTAGAAAAACGATACAATAATAAGAGATATAATACTAATGAGATTTTAAGAAAACTATTTACACAAAAATCGATACAAATAGTTGCGGCGAGTTCTATCAAACAATTGCTGGACACAACTTCGACGTGTTTGAAGGCTTTGAAGAACATGGATGTGAACATTGATTCTTGATTGTAGATTAGATTGTATATTAATAATATTCCACGTCGTTTTAATTACATTATTGCTATTCTTAATTTTCGAGCTTAAATACTGTGACTTAGCCATACAACACACTTTTTTTAAGAGTTTTGAGTAATTTCTCACATATAAATTAAATTCGGCAGTAATTACAAGCATTCTTTCGTTGTACAGCTCATAAAGCCGTGTTCTACTTTTGTGAATACCAATGGTAACGCAGTCACTGAAAGATGCGTTACAATTTACTGAGATAGTCTTGGGAATAAAGATGGAATTAAATAGCTTAAATGTAAGCAAACAGGGTTCTTTTGCGATGTCTAACCTTTCTTGTAAAGTTGAACACAAGAAAACCTAGGCCTAACAATAGACACACATATAAACTGGAAAACACATATACAGACAGTAAAATCTAAAATTTCAAAGTTTTCATATGCTCTCCGCGAAATTAAAAAGACTTTAAACCGCATTAGCCACATACTACGCGTATGCCCACGCCTGGTTTAACTATGGCATCATCTTATGGGGAAATAGCACAGATGCTCCGTCATTATTTACCCTCCAAAAAAAGCTTATACGAATAATTACCAATATAGAACCAACACATAGTTGCAAGCCTTATTTCCAGAAACACAAGGTTCTCACCTTAGTAAGTATATATATTTTGGAACTATTTAAACTAGTCCGCAAATATCCAGATTCCTAAAACACACGGGGAGACATACAAACAAATTGTTCGTTGCGCCATAAAAACAGATTAAATATGCCCCCCTCCCGACTCCATTAAAACCAGACACAGTTACAAAAACAAGTGTCACTGGCAGACTGGACAAATTAAGTGCAGCCCGTTTGGAACTGGTACAGTTGCAAATGCAGACTACCCAAAAGCAACATCAGTTCATAGAAGATGAACACAAGCTAAAAATGACACATCTTGCTAATGATGAGGCAAGAAAACAAGAATTACATCAACTGATTTTAGAAAAATTAAGAAACACCGGACCTGTTTTCAATGGCAATACCTATATTTAAAAGAAAATAAAGACTTGTTAAAAGTAAAATTTGTTTAATTTTGAAATAATAAGCTTAATAATTTAAGTAATCAAGGAACTGAAATATTCTAGCACAATGTTTCTAGTCATGTGCCTTTCTTCACCAGTGGTATTGACTATGGTGGGGGCAAACATTGGTTGTGGTGGAACATTTACTTCTGGATCCTCTGGCGGTTCCTCTTCATATTTCATTCTTGCCAAGTTGTGTAATACTGCACAGGCTACAATTATATCTTGTGCTAATGGTAGCTTACATCCTAAACCTATGCTTAAAACTGGGAAGCGTCGTTTCCACACACCAAAGCATCTCTCTATTACATTTCTTGTTCGTATTTGTGATTCATTATACAAACTCTGAATCAAATCAAATCAAATCATCTTTATTGTGGACTATAGGTATTGTTTAATTGGTCACGATGCACTTCCCTACTAGAACTTGTACTACTGCCAATCTGGCTGAGCGAAGGATATTCCAGGGATACTAATAAAACCACTGTCTATATCACAATCACATATAATGTAGTACTGAACTAACTAAACAAAAAATAATCGCGGAGGGTCATTAGATCGCGGAGAATCTTAACACCGCGATCTAGAAAATGGACTTAAACTAACAACGCCATCTGTGATCAGAAAAAGGAACTAATTTTCCTTTAGTAACAATTTTACGGCATTTTTTTGGCGACACTTGAACATCCCGCCCCCCAAGGACATTATTGAGGAATGTCCTTCAAACAAAAAGATACTATTCTGCGTACATTAATATTTTTAGAACTAGCACTTACATTAAAGGCAAAAAAAAATAAAATTAAAACTAAATGACATACAAGTTGTTTCTATTATTAACTATCATAGCCTGACATAAAATCTTTATATAAAATCAAACATAAGCTTTTAATATTAACTTCTTAAATCTTAACCAAAAGTTAACAATTACCTTACCCTTACATCAAATAAATCTTTGTATAAAATAAATCAGAATCCTAACTTAAATACCTAAAATCTTAACCACAAATTCACAACAACTTAGAGCTTATATTCACTTGCCTAGATATAGCATAGATATAAACAGTTCTTACTTAACAAAACTAGTTTATTCAATAAACCTTCAGTTACTGAACTATTAATGTAACCTTAACAATAAAATAACAGACTTCACAAACATTCTGGGTTTAAATACAATCAATTATGTTTATTATTCATTGACTGGCAGAATACAGAGCTTGGACGTAGGACGTTTCAGCAAACCCTTACTAGTTCGTAGCGTTACTACTCGTGTGATTTCATCGGGTCCTGGATGTTTCTCAATAATTGTACCCAGAAACCAACAAGCAGGGGGCATGTCGAATTCCTTAACGAGAACTACATCCCCGACCTTAGGCTCAGGAGTCCTGTGCGACCACTTATACCTATGAACTAAGCTACTCATGTATTCTACCGACCAGCGTTTCCAAAAACTTTGTTAGATTGAGAATTGATTTGTAGCTACGCAAACCGCACATCCACATACCTAGCTATGTGTATAAGTCATGTCGCCAATATACTTGCGTTCAAACAACACGTATTTAATTTAACCCGAATCCCGAACAAGCAATAGTGAACCTTAACACACTCATCATATGGTCGCAATCGAGCCGGATCCATCAAGTACGGACACCTACCGAGAGAACAAAAGGCTCACATTCCACAGCAGCGATAAGCCGACCTTTTTTTTTGCGCGCATCGGATTCCAAGAATTAGCAAGTTGTTTACTACGAAGACTATTGTAGTAATAATTACGTATCTACTTAACACTTCGGGTATCAACTGCTTTCAAGATTGTTTACGTGGAATATGACTACGACTGAAGAACAACAGAAATTTCTCTCCGTGTTAGAAGATACTGCAAACCTGCTACGAAAAACGCAAAATAACCTAAGAAAATGTCCTAAAGCACGCCTAACAAGAGGTTATATCGAAGCACGTATGAAAATAATCGAAGATTATTGGGATACGTTCAAATGTGCCCATAAAGAATTAGTAAAAATAACACCAAAGGAACAGAAAGGAACTTTGCCTTATTTTTTGAATGAGGAGTTTTTTATTTATGAAGATTTGTTTAACGTGCTTCAAGGTGATTTAAAGGATATGGTTATTTCGTTAACTAAACAATCGGCAGTGGAATTAAATTCAGCAAATAGTAGTTTCGGCTGCACAAGTTCGCAAAATAGCCTCGTGCACCTTCCGAGGATCGAGTTACCGAAGTTTTCCGGTAATTATGAATCATGGCAAACTTTCCAAGATTTGTTTACGTCGTTGGTGCACAATAACACTTCACTCCGTGATGTCCAAAAGCTTCACTATTTGAAGACTAGTGTTACTCAAGAAGCCGAATCACTGTTGAAGCATATACAGGTAACCGATAAAAATTATATAAATGCATGGGATATTTTGAATAAGAGATACGGCAACAAACGCTTACTATTGAATCATTCTATGAAAAGGTTATTTAACCAAAAGAAGATGACTTCTCAATCAGCTTCTCAGTTAAAGGGGTTGTTAGATACAACCACAGAGTGCCTAAACAACTTAAACAATTTAAATATTGACACCGGCTCTTGGGATCCATTCCTTATATATCTTCTAGTGCAGAAGATGGACCCAGAGACGCACAAGAACTGGGAAGAACATGCATATAAAGAAGAATCCGAAAACTTACCTACCTGGAGTGATTTCAAGAAGTTTTTAGAATCGAAGTTCCGTACCCTGGAATTAATGAATCAAAATAGTACTACATCAAAGGACAATAAAACAATAAAGGAGCGTTCATGCCATGTTGCCACACCAGTTACGGAGAAAGTTTGTGTGATGTGTAAAGAAAACCATAGTTTATGTCATTGCAAGGAATTCAGCAAGAAGGAACCTACAGAAAGAAGAGAGTTTGTGAAAACCAAACAATTATGTTTCAACTGCTTAGTACCAGGACACTCGGCATTCAAGTGTAGAGTGCCAGTATCTTGTCGTCTTTGTCACAAGCGCCATCATTCCCTTTTACATGAAACGAAGACCAAGCAGCAAGGAGAATCATCGGTCACAACACCTCCAGCTGTAACACATGTAGAAGAAGAGCAAGCATTACAAGTCAATACAATGATAGCGTCGCATTACAGTACTAAGAAGAGAGTAGCAGCACTTTTAGCAACGGCAGTAGTGGAAGCAACAAGCGAGCATGGTAACACCATTTTACTGCGGGCGCTGATAGATCAAGGTTCCGAGGCAGCTTTTATTAGCGAGAAGGCGACTCAATTGTTAAAGCTCGAACGACAACCTGTAAAAGCAAGCATTATAGGGGTGGGATCCCAGAAGACCGATATAAAACATGTGGTACAGCTACAAATTCGAGCACGATTGGACCGAAACTATTGTTTACCAATCAAGGCATACGTAATGTCCAAGCAGCTTACCGCAAAGATACCCACCAAAATCATCAATAAGCAAGATTGGGCACACATTCAAGACCTCAACCTGGCTGATCCAACCTACTTCAAGCCAGGGTCTATAGATCTGCTCTTGGGTGTGAAGGAATATGCTGAAATTCTGCAAAACAACCTAATCAAAGGTCCACCAGGCACACCAAGCGCTCAAGAAACCAGCCTGGGGTGGATACTTTTTGGAGAAGTTGATACAACAAATCAAAACCAGTACGCTGTCATGCATCATTCAGTTGACGTAGAAGACATGCTGAAATCAATATGGGAAATTGACGTAGACATTAAAAGACACTTAACTAAAGAAGAGCAACTGTGTGAAGAAATGTACGAAAAGACAACTACTAGAAATGAAGAAGGAAAGTACATTGTTAAATTACCATTTAATACATACAGTCCACAATCACCAGATGGTAACACAAAATCGATAGCAACACACAGATTTACATTATTAGAAAAGAAGTTCAGGAAATCGCCAGACCTGCAAAAAGAATATAGTAAAGTTATAAATGATTATATAGAAAAAGGATACATCGAGAAGGTACCTGAAAAGGAAAAGAATAAAAGATCTGTCTACTTACCACACCACGCTGTTATCCGAGCCGATAAAGAGTCCACACGAACACGCGTTGTATTTGATGCGTCGTGTAGAGGATCAAACAACGTTTCGTTGAACGATGAATTACTAGTGGGTCCTCAGCTGCAAGAAGACTTGAGAAACATTTTGATGAGATGGCGCATGAAACAAGTCTGTTTTGTGGCAGATATAAAACAAATGTTCCTCCAAGTATTGGTGAGCCTAGAAGACACAAATTTTCAGCGAATCCTGTGGAGGCAACAGGAATCTGATACCCTTGAAGATTATCGATTACTCAGAGTCACCTTTGGTACAGCATCTGCTCCATATTTGGCCGTTAAAACGCTCCAACAGGTAGCCAAAGACGAAGCTAAGAATAATACTCTTGTTGCAAAAACTATAAACGAAGATTTTTACATGGACGATCTTTTATCTGGCACAGACTCAGTAGATGAAGCTATGACACTTTCTAAAGAGCTATCAGACACACTAGAAAAAGGCGGTTTTCAACTTACAAAATGGGCATCCAACAGTATCGATTTGATGAAGCATATAGAAGAAGATAAAAGATCTGCGAAGGCACATATTGATTTAAACCTCGATGGAACTCTCAAAGCATTAGGAATTGAATGGAATTTAAAAACAGACCAGTTTCAATACAATCTTACATTTACACCCATAGCAAAGTCCATAACAAAGCGAAGCATATTGTCTGATATACAAAGAGTGTTCGATCCCCTTGGTTGGATAGCTCCAAGTACTGTTATGGCTAAAATATTAATACAAAAACTTTGGCTTGAAAAAGTTAACTGGGATGAACAAGTTAGTAATACATTAGAACAAGAATGGAGAGAAATAAGATCAGACCTCGTTAATATAACTGAAATACAAATAGAGAGATGGCTTGGTACAATGACTGTTAACAACGACAAAATACAAATTCACGGATTCAGCGATGCTTCAATGCGTGCATATGCAGCGGCAGTCTATATAAGACTTGAAACTCCAAACAACAGGATTGAAACAAAACTGATAGCTGCTAGAACCAGAGTAGCACCATTGAAGACAATTTCGTTACCTCGTCTAGAACTTTGTGGAGCCCTACTTCTTTCAAAGTTAATGAAGCAGGTTGGACAATCAATGAGGATACCAACAACACGAATGTACGCATGGACTGACTCTTCAATTGTTATCGCGTGGCTTAGTGGTGAACCTAACAGGTGGAAACCCTTCGTTGCAAACCGTGTAGTCGAAATTGTTGAAAACATTAATAACAAGCACTGGTTCCATGTTCAATCACACGAAAATCCCGATAATTTGGCATCTAGAGGAATGTTGTTATCCGATTTGAAGAAATGCAACTTATGGTGGCACGGACCGGGCTGGCTATCTGAAACAAAAATAAATATTAAACATGAGATAACAGAAACAGACATGGAAATGAAGAAAATTAAAATCAATACTTACCTGAACGCAGACCGGATTGAAGAATCTGAAACAACTTTAATATCACAATTTGATAATTTTGAAACATTAACGGATTTAATTAAAGCTATTACTTACTGTAGAAGATTTTTGAACCATAAGAAGAATATAAATAGTGAAAATCAGAATTTAACAACAAAAGAATTAGAAAATGCTCTACAGATCTGTATTAAAAAGGCTCAAGAGGAAGAATTTAAAGAAGAAATAGACAGACTAAAAATAGGAAAACAAGTTAAGAAAAAAAGTCAGTTACGTCGTCTAAATCCTTACCTAGACGAGAACAATGTACTCAGGGTGGGCGGTCGCTTAAGACATGCTAACTTACCTGATGATAAGAAGAATCCTGTGATCCTGGGGAATAAAAACGCACTGATACAGTTAATCATTGCTGATGCACATGACAAAACATTTCATGGGGGAGTACAGCTAATGCTATGTCACTTGCGTTTTAAATACTGGGTTATAAGAGCTAAATCTCTGGTGAAGAAACATATTCACAAATGCATGAAGTGCGCTCGAATGAATGCCACAACAAAAGAACAAATAATGGGTGACTTACCGGTAGAAAGAGTAACACCGACGAGACCGTTTCTGCATAGCGGAGTAGATTTCGCAGGACCGTTTCAAACACTGGTATCTAAAGGAAGAGGCAACAAAACTAAAAAGATATGTGGCAATTTTCGTATGCATGTCTACCAAAGCAATCCACATAGAACTAGTTGGAGACCTCACTTCAGAGGCATTTATCGCGGCCTTTAGACGTTTTGTTGCCAGAAGAGGCAAATGTAGCCACCTGTGGTGTGAAAACGGTAAAAACTTCGTGGGTGCAAACAGAGAACTTCATGACTTGTGGAATGAAGCACAGACGACAGGAGAAGTTGCATCCACGCTAGCAACAGATGGCACACAATTTCACTTTATACCAGTATATAGTCCAAACTTTGGAGGATTATGGGAGGCAGGCGTGAAGTCGATAAAGTACCACCTAAAACGTATTATTACGACTCACCTGACGTTCGAAGAAATGACTACAATTTTATGTCAGATAGAAGCCTGTCTGAATTCACGCCCGTTGTGCCCAATAGATGACTCCGACCCGGAAAACTTAGATCCATTAACTCCTGGCCATTTTTTAATAGGAGAACCACCGATTGTGGTACCCTCACCTGATCTGCGAGCTGTGAAGGTTCATAATTTGTCACGATGGCAGCATACTCAAAAGGTTGTTCATGACTTTTGGCGACGCTGGCAAGATGAATATTTGACCAGGCTTCAGCAGCGTCCTAAATGGATGAAAAAAGCTAAGGAATTTGCAATAGGGGATATTGTGTTGATCAAGACCGAAAATCAACCACCCAGCAAATGGTCCTTAGGACGAATTACAGATAAACATCCAGGCATGGATGGTAGCACGAGGATGTATAGCGTGAAAAGTGGAGGTTCTATAACTAAGAGAACTATTTCTAAATTATGCCCATTGCCAGTTGATTCTGCTTAGTCTTTTTTGAATTAATGAGATATTTGTATAATTTTATAGTGGATATAGTTGTGACTTTCATTGTTATTGTAAAAGAACTTAAAGTCCTTTTGGCGGGCGGTATATTAGATTGAGAATTGATTTGTAGCTACGCAAACCGCACATCCACATACCTAGCTATGTGTATAAGTCATGTCGCCAATATACTTGCGTTCAAACAACACGTATTTAATTTAACCCGAATCCCGAACAAGCAATAGTGAACCTTAACACACTCATCAAACTTTGAACCATTTTTTGTACATGCTGCCATCGAGATAAAGAACTGATATTAGATCGCTTCATAACTAATATCCGGAACAGTGACTAGCGGCTCACCGATTAAAAAATGACCTGGGGTCAATGGCATCGGTTCATGAATATCTTCACCATTGATCACAGTCATTGGCCTGGAATTTAAACACGCCTCTATTTCACTCAACAGAGTGCTCATCTCCTCGTAAGTCAATGTTGAACTACCTATTACGCGTTTTAAGTGATATTTGGTAGATTTCACTGCTGACTCCCATAATCCACCGAAATTTGGAGCATGCGGTGGTATGAAATGCCAAGTAGTATTACGATCTTCTAACTTTCCTGCAATATCTTGTTGGATCGAAGCTAATTCCCTAAGTTCTCTTGCTGCACCTACGAAATTGGTGCCATTATCGCTCCAGATGTTTGCACAATGGCCACGTCTCGCTACAAATCGACGAAAGGCTGCGAGAAAACCCTGAGTACTCATGTCACTCACCACCTCTAAGTGTATAGCTCGAGTACTCATACACACATACACACAAATGTAGCCCTTGTGAGAGCGATACCCTCGACCCTTTGTCGTCCTAATTTGAACTGGACCTGCATAATCTACACCACAGAAATGGTCGCGATGGAGTACAACGTGATGAAGGAAGCGAACCCATAAACTGATTATATACTTTAGCTTTATTTTTTACACAAATGACACATTTATTTACATAATTTTTAGCAAGACTTTTTACTCCTATTATCCAATAAGCTGATCTTAGATAGTTAATCATTATCTGAAGACCACCGTGTAACGTCCTATCATGTGCGTCTGCAATCAGCAACTTAGTAAAATGGGTATTATGTGGTAAAATTATAGGATGTTTTTCGTTGTCACTCAATGAAGCATGGTGTAATCTACCACCAACTCTTATTATACCGTCTTTATCTAAAAAAGGACATAAAGAACTAATTTTACTTGACTTATTATTTACAGGCATATTCCTTTGTAACTGTATGTACTCAATTTCGAACTCCACTCTTTGACATCTTCTTATACAACACTTTAATGCTTCGTCTAGTTCTGTCCCCTTTATGTATTTGGGTATATCTCTAGACTTAACATAATGATAAAAGAAAATTCTACATAAAGCTACTATTCTTAATAATTTCCTTAACGAACTGTACTTATCCCACGGTAAACCTTTATGTTCTACCGTAACATGGCATTTAATATTCTCCTCCAAATTAATATCTACATTCAATGGTCTACTATACTCTATAATTACATTATGTAAGAATTGAGGCCCATGAAACCAAATTTTATTTTCATGTAAGAGAGAAGGTAAAACTCCCCTTGATGCACAGTCTTTTTTTTTTTTTTTTTTTAGGATGGGAAATCATCAAATGACCCCCCCCGCTCTGGGCGGAGCGGGAGGGAGTGTCAGACTTGTTCTGACTAAAACCCATCCATGTTCCTTCTTTGCCCTTTGTGTTCCAGGGCCGCGGTATCTCTTTCGAACAGTCCCGCAGCCCTGGCAGGCATCGGCCCGTGCGGACCCCTACGTGGTTGCTGACATCTCTTTGAGGCGCGCGTGAAACACGAACGCGCCGTCGACACGGCCTGTCGTCATAAGACGGCCAGACGGCGAGCTAGCCCATAACTCGCCGTCCACAGGCCCGCGCCTACGGTGGCCGGAGGCCACCACGTGACCCCCGACGCCCAGGGCGTCTCCCGCGGCGGCTGGGACGTGAGACTCTTTCCCTCTCACGTTCCGCCACCTCCTTCACTAGCATGACTGCTTCGCAGAAGGAGGTGATGGCTTCCCATTCCCTCTCGCTCCGGACCATGGCTTGACCCAGGGCCGGGCGCGAGAGGTCGCCGCCGCCAATCGCCTCTACGAGGACACGGCGCTGTTCCGCCCAAGCGGGGCAGGCCTCCACAGTGTGCTGCACCGTGTCCTCCGGACGATCCTCACAATGGAAACACCCGGGCGTTTCCTCCCGCCCGATTCGGTGCAGGAACCTCCCGAAACAACCGTGTCCGGTGAGGACCTGCGTCAGGCGGAAGGTGAGGGCGCCGTGGCGCCTCTCTAGCCACTCCTCAAAGAGGGGACTTATCGCCACTATGGTGGCGTGCCCTGCACGGGGTTGCGACAGTCGCTCTCTCCATGTCACCATGAGATCGCGCCGGAGGTCTGTCCGCTGAGCGGCGATTTGCCGCGGCAGTGGAGTTTCCCCACGACGTAGTGCCTCCGCGCGCCATTCGTGAAGGCGCGCGAGGACTATCGCCTCCAGATCCCATGGCGGCAATCCGGCAAGGAGGCTGGCCGCCTCACCGGAGATCGTGCGGTACCCCCGGACTAGCCTTAGGGCTATCCCCTTTTGGGGCGCGTTCAGGTAGCGGGCGGCTTGCCGCCTCAGAGAACGCGCCCACACCGGGGCCCCGTAAAGGGCCATGGACCGCACGACCCCCGCGTAGAGCCTCCGGCAGGAGGCGTTTGGACCCCCCAGGTTGGGCAGGAGCCGCTTGAAGGCAGCCCCGGTCCGTTCCAGTTTGGGGGCCAAACGTCGGAAATGCTCCACGAAGTTCCACCGGCTATCGAGGACGAGTCCCAGGTACTTCAGCGTCGACCCGATGCCGATGGAAACCCCTCCTGCCGTCAGTAGGGATCCCGACGGTGGCGCATTCCGAGGCCCATGAAAACACATGGCCTCGGACTTGTGCAATGCCACCTCGAGACCCAATTGCCGGATCCTCTCCACGACTATCGCAACCCCGCGTGTCATGTTTTCGGCCGCCGCCTCGTGCGACCTCCCTTGTGCCAGTACCAGCGTGTCGTCAGCGTAGCAGACTACGCTGACGCCGCTAGGGAGGTCGGCGCGCAGCACCCAGTCGTAACCGATGTTCCACAAGGCCGGCCCCAGAACCGATCCCTGTGGAACACCGCACGACATCTCTCGCCGGTTCCATTCTCCGCTCCGACCGGGGTAGATGACGGCCCTATCCGTCAGGTAATCCCCGACCACACGACGAAGGTAGGTCGGCACCCGGTGATACCGGAGTGCCTCCCCAATGCAGCTCCAGGGCATGGAGTAAAAGGCGTTGGCGATGTCAAGAGACACCGCCAACACGACCCCGCCCCGGGAAACCGCGTCCCCCGTCGTGAGGGCTCTCACGCGCATGATGGCGTCCACCGTCGAGCGCCCCTTGCGGAAACCAAACTGGTGTTCCGCAAGATCCGGCCCCATCCCCGCGAGGTGCCCGGCGAGGCGGTTAGCAATAACTCTTTCAAAGAGCTTGCCCACCTCGTCGAGCAACACGATGGGCCGGTATGCGGACGGAGAGTCCGCAGGGCGCCCTGGCTTCCGGATGAGGACCAGCTTCCCCGTCTTCCAACGAAGCGGGAACTGGCCTCTCTCCAAGCATGCGCTTAGGAGCCCTTCCAGTCGGGGCCCGAGAGCCTCAGAGGCCAGGACCCAGGCTTTGCCAGGCAAGCCATCGGGTCCCGGGGCGGTATTTCTGGCATTCAGCCTGCGTACCGCCACTCTCAGGTCTACCCCAGTCACCTCCGGAACGTCGTCATCGGTGTGGTCCGCTTCCGGCACCGCAAGCGGCGGCGGAGCCATAGGCGGGGGAGGATGCCTCCCTCGCGAAGGGAACAGAGCGCTCACCACGTCCTCCACGAGCTCAGGCCGGAGACTCTGCGTCAGCGGGGGGGCCCGGGTGCGGAGTTTGTCCCGCACCATCTTGTAAGGGCGCCCCCACGGATCTCCGTTCAGAGACTCCAGCATCTCCTCGCGGGCCAGGTTCTTGGCCCGCCGGACAGCCTCTTGGAGGGCGGTCTTCGCCGCTCTGTACCCCTCGTAAAGCTCTGCCTCAATGGCTGCCGCATCCGGAGGGCGGATGCGGAGCCTGCGATGCCTGGCGTACCGGTGCCGCGCGGCAACGCACGCCTCACGCAGAGACGTCAGCTCTCGCGACCACCAGTACACCTGACGTCGGGCGCTTCCTGGCCGAACTCGGGGCATTGCCACGTCGCAAATCTCGGACATGGCCTCCTGGAACCAACCCGCCTCGTTGTTGATGTCGGCAGGCCTGGCCGGTGATGACACCCAGGCCTGCACGATCGAGGCTTCCAGGAGGAGCTCCCGGTCCAGCTGCTTCAGCGCCCATCGCGGACCACTCGGGGCCTGTAGGACCGGCGCGCTTGAGGTCTGGGTGGAGACGTCGAACCGGATGTACCGGTGGTCGGAATAGGTCTCCACCCCCTCCATGACGCGCCAGTCAACGACGCGCGGCGACAGGGCGGGGCTAGCGAACGATATGTCCACCACCGACTCACCCCGCATCCGCACGCATGTGGGGACAGAACCCCGATTTAGGACGACCAGGCCTGTCTCCAGAGCCCAGTCCTCCACCATCCTACCCCGTACATCCGTGTAACGAGAACCCCAAGCCAAGTTCTTGGCATTGAAGTCCCCGAGCACCAGCACGGGGAGAGAATGGCTCCCGATGACGACACTCAACTCCCTGAGGGAGTTGTGGAACTCGGCGAGAGTTCGGTTTGGGGAGAAGTAGACTCCCACTACAACGATCTCCCCGAACCGTGCTGCTACGCACCCCTGACCCTTCCTGACACTCTCTAGGGTCGGGGTACCGGCGGCGGCCGACGCAATTATGGTCACTGAGCCGCTAAGGTCCTCCACCCAGTCATCCCTGGGCGGGACAAAGTACGGCTCAGAGACCATGGCGATGTTAATCGACCACTGCGCCATGCTCTGGATCAACAGATCCTGAGCGCAGGCGCAGTGGTTGATGTTCGCCTGGAGAAGGCGTAATGGGGCCGTTATTGGCACTCCATTTCAGCCCCCTCCCGGGCCCCCTGCGAGGGCCCCGCTGCAGAAGTTGCAGCAGTGGCGGCCGCGGCGGCGACAGTGGCGGCGGCTGCGGTGGTGGCGACGGTGGGGGTTTTGGCGGTGGTGGTGGAGGGCCTTCCGTTGCCCCTGGCCTTGGCCTTGGCGGGTGTACCGCAGGCCTTGCTCCCTGCCCGGTGATCGGCCGGCTTGCCGGTTGCCGCACATGCAGCGCAGTGCGGCGCGGCGGAGCAAGCCGCGGCCATGTGACCGGGCTGGCCGCAGCGGAAGCATAGACCACTGCGGTCCACCTCCGAGGTGCACCGGACTGACACATGGTGCCCCACATGGCAGCGGAAGCACCTCAGAGGTCTGGGTTCCAGCAGCTTAACCTGCGCCGAAACCCAGCCCACCAAGAGCCTTCGGCCCTCCACAATGGCTTTCGCCGCCGTCACAGGGCAGTTGATGCACAGTCTGCGGGATTATCTTTCGTAGATACATGTGCCCATTGATTTGCTTCTAATGTGGTTAAGATCTCTGAGACTCTGTTGCTGACAAAGGTTTTCCATCGGCTTGGGTGGCTATTTAGCCATGCCAAGACTACTGTGGAGTCCGTCCAAGCGCGCACCTTGTCCTTGGGAATGTTCATAGCCCGTGCCACATCGGTCAATAAACGTGTCAAAAGTACTGCTGCACATAGTTCTAGGCGAGGGATACTGACTGTCTTTATAGGTGCGACCTTTGTTTTTGCTGTCAAAAGAGCGACTTGTATATTGCCTGAAGGATCTATACATCGAGTATACACAACTGCTGCGTAGGCTGCCTTTGAAGCATCGCTGAAGCCATGCAACTCTATAACCGAACCATTTGATGTTCCTAACCACCTCGGAACGCGCACTTTGCATAGATTCTCTTACCGTCAAGACTTTGACGGTAAGTGACCCATTCTTCTTTTATTTTATCCGGTACACTATCGTCCCATCCTACTCCTGCTAGCCACAATTTTTGTATAAGTATTTTAGCTAGGATCAAACTAGGCGCTATCCAGCCTAACGGGTCAAATAAACGCGCGATATCCGAAATAATAATACGTTTACTTAAAGTTTCAGATGCTGAAGGAAGCAGCACCGTGTACTTAAACTGATCTACACTACGACACCAGGTAAGTCCTAAAATTTTTGTACTATCATTTAATATTTCCTTTTCATCCTTACCTTCATATGTCTCGATTTTCTTCATTAATTCCGAACTATTGCTGTTCCACTTTTGTAATTCAAATCCAGCCTTTCTTAACAAGGTTTTCATTTCAATATACAAAGTCCTGCCTTCTTCTATTGTGGAACACCCTGTCATTAAGTCATCCATATAATAACTTGTTGGTACTATTTCCGATGCTGTTGGAAATTCTTGTTTATAATCCAAGGCGACTTGATGCAAAGTCTTAACCGCCAAATAAGGTGCTGAAGCTGTACCAAAAGTTACGGTTAATAACTCATAATCTTGTATTTCTTCATCAGGTTCCTTCCGCCAAACTATTCTCTGGTATCTTACATTATCTTCGGCTACTCTCACTTGTCGGTACATTTTTACTATGTCTGCAGTAAGTGCTATCGGGTGAACTCTCCAGCGAAGAATGATATGCCGCAAATCCGACTGCAAGGTAGGTCCTATCATTAATGTATCATTGAGTGATACTCCCTTTTCATTCTTGCAGGACGCGTCGAACACTACGCGCACTTTTGATGTAGATTTATCCTCCCTTATGACGGCGTGATGAGGTAAGTAAGCTGCTTTATTTAACTTTTTGTCCGGTTTCTGTACTCTTCTCATGTGGTTCAAATGTAAATATTCCTCTATAACCTTTGTGTAATTTTCTTTCAGATTTAAATTTTTCGCGAATTTTCTCTCTAATGCCTTGAATCTTCTTACAGCTATTTCTTTTATGTTACTATTTACACAGGCCGGTATTGCATCCTTAAATGGTAAAGTAACTATGTATCGTCCATCTTCGCCTCTTGAAGTAGAAGCTTTATAAAGCTCTTCACACCTTAATTCTTCCTCGGTTAAGATACTAGTTTGCGGAACTTGGTCTTCGATCTCCCAGAACTTCTTTAGTAGATCATTTTGGTCTACCGCTGTGTGCATAACTGTGATATTACCCGCGCTATCTTTATTTTCAACTTGTGTGACACCAGAAAGAATCCAACCTAATTTGGTACACTGTGCTACCATTGATCTACTGGGCGCTCTCTTAAGACCCTCTTTCAGTATCTTACTGTACACGTCTGCACCTAATAAAATATCTATCCTATTGGGTGTAGAAAACTGCGGGTCTGCCAGTGTAAGTTGCTCTAATTCAGACCAATCAAGATGGGCTACCTGTCTTTCCGGTATGTATGAGGTAATATTTTTCAAAACATATGCAGTAACTTCTAACATAAAACTGGGTTCTGTCATTGATTTTAACACCAAGGTTACAATTGAATTTGCTGTTGATTCGATGCTACCTAGACCAGAAACAACACTCTTAACCGGACTTTTCTTTAAACGTAAATATTGTGCCGTAGCTTCTGTGATAAAGGAAGCCTGGGATCCCTGATCCAACAAGGCTCGAACTGTATGATAATTCGCCGTAGCGGTTTGAACCTTAACTAACGCAGTAGCTAGCAATACTTGATTAGGACTTACGATGTGTTTAGTCGACATACACGAGACCACTGGACTTACATCAGTTGGTGTATCATTGTTAGCTGAACTAGCAATTTGCTCCTCTTCTTTAGCCTTCTGTTCATAGTTAACATGTAAAAGTGTGTGGTGTTTCTTTTTGCAAATATGACATACTGATGATCTCCTACATTGATAAATTAAATGGTTGCCACCCAAACAATTGAAACAAATTTTATTCGATTGCACAAAGGCTCTTCTTTGATCAACACTAATCTTTGTGAACGGAATACAAAAGCATAGTTTATGGCTATCGCCGCAATATTCACAACTTATTTTCGTTTGACCAGATGGGCCAGGATCTTCGCTCCGAGCGAGCAAAGTCTTTTGACTGGAAACCCCTTCTGTTCGCGAACCCGCTCGCCCCTGTCCCGATGTTTTCTGTGGTTCTATTTCAATTACATTCAAGCGCTCTAAATCTACTTTCTAAAAATGTCTTGAATTGTGATAGAGTTGGTGGCTCAGTTGGATCGTCCGCGTCAGAGGATATCTTCAACTCCCACTGCTTACGGGTTTCCGGGTCCAGTTTTGAAGAAACTACATAAATTACGATAATGTCTACAACGGTGTTCATGCTAAGACCTAGATTATTAAATGCATTCATGCAATCCGACGTTGTGTCCAATAACTGTTTTATGGTTACAGCTGATTCTGTATTAATTTGTTTTTGATTAAATAAACGTTGAAGAATTGAATTTGCTAAATGACGTTTGTTATTATATCTTTGTTCTAACTGCTCCCAACATACTGAGTAATTTCCAGCCGTTATTGGTATTTGTCGAAGTAATAGTTCTGCTTCGCCTGTCAGACATCCCTTTAAATAGTGAAGTTTTTGTACGTTGTCTAAGCCCTTTTCGGAATGTACTAACGATACAAAAAGGTCCCTAAAACTAGTCCATTCACTGTATCCGCCAGAAAATGAAGGTATGCTAATTTTTGGCAATCTGACGTTTGAAGATGTTGTAGTACAAGGTTCACTTATTTTACTGACAGACTTTAATTTATGAATACCATCTTTTAATTCTGATTTGTACGTTATATAAATTTCTTCAGTCTCATTGTGGCAGTCAGAAGTAAAGTAACTATGTTTTAGATCAGTTATTGTGGCAGTTTCAATCATTTTCTCATGCCTTTTATTAAATGTAGACCACTGTTCTTCTAAAGATTCTAATCTGGTTTCCATATAACCAAGAGTTATTCTTTCTTTGGGAGATTTTTTGAAATTAGTTCTCCCTTTCTCAATTGTGTTTTTTAAATTGTCTTGTAACTTGAATAAGGACTCCATATTTAACTATTAAAATGACTTAGTAAATAATTGAATAAAGCCACTAAACAATCAATAACAATAACTAACAAACTAGTGTACGGACTCAACCTAGTTGCAGTCGTAATTAAATAAATAGTTAGATCTTACTTGCAAACAACAATGTTAAAATTATTGTTATACACTTTCCACTTGAACATGCCACTGACACATAACTTCGCTGTAACACGTATTCGCCCGGCTCCGCTGCTCACGTACGCTCCCGGCTCCACTCGACTCGTACTCGCCCGGCTCCTCCACTCGACTCGTACTCGCCCGGCTCCTCCACTCGACTCGAACTCGCCCGGCTCCACTCGACTCGTACTCGCCCGGCTCCTCCACTTGACTCGAACTCGCCCTGCTCCTCCGCTCCGTTCTGCTGCTCTGCGCCGCAAACTCCGGTGCTCGTTCTGGGTATTGTACCCGGTGCAACAACTCACCAGCACCTTGGTACCATCAGCAGCGATCCACTACTGTGTCGGCACCCTCTCCGGAACCACTCACTGTGACTATGTCACCTCCGACTCGAAGGACCAATGTTTAATTGGTCACGACGCACTTCCCTACTAGAACTTGTACTACTGCCAATCTGGCTGAGCGAAGGATATTCCAGGGATACTAATAAAACCACTGTCTATATCACAATCACATATAATGTAGTACTGAACTAACTAAACAAAAAATAATCGCGGAGGGTCATTAGATCGCGGAGAATCTTAACACCGCGATCTAGAAAATGGACTTAAACTAACAACGCCATCTGTGATCAGAAAAAGGAACTAATTTTCCTTTAGTAACAATTTTACGGCATTTTTTTGGCGACACTTGAACAGGTATACATCATAAATACAGGTCTTAAATAATTAAAATAAGTTCAGCTATGTCCCACCGTTGAGGCATACAATAATAAAATACAAATCAGAAGTTAAAACACAATTAGTCATATTAATCTCGATACATTATTAAAATATTCCAAATTATAAATACATACAAATTCAATTTTAAGTCATATTAGTCATAATTCATTATTACAAAAAAGAGGAAATACACAAGCAATTTAAATGGTATTCAAATACAATTCACAATATTATCATACGTATGTGGGAGAAAATGATACTTATTTTTCCTTTCTAGTCATTGGAATACAATATTTTTGTCACACAAGTAATCTTTGACATCATAATAGCATTTGTCTATTAACAATGAATGTAGTTTCTTTTTAAACTGGAGGATTGGTAATTGTTTAATATCATCAGGCAATTTATTATAGATTAATGATGTCATGCATAAAAAACTTTTATTTAATAGTGCCGTTTTGCCATAAGGTATTTGTACCTCTAACCTTTTTTTATCCCTTAATTTTCGATAATAGCTTTTGACAGCAGTGTTATAGTAGCTTAAATTTGATTTTACAAAAATATTTGATTCGTAAATGTATAGGGAAGGCAATGTAAGAATTTTTAGATTTTTAAAGGAAGGTTGACAGCTAATTGTACTATTTATTTGGCACATTGCTCTAATGCACTTCTTTTGAGCTTTAAATATAAATTCCTTGTCTACCGAATTACCCCAAAATATAATGCCGTATCTCAGTAATGGTGCCACCAGTCCATGATAGGCCGTTAAAATCGCTTCTTTGTTAACTATTTTGGAGAGCTTGTAAAGAGCGAATGAGGATTTGTTGATTTTTTTGCAGAGATTGTCTATATGGGTTGTCCATGAAAGTCTGTAATCAATATTTATTCCTAGAAATTTTGTATTTGTTACAGATTCTACTGTCTGCCCGTTATAATTTACATTAATACTTTTCGGTTGAGTTCTTTGGTGAAAGTGCATTATATTTGTTTTTTCTAAATTTATTTTCAGATTGTTATCAATTAACCATTTAATTATTGTTCTTAATGTTTCATTAATTTCATTTTCATACTCATTTTGACTGTCACATTTTATTACTACAGTGCTGTCATCTGCAAAAAGTACCATGGGATGCTTTATGTGTCTAGGGAGATCATTAATGTAAATTAGAAAAAGCAGGGGACCCAAGACACTACCTTGTGGAACTCCTAGTTTTATGGTTCTAGTTTGGGATCTATATGTCTTCTCATCACGCGTTTTAAGGCATATTCTAGTTATTTCTGTTAACTGCTTTCTATCACATAGATATGAGTGAATGAGGTCTAGTGCCTTTCCTCTTATGCCATATGAATCTAATTTTTGAAGCAGTATGTTATATTCAACACTGTCAAAGGCTTTACTCATATCCATGAAAATAGCACTTATTGGATTTCTTTTGTCCATATTAGTCAAAACAATGTTAGTAAGTTCATATATTGCAGCGTTAATGGACTTACCCTGAGTTGGTGTATTTGGTTCTTGAAAAGGAGTCAATAGGTAATTACTTTGTTCATAACCACTATCACCAAGTACAATTCCATTGCCAAATTCACCATTCCCAAAATGAAATTTAGCCGATGAATTTGCAAATATCATGCTGTCATGGCTGGAGCCGGGCCAACGTGCTACAATATCTTGAAATAGCAAATCTGCTGAACACATTGCTTGAACATTAAAGGAAAAAAAGCCTTTTCTGTTACGAAATTCCTCTGCCGTGTTTCCACCAGGCGACTGAATCCTAATGTGAGTGCAATCTATGGCTGAAATCACTCTAGGAAATCTGGCTATTTTATAGAATTCTTCCCGAGTTTTTCTTATTTCTTCACTGCCTCTTGGCAACTGAATGAATGTTGGCCTCAAAGATGCTATGGCTTGAGCAACTTTTTTTATGATACGGCACATAGTGGAGCTGTGAATGCCACCAAAATCTCCAACAGTGATGTAAAAGCTTCCAGTGGCAAAAAATCGTAGAGAAATAAGAAGTTGCAACATGGGTGAGATACATTGATTCCTGAAACAATAATAAAGTGTTTTATAGTTAGGGACATAACAATTTTATTTACAACTCTATTTTGTAGGAAAGTTACCTACTTGGATCACTATTAAAAACTAGCTTGAACTTACCTTTGTGTTTCGTGCTTAATATTATCACTTATCAGGGGAAGCAAATATAGCACAGATTCTTTTAAAAGTCTGAAACGGCGATGAAATTCTTTTGAATCCCACATGGCAAACTGGTCGGGCCTTGGTCTGATTACTCTTTGTCTCCTGTGGAGTACTCCAAACTCCACAAATAATGTAAATTTATATATTAGTAATAAAACACAAAGTTTGTATTTGGGTACATCCAACGCCCAGTGGTTGCAACGACCGTCCTCTACGGTGGATGACAGTGGAGTGACCCCCACCCATGGTATAATAATATATTATTATACCATGCCCCCACCCACCTTGTCGGGGTTGCCCTCACTGTCCGCTTTATGCACATTTATTTTAAATCAGTATATATTATATGATTTTATAACCGAATACCACATCTCTTCCTTTTTATAGAAAAATAAATAAACATTACTAATACATTAGATTATTATTTTAACATTCAAAATTTTGTAAATTATTAATATTTAATTATTTTTAATTAACTAGCACAATCATTTCAATTTTAATAACATTAATTTTTAATATACTTAATTTTATATATATATTTACATTTTATTACAAAAGTAAGGTTTGTTTTTCATTATTCTATCTATTTGTACTACATGTTTTTATTCAATATATTTTGACATTGTTGTTTCCTTTTATTCCTTTCTACATTCATTTTGATCTTCGTCCGACACATAATATTCATCATTATCAACAACTGTCCAATTTCCCTCTACACGCTTAAGATGAATTACGTTTCTTTTAAACTCTTGGCCGGTTGAATCATTACGGACATTTGCTTCATTCCCATGTGTAGGTACTGACTACTAGCTTTCATGTTTACTATCCCGGGATGGCCTTCATGAGCAGCCGCTAACACTTCATGTCTTAATTTAGAGGGAATCACAATTTTGTTGCCGCGTAATAACAGGTCCTCATGCAGCCAGAGTTCCTTTTCAAATAATTTATAATTATTTACAATTTGATCCCATTTATTATTATGTAATCCATCCCTAACGAGTATAAAATCTTTATCAGACTTAGATGCTTCTGAAATACTTTTTAAAGACAACGCTGTTGGACGCGCATACTTTACAATTTGGTTGATATGATATTCGCTATCATACGGAGCACAGTTTTGGTTTGTGCATAGTCGTGACAGTGGGTCTGCAATATTAGATTTACCAGGTTGGTACACAACTTTATAGTTATATGCTTGTAACCTCAGAACCCAACGCTCAATTCGAGCACACGGTTTCGAACGCGGTTTAAAAATGACCTCTAAAGGTTTGTGATCTGTAACCAACTCAAACTCTTTCCCATATAAATAAATGTGAAAATGCTCTATAGCCCAAACTAAAGCCAGCGCTTCCTTTTCGGTTTTGCAGTAACGTCTTTCGACGTCCGTCAAGCTTTTATTTCCGAAAGCAATGATGCGCGGCCCAGTCGAATCATATTGTATAAGAACTGCTCCCAAACCTACAGGACTGGCATCAGCGATGACTTGTGTTCTGTCATCTGGGTCATAGTAACCCAACGTATCTATTTTGCTCAGACATTGTTTGAGTTGATTATAGGCTTCTTTCTGTTTAACTTTCCAGAAATTAAAAATGTCTGCATGTTTATGGAGTTTTTTCCGCAAAACTTCACGGATTGGTTCAGCCAAAGTGGCTAAGTTCGGTATCCACTTCCCTACAAAATTAATCAAGCCTAGAAAACTTTGGATCTCTTCAACATTTTTAGGTTCTCGAAAAGACTCAATTGTTTTTATATATTTGTCTAAAGGTCTTATACCGTCTGCCGATAGTCGGTGTCCAAGGAATTCGATTTCTCTGGCCTTGAACAGACATTTCTTTTTATTTACCAATACGTTATTTGCCTTGAGAACATGCAAAACATTTTTGAGGTTCTCGTCGTGCTCCTTCTCATCTCTACCACACACAATAATGTCGTCAATAAAATTACCACTTGCACCGAGTAAGGTATACTTAAACACTTGATTGTACTCATGATAACAAACAACTTTCCCTTACATATTTTTTTTATACCTTCTCATTCAATGTTATCACAATAACAACAACCGTATGAAATCCGTGCGCGTGCGCTTGTGTTAGCCACGTGACTCTGCCTACCCACTGTTGCACGGTACAATAATAATGAGACAGAACGGCGTCACGCAGCTAACAGTTGATAGATCACAGGCGCGCGCGCTAGTTTCATACGGCTAGTCCTAAAGTGATTATACAATTAAATTATATAGATTTATGTGTGTTTGTTTGCAGGCATCGGCGGAGGTCTGTCCACAACTCCTGGAATCGTCATCGTCTCCCAGTATTTCGACAAACACAGGTGAACAATACAAAAACATGGTAGTACCACGACGTGTGCCTAAAAAACTTCGACGTGCAAACTGTTACCATTATCTCAGCACAAAATTCTGGACCTATCTTACACCCCGTGTAGTATATCGTATATATAAAGGGTGTATAAATACCACTAACGAAGCCGAAAGGCACTTGTTCTCCCCGTCATTGCGATATTTTTTTTGTTCCTGGGAACCTTCTAGTTACGGAGATGTGGGGTTCAAAGTTCCAACCTTATGACATTTTTTTTAAATACAAGTTTTTATTGTTACAACATGGTTACAACTTTACTATAAATGCGGCTGAAATGATGATGATGCTGAATCACCGCCCGACACTTGCTCACCGCCCGACCCTTGCTCGACGTGCCAGCCCGCATCGCTGAGCCAGTAACGTTAAACTCCCCTAATAATAATTCGTCCCAGCCGGACCCTAGCTGCCCTCCCCTCAATGACGCACTAAGCCGAGGCCCGAACCCCGCAGGGGGTGCCCTTAGTGTCTGTTCATTTAACGATATATATCCTTAGTTTGTAAGCCCTGGCTGGGTGCCTTAAAGTAATTTCGGCCACCACAGGATAAGCCCGGTTAAGCAGGAACAACATCTAGAGACTTTATACTGCGAGTGGTCATTTAAACTAACTACAAGGACCCTTCACGAAGCCGTCACCAAGCACGCTACGGAAAAATATTTGCTGGGAAACGGCTTCGTTTTTGGGGTGAAAAATAATCTTTTACCGTAAAACGCAATGTAACGCACTCAAAACATTGTGCTGATGGATGCATTGAATAGTACACGGGTTAGGGAGTTTTTAAAGTAAAGTTACAACCATAAAAACTAGGGTTTAAAAAAAACTTGTGAAAAGTTGGAACTTTGACCCCCAATATCTCCGTAACTAGAAGGTTCCCAGGTATGGTCTAGAACAAAAAAAAAATACGCCATAGCAGGGAAAATAAATAAAGCCTTCCGGTTTCGTTAAGAGACTATTTACACCATTTATATTGTTCCATACTTGTTATTATTATGTCAACTGATCTAAATATTGTCATCTCTTTTCAGGGCACTAGCTAATGGCATATGTGTGAGCGGGACGGCAGCCGGCAGCTTCGTCTTTCCGATGCTGATCGAGAAACTCGTGGATATGTACGGGTTACATGGAACTGTACTTCTATTGGGTGAGTTGAGATTAGTATTATACAACATTAGTTTTAGTATATGCGAAACCTGAAACACGTGTCTAGTATTTTTATGTAAAGAATCTATGTACAAAGGCGAACGGCAGGGTTATATGGGAGTTTCGTACACCTAATAAAATATCGTGTTTTGGGATATTTTTTGTTTTAATTGGTAGTCAATACGATAGGCAAGCCCTTTTAAAATTCTTAGATTTTTAGAAGTTGGGACCTAAAAGTTATAATCAGTTTTATTTTTGTGGTTATGTCCCAATAAATATTATTACAGCTTGGCAACTTGAAACTAAAAATCGATGATTGTGGCAACATTGCTTTACTTGTCAACTGCTAGTACATTCTGTGTCAACAATGCGTTCAATCGTTTTTAATATATTTATTAAACTTATTAACTTTCGTTGCATAATTAACAATTTAAAATGAATAAAACTATTCGTAGTAGTGGCAGAGCAGTGATTTACCGCGTCTTTTCGCGGTGTTTGGCCGAATCTCAAGCGGGACATGTTTTGTCCGATATCGAGAATTTTTTATCAAAGAACTGCCGATATGACAGGTATTTATGTACCGTAAATAAGTCCTTGTACCTTAAATAAGTTGTTATAAATGTTTTCAATGCGTACTTTTGTTGATATCCAGATTTAAGCAACTTTTAGTCTTGTTTACAGAAATTGAAAATTGAGGTTATGTTTTGTAGTTTGACAAGTCTCGTCTTACTCTCTCGTTCTTACACTACTCCCGATTTCATGAATTTAAAAAAGCAGATATAAAACAAAATACCATGTTTCAGGTGCCTACACTGAGTTTACTGCCGGTAGTTAGAGAGGACTTGGGTTATGATGGAAGCCGTGAACATCTCAGAAAGATATTACACGCACTGGGTTTTTCATATAAGAAATGTAAAACAGACAGATCGGCTCTAATGGAGAAACCTAACATAGCAGCAAAGCGGGAGCAATATTTGAAAATTCATCATCATCATCATCATCATTTCAGCCGAAAGACGTCCACTGCTGGACATAGGCCTCCCCCAAGTGTCGCCACATTGACCGGTCCCGTGCGACTCGCATCCAGCGGATCCCTGCAGCCTTCACCAGGTCATCGGTCCACCTAGTGGGAGGCCTTCCAACGCAGCGTCTTCCGGTTCGCGGTCGCCACTTAAGAACTTTTCGGCCCCATCGGCCATCCGTTCTGCGAGCAATGTGCCCTGCCCACTGCCACTTCAGTTTGGCTATTCTTCGGGCTACGTCGGTTACCTTGGTTCTCTTGCGGATGTCCTCATTTCTGATTTTATCACGCAAAGAAACTCCGAGCATAACCCTCTCCATTGCCCTTTGGGTGACTTTAAGCCTTCTGATAAGGCCCATTGTGAGCGACCATGTTTCGGTCCCGTAAGTAATCACTGGCAACACACACTGGTCACAGACTTTCGTCTTGAGACACTGCGGTAAGTTGGACGAGAAGATACCACGCAACTTCCCGAACGCTGCCCAGCCGAGTCGGATTCGACGATTGACCTCTTTCTCGAAGTTAGACCTACCTAACTGGATCGTTTGTCCAAGGTAGACATAATTTTATTTTTTATTTTATTTATTAGGGAAAACAAACAATTACACATTAAGGATAAAAAAAAAAAAAATATAAGATACAACAATAATACAAATGTGAAATCAACCACGTTCTCCACAGATAAACAATGAGACAATATGGTAAATAACAAAACAAAAAAGCAAAAAAGATTAATACAAATAGTGAAGCATCAACAACACCAACAATGAAGCTCTTAATAGTGTTGCTCAATGAAATTACAAAGTCAAAGTCACATTAGTTTTTCAATAAATCAAGCAACATTGGTCTAAACCTTCCCTGGGGTAAAGCAAACAGATCTAAGCTGCAGAAATTCTTATTATAATTGCTCGTAAGGCGACGAATAGGTGCACGCAAGCCGGCATTCGTATGACTGGTAGTAGTGGCGAATACAGGTCGTGCCCGCACCTGTCGTCCCTGGCATGTCCTGGGAACTATATAACATAACCTGTTACTAATATCTAAGCAATCATACAAGTTATTGCATAAGTCATACAAAAATTTGGTTTCAAGATAAGTACGCCTTGAACTCAAGGAAAGCAGATTGTACTTTATAATTAGCTCACTATAAGAGAGATAACAACTCTTTAAGCAACGGTAATGCATAGACTTCAGAAATTTGCGCTGTATGCTTTCTATACACTCACTGTATTTATTGTAGTAGGGGTTTCACACAGGCACTGCATACTCCAATTGTGACCTCACCAGTGATCGATACAAATATAAATATGTACTAGGCTGCTTAAATTCCGTGGCTGATCTCATCACAAAGCCGTACATGCGATAAGCATTATTGATGATTTTATCTACATGTGCGTCTAAATGCAGTTTATCATCCAGTAATACTCCCAGATCACGGATCAAACTCTCCCTTGCCAGAGTTACACTATGTATTGCATAGGGATATTTAAATATATTTTTATTCTTAGTAAAGCTAATACAATAACATTTAGAGATACTGATCGGCAGAATGGAAATAGGACGATAGTTCTCAACTTCATACTTTGGGCCCGACTTATGGATAGGGGTGATATTGGCTCGTTTCCACACTTCTGGGAAGGTTCCCTGGCTCAAACATCTATTATATATAATATATAGTGGGAGACTTATCGTGTCAGCAGTATTTTTAAGAAAAATTGGCGGAATACCATCGGGTCCCGGTCCTTTAGAACAGTCAAAATTTTCTCTTATGCTGATGATACAGCTGTGGTCTTTTCTGGTATGTCTTGGCAAGATGTTAAACACACAGCTGAAATAGGCATGGCTAGGATAGCCAAATGGTTAAAAAAGAATTTGCTTACCCTGAATACATGTAAAACCAATTTCGTGTGTTTCAGTATAAGTGCACGAACTGAACCGATGGATGATTTTAAAATTAAAATACACGATTGTGACCTCAAAAATAAATATTGTAATTGCCCAAAAATAAATAAAGTAAGTCAAACCAAATATTTAGGAGTAGTAGTAGACCAGAGATTATCCTGGTATCCCCATATTGAACAAGTTGCTAACAGGATTAGAAATCTGTGTTGGTTATTTAGTACACTGAGACATATTGTGCCAAAAAATATAATTGGTCGTAATAACCCCTCTAGAAATCTCCTTAATGAGATATACGTCGCCTTGGCTCAGTCTGTCTTAGTGTACTGTATTCCTATCTGGGGAGGGTCAGCGAAAACTAAGTTCATAGAAGTAGAGCGTGCACAACGTGCCCTAATAAAAATCATGTACTTTAAGAAAATTAGATTTCCCACTGATAGTCTGTATAACCTAAGCCAATTACTCTCTGTAAGAAAATTATATATAATTCAAACTATATTAAAAAAACATAAGACCCTACCTTACGATGCATCTAAACTAGCAAAACGAAGAAAGCATGATATTGCAGAAGTCCCCCAAACAAAAACATTAGTTGCCTCCATGCAATTCAATACACGGTCTGCTAGGTTATATAATAAGATAAATAAAGATATATATATATATATACAAAAACCAATATCATGATTGCAAAAAATTGATACTGAAATGGATCAAACCACTTACCTATGAGGAAACGGAAGAACTATTGAAACCTACGACATAACCTATGTATTACAAACACATGTAAGCACATGACACACACACACACACACACACATACACACACACACGCACACACAAACTATACTTATGCCAATCTTGTCTACTTACCTATTTTAATTATGTTATTATTATTTTTCTTGTTTTTGTTATGGAAGAGCGGAGTCTTCTAATACAGGCATTGTTTGCTTAAAAGAAGGCTCCAATCACAAACTAATTATTCTAATTTTGTGAAGAAATAAACAATTTTGAATTTTTTGAATTTTTGAATTTGAGTCCACGGAGTTCAAAGCGCTGTGCACTTGTTCAATATTAATCACAAGATTGCTAACGAGACTACTGTTGCTAGCATAGTCGGAAGTCGGCTGCTGCATGTTATTGAGAGTGGAAGGCTCATAAACAGAATGAAAGAATTTTAAAAAGAAGTTACAGATTTCGTCTGGATTGTTGGACGACTGTCCTTCGTAATGCATATTTGAAGGAATGGGGGCTATGGATTTACGGTTAGATACAAAGGTCCAAAAATATTTGGTATTAAGTTTAATGCCATCCTCAACCGATTTTATGTATCGACAGTAACAGGTTTTGGATTCGTTATGAAATCTCGACCTGTATAGTGAAAATTGTTCATAATCGGTTAAATTTTGATAAACTTTCCATTTACACCATGCCTTATTTTTATTTTTGAATATATTTATCAATGATGGTGAGAACCAAACAGGATATTTAGATGACTTAACCGATGTTAAGGGAACGTGAGTTTTAATAACTCTGAAAATAACTTCATAAAATGTATTTACTGCATCTTCTGCGGACTGCCCCTGTAATAATTCGTCATTCAATTATGCTTGTCCAATTCACTATTAATTTCAACATAATTCGCCTTATAGTAATTGTACCTCTGTATGGATTTACGTGTCATGGCTCGACAACCTAAATTGAAAGAGGCTATTACACATAGAGGTGGATGATAAGGATCTGGGATCAATAGTGTGTCAGTGGGTGTTATGACAGAACAGTCGTTATTACTGATCACCAAATCCAATATCTTCCCGGTCGAATTTCGTATCTTATTAAACTGGTGGGCGTTAAAAATGGACATAAAGATGCTTATGTGTCTAGAAATTGGAGAGTTAGTGCTATTTATATTTTGTGCCGCAAAAGGTGACCCTCCAGCAGCCAACCAATCAATGTCGGGGAGATTGTAGTCACCAAACAGATAGAAATTTTGAACACTTCCACTCTCAACAACTGCTTGCAAAACATTCAAATACGAGACATAAACACACTCAGGTGTTTTTGGTGGAATATATGCTGAACAAATGACATCGTACTTACCTCTTGTCGCGCTCGGGATACGCAGAATGATATGCTCAATGTGTTGATTAATTAAGATAGTGGACTCAATTGTAAAAGAGCCCAGTCCCTTCAGCACCGCTATAAGGGTGCCACCACCATCCTTCTTTTGAGTAGCCTTGCGATCCCGATCACATCTATATACGGAATACCGTTTATCAATAAACTCAGAGTCGAGTATTTCAGGAGTTAACCAAGTTTCCGTAAGTATTATAATATCGTAGCAATTGGCTAAAATATTCATAAATAGAACATGCAGTTTAGTGCGAAGCCCCCTACAATTTTGATAGTATATCAATAATTTATCAGCCGTGAACGGAACTATAAAATTCTAGCAGTAATATTGAATAAGTCTGAGCAAGTGTATAAGCACAAGACAATTTCAAGAGGTACAAATTGAAGTCAAGTATTATTATAATAAGCATCACCAATAAATTAAAATTGTTAAAACTCTCTATGACATAAAAAAAACCATGTAGAAAATGCACATATAGTATAGAATTAAAACAGAAAAAGCAAGTTACAGAAAGCATGAGTTCAACATAACGTAAAACTACAGCAATTACGAAAACATATACATCAGACGAACAAGACATATCCACGTTATCAAAATTTATTATGTACACAAACAAGAAGTAAAAAACTGGACAGCAAATAAACATCGCACTGTAGAGTTCACTGAGTTCGTTACATGATCGTAGTATTAGAATCATTCTTAGTGGTAGATTCATCCCTAGTGGCAGCAGCCCCCGGTTTGATTTTACTAAGATCATGGTGAGACCGAATGGCGAACGACTTCGATTGTTCTTTCTCACGGACAAGTATAGTGCCGTGCTTAACCCACACAAACTTATAATTATGCAAACTAGCGACGTTTTTACATTCACGAAATAATTGTTTTCGTTTTAACGTTATATGTTCATGCATTTATATTCGAAATGATGTTCCTGAGATATCCAATTGGTCCGACGTCAGGCCCTTACATAAACGAAACGCGCTGAGAAGATTGTCACGCAATATACGTGAGGCCAGTTTCACTACGATGTTTTTAGGTTTGTTATTATTTTTATTTTTTTTATTATTTTTTTTATAATCGTCTACAACTTCGAGTGTAGAGTCTCCGATCTTGATAGGAGTGGGTGTTACATGGTGGGTGGTACTCGAGGGGAAAACGCCGCAGGCATGGTGCAGGGGTGTGGTGGTACTCTTCTTCAAAAAGGGCGACAATGCCCGGCTGAAGATTTGAAAATTATTATGGATAATAGAAACCTGCCTCCACAACTACAAAAATAAATAATATATTTGGATGAAAGTTATATTCACTCATCATACAAGCTGAAAAAATGTTGGCAATCAGTTGATGTTAGCGGAGTGAAACACAACATATCAAAAGGCAAGAGATATATAATTGTACATGCTGGGAGCGAGAAAGGATTTGTTCCAAATGCACTTTTGATTTTCAGTGGCACAAACAAAAATGAAGACTATCACTCGGAAATGAATAAAACTAACTTTACAAAATGGATCACTGAAAAATTAATCCCCAACTTAAGAGAACCTTCCATTATTGTAATGGATAATGCTCCTTACCATTCGGTGGTCTTGAACAAGGCACCAACTAGCGTTTCAAAAGTTGCGGAGATAAAGATATGGTTATTGCAAAATAATATACCTTTTGATGAGTCTCTCCGCAAGCCTCAATTATTAATGCTAGTGAAGTTTCATAAACCAGAGCCCATTTATGAAATTGACCATATTTTAGGAGATCATGGTCACACTGTGGTACGACTTCCACCTTATCACTGTGACCTGAATTCTATTGAATTAATATGGGGAATTGCAAAGCATAAAATTGCTTCAGTCAATGTTGGATCCATTGATATAAAGGTATGAAGCCTAGTTCATATATGCATATTTAATGTTGCTATGTAAGGACCATTGTTAATGATTTTTTTTTATAGGTGGCTGCTGAACAAGCATTTTCAAACATTACTGCCGATGACTGGAAAAATTCATGCAAGCATGTAATGAAAATAGAAAAAGAATATTATGACAGAGGTGTGACCATGTATGAACAAATAACACGATTAGTAATAAATCTCAGGGATGACAGTAGCAGTGATTCATCAGAATTAGACGATTCTAGTGATTCTGAAGTTGCAGGAAGCTCTAGCCAAAATGTGAGCTTTTCTGGAATTGAATATTTAGATGAAAGTGTGTTCGATTCGGTTGATTGAATTTTTTGTATTAATAATAAAACTTCAAACAAAACGTTTTCTTTCATTAACCCTGTAATCGAACTATTATCGTCAATTCCTAACAATCCCACTATTAGACTGCCCTCGGGGGCAAGGTTATCTGTCTGTGGGAACCTACTGCACCGCTTTCGTGCAAGGCTTCAGCGCCCACTATTAACATTGTTAATAAAGGACATTGAAGCTTTCCATGGTGTTTGCGTAGCGTCAGAGGGACTGAACAATCCACTTTGGATTGGAATCATGTACCCAAAAATAACAAGTATCAAAAACTGTTGAGTCGTAGTATTCCGAGTTGCCACATGTGCGATACTGACGACCTCATTTATTCCACATTCTTTTTTGCCAAGCTGTACGTGTAGGCACATAAACATTGTTTTGGTGAAAAAGGATATGTTCTAGATAG
Organism: Noctua fimbriata; assembly: GCA_905163415.1. Taxonomy (NCBI): domain Eukaryota; kingdom Metazoa; phylum Arthropoda; class Insecta; order Lepidoptera; family Noctuidae; genus Noctua; species Noctua fimbriata. Next base: position 1,856,589 of record CAJHZP010000005.1, read on the forward strand.
CTGGTGCTATCTTTGTAGTGTTTTACTTATCATTAAGTTGGCAAATTGACATGAGAATTGTACCTATTCAGTAAGGTGCTTTAGGAGAGACCTACGTCCAGCAGCGGTCTGCAATAGTTTGATGATGATGAATGATGAAGTGCTGATGGAGTTTTGAGTGTGAGTAAATAAAACAACACTGTTTTTGTAGGAACTTACATTTATTTTATTGTTCTTATATTTACCTAATCAATTCTTAATATTATTTCATCTAAGAAAGGGGCAGGTCGGGTCATACCTTCATGGCGAGCGTAACTAAGGTACCAAATAATGCTCATAACATGTGAGCAGCATCCCACTGTTCTTAAACCTACAGTGCAATTACAGCAATAACTTTTGATTGCGTCCCGACCATTCATATTTGTTTCTGCAACTATGAAAACAAAATCTTGGTTTCTTCAGGCACAATATTTCACTCTGGTTCCATGCACTCTTGGAAAATGCAGTCTTGGTGTTTCAGCCGCTCTTCTTATATTGGGCAACACAATATGTTGGGGTCTTTCTTGTGGTCCTTCTGGAACATAGAAGCTCAAATCTCGAGCTTGGCCCCAGCAAACTCCACAAACTTCATTCATGGATGACATCTGTAAATAAATAACATTGATGAAATACAAATTGAACATTAAGTTTGATAGACATAAATTGCGCCCAACATGACCAAGCTACAGAATAGTCCTTGACATACAATGATTGGTTTTCACCTTACAGAAAATCTTTACCAAAAATATCTATGTTGTGTTAATATGAGAGAGAAGGGCTATGTGACAATGGAAAAACCAGTACCCTTTTTTTGTTAGAAGAGCCAACATCATGACTGTCCCAGATTTAGCAACATAAAATAGTAATTGCCCTTTGCATGACACGTTTTTATAAGCTAATTACTATAAATATATTATTTCATATATACCTGCTGGTGCTCCAACAAACGAGCAGTGTTGTCGGGATTCCACTCTTGATCTGATGTTGGGGTGGATAGACTCTGACCACATACAGCACACATCAAATCAGGATGATAACCTTCCAGATGATCAGGTACAATGGGTTGAATATATCATTTGGTGAAACAACCCTAGTTCTTCTAGCTCTTAGCCAACACGGCACACAAGCTTCATCTTCAGAACGAAGCTAAAATAAAAAATATAAATAAAGAAAAGCTTGCATTTAAAAATGCACGGTATTAGTGGGAAATATAATATTTGTTTTAACGCATGTAAAATACTGGTATTCAGCTGCATCCGGTTAGACTGGAAGCCGACCCCAATATAGTTGGGAAAAAGGCTAGGCAGATGATGATGCATACATCAAATCAAGATACCTGATTGATAAAAGTTATAATAGGTACATGTTGTTATACCTCTCGTGGTTGGATCCAAGTAGCAACTGTGTTAGCCATTCTTTGTTCTTCTTCATTTGCACCTTCAATCAAAATCCGGCGTTGACTGATTCTTAGTATGGATCGCCCGCATACAACACAAACACTTTGATGGCCTATGTGTCTCCTCGGCATATTATCAGAAGAACGTGGATGAGTAGCTAGCTGCCAGCATGCATGGCAAACATGGTCAGCAGGTGTTATCTGGAAATAATGAAGTGATTTTGAGTAGGGCTCAACAATTTGACAGATAAACAGTCAGATAGTACACGAGACCCAACTAATTGATTTACAGATTATATGTGTGGGTGAAGTCATAGTTATGCACACAAACACTAAATAAAACGTGCGAGCTCGGTTTTTATTAGTGTGCGTGTGGCACATCATTTACCATATACCAATATATAGTCATCATTCACTTATGGTACTGAAGGAGGTATAATATTCCCTTCCCCCCGGACAGCCAGTGCGCACGGTCGTGTCCACCCAAATAGCTTATTTAAGAAAAAGAGGAAATAAATAATTAATATTTAAATTTTAACTCAAAAACTAATTTAATAGACAAGTTTAATTCTCCGAAAGTACCAGGCGCGCAAAGAGTTGCAAGAGATCGAGTCCTGCGGCGAGCGAGGCGAGAAAGCAAGTTGGTCCACGCTACCCATCTCTGTCTACTGCACGTGAGTCATTACCACCTGACTCCGCCCTCTTCACTGACTACTGGCAATTACAAGCGCCTAACAAACTACACCGAGCAACGTGTGTCAACGCATCAACACTTCAAACTCCAGGCGCACCGGCCACCAGTGGTTATAAAGGTTTCAAATCTTGCGTAAACAAGTACATCATGAGACGTACGCCGCCCCAATCGCCTGCCACGTCCACAGCTAGCGACTCCGAGACTCTTCAGGTGAGAAACCCAACTATCTCAGTAACTGGGTCTGCTCCAAACCTCAACATCATAGATGCAAATGTCACGTCGCGCAACAAGCGCAAACGGGAGGATGAAATGGTCATGTTTATGCAAGAGATAAGAGACCTACTGCAATCAGCTACTGCCCAGTCGGAAGCCAAATTTAAATCTTTACAGGATTCAATGAGTGAAATAATAGCACAGAACTTAGAATTAAAAACATCTCTAGCTTTTGTCACCAAACAATACGATGACATTGTGGTAAAAGTAAACGAAATCGACAGGGAACGGAAAACCGATCACGCCTATATCAACCAACTAGAAAGTAAAGTTGAGAATCTGGAGCGTATCGCGTGTCTTACTAAAATCGAAATCAGAAACATACCAAAGTGCGAAGGTGAAAATAAAGAGGATCTGCATAAAATCGTATCCGAAACAGCTAAAGTACTGGGTATGCCCGTTGAACAACACGACATGAAAGATATTTTCCGCATAAATAAAAAAACCGGAGGATCATCTATTATAGTCGACTTCGTCTCGGTGTCTGTAAAGGAAAATATACTGCATAAAGTGCGCAATTTTAATCGCAAAAACGCTCAAGCTAAATTAAACACATCTCATATTAACATACCAGGCGAGTCTAAAAAAATTTTTATATCAGAGAGTTTGACTATGAAGGCTCAACGATTATTTTATCTGGCAAGAAAGTTTGCGAGCGAACATGACTTCAAATTCTGCTGGACCTCACTTGGAAAAGTCTTTCTTCGGCAAAAAGAAGGAGACCAATATATTCATATAAAAAGCGAAGCCGACCTCAAACATCAAATACCGCAATGACTATGTCTCGCTTATGTACTGCTTGTTATTTTGCTACTTTTATTATTTTATCTGCAACTGCTCTTTTTCTGTAAAACACAAACACACAAATCACGCGAACACACACAGCTAAAATCATTCAACACAATACAAACATACATTGACACCACGTCTTACACACACAATATAATTTGTCCTTATGGGAGAATACCAAACACCAATCTTACATCTCAAATATTCACGTCTATTATAGTAACCCGCACCTTAACATGCAACATATATATGACGGAGGATTCGTTATCAGTGGGTCGCGACATCGGAAATAAAACTCACAAAACCTTCGTTTACACTTTTAATTACTTGCTAACACGCACTCAATACAAAATAATCAAGGATGCCTCAGATATGGCTCGATTAAGAATTTAGGAACGCGGGAAGTTTAGCGCGGAGTAGCGAACGTCTACCCAGACTGCCGGACCGATTCAAAGTGCCCTCTCTCAACTGTCACCGCACACGTGTACTACCCCCGTTACAGGTTAGCCAACCTACCTGTCAACGTCAGTACCTGTCAGTGTCGAATACCTGATTACACTTCCGGATCGACATTTGACTCGATTATTCGCTCAGTGTCGCCATTACTCCACGCTAACCATCCCCAAGTTATTACTTGACGTTCCCAAACATTAGTTGTCAAATCTAACTACATAGTTCCTCCAGTGAGAGATAGATGGCGCTGATCCAAACCGACTGATATGCGTCGACGCTTCGACACGGCCGTCCTGATGATCACACGTCCTCGTGTGGAGTACCTGAAATGAAAGAAAATTCTCGGACAGTACTCGTACTAGTCGTTCGGCCATTCCTGGCCCAAGCGGGTGGGGAATAAAACGTATTCTGATCAAAATCATTACAGGTTCTAATGAAAATCATAACAAACTCTTTCTCTCAAAGCTGACATGTCGAACAACACCCATACTCATTCAAATAATAGGAAACTCATTAAAATATTGCAGTGCTCATACTCTGACCTCCATCCGGTCTTCAACATCACACTTATAACCTCCATCCGGTCATAAGCATCAAACCAATCGACCTCCATCCGGTCTTCAACACGTAACCTCTATCCGGTTACCTCCACATGTAACCTCCATCCGGTTACAAACACAACACCATCAAGATAATCATTTCGAGCCTTTATCAAAATAATTTTTAAAGTAGGTCTGTTCAGCATGTTACTTTATTTTTCCTATAACGTTACAGATTATAAGAAAACTCTTACTATGCTAGGTACTCTAAATGTTGAGTAGACTACTTAGTATTCAAATAGTCTTCTCGAAAGACTGCAAGATACTCACTAACTCTGCTCTACGTTCCGCCGGTACATCAGTATCGATAGAGTTCCAGTCAATTTCAGGAGTTCGCTCTACCTCACAAGAAGCAATAAAAGGATACCTAAAGATCTTAATTCGGTCAGTAGTCATCTGAACAGTCAAACCATGTCCTAGAATCTCACGTCCAATCATAATACCATAACGTAGATCATGATCAGGCAATACATGAAAACAAATCTCAATACTAATGTCATCGATCTCTACCAAAGCCAAAATCTGTATCGTAGAGTTACGGAAGTCTGCCCTATCCCAGTCATAGTCACAGTCTCATCAATACGCTTTCCTTTAAATTTACAGGCTACAGATTCTTTAATTAAAGAACACTCTGCACCAGAGTCGTAATGAAATGAAAATTGCTCACCGGAGTGACGTAGAGTCCCAGTCGGCGCGTTCAGGAGGCACAGGTCAACCCTCTTTTCATTGACAGGCTTGGATGACCCGGAGTCGGCGCTTCGCCGTGGGCAGCTCGATGCGTAGTGGCCTTGCGCGTGGCAGTGGAAGCAGGTGATCCCGGATGCATGAGACTTCGCAGTTGTCGATGAACCCCTTCCGTTGCCATTGCCGTGGTTGTGGTGCTTCTGCGTAGCTTGAGTATCCTGTTTCACGTCCTTGCGGTAGCAGTGCACGGATTTGTGACCCAGCTTGCCGCAGATAAAACACTTCAGAGGCTTCACAGTACTATTCGCTTTGTACCACTTTTCAGGGGCATCGCGGTCATCGCTAGGTAGCATTCTCTTCATAAAAGAAACCGCTTGCAGCTCTTGCTGTAGCTGGCCACGTGTCTTGCAATAAAAAGTCGCTTAAAATCGGTCCACGTCATCCCAGGAAACGACACGGTAGGTAGCCAGGTAGAAGCTCATCCCTTCAAGGCGCGGCTTAGAGTGACCATAAGCGGGGCGCCATGTTGGTCTTGGTCCGTCAAGCACATCTCTGCAGTGATCACCCAAGCACGTGCATCCACATCTTGTTTCTCAGGATCGAAATCCGGTAAACGAAAGCCATGTGACGACGTAGTGGGTGTTTTCATGGCTTGAATCAGCGTCAGAAAATTGCGGTTCTGTTGTTCCAACAAACGCATCCATTTTTCGTCGCTAGCGTCTTCATTTTGAACACGTGGGTCGTCGTGGTCCAATCCCACTTCTGATGACGGAGGTTCGTTATCAGTGGGTCGCGACATCGGAAATAAAACTCACAAAACCTTCGTTTACACTTTTAATTACTTGCTAACACGCACTCAATACAAAATAATCAAGGATGCCTCAGATATGGCTCGATTAAGAATTTAGGAACGCGGGAAGTTTAGCGCGGAGTAGCGAACGTCTACCCAGACTGCCGGACCGATTCAAAGTGCCCTCTCTCAACTGTCACCGCACACGTGTACTACCCCCGTTACAGGTTAGCCAACCTACCTGTCAACGTCAGTACCTGTCAGTGTCGAATACCTGATTACACTTCCGGATTGACATTTGACTCGATTATTCGCTCAGTGTCGCCATTACTCCACGCTAACCATCCCCAAGTTATTACTTGACGTTCCCAAACATTAGTTGTCAAATCTAACTACATAGTTCCTCCAGTGAGAGATAGATGGCGCTGATCCAAACCGACTGATATGCGTCGACGCTTCGACATATATATGCTTTTTCAATGGCTAACACGAATGATAATGTCTCAGCACAGATAGATGACTTTACGGTGGCATCTTCTTATCAATGTGATACGGACACCTGTAATGAAATATTGGATTCTACTAAGACGTCGCTAAAAGTTATTACTCAAAATATCAGAAGTATCTATAAAAACTTAGACGGTTTTCAAGCTCAATTGGCAAGACTATCACACGAAATCGACATCATTATCTTGACAGAGTGTTGGTTAAATGCTGACAAACCAATCCCGACTATAGAAAATTATGTTACATACTCTACCAAAAAATGCTTGAATCAAAACGACGGCATTATCATATATGTTAAAAGCAATCTCCATTGCACGGTTGAAGAACCAGACCCGATAGGAGCTAATTTTCTTCTGTTGAATGTTGATTCCAATACCTGTATTCTAGCCTCTTATAGATCACCTTCAATTTACTGTACTGAAAGCTTTCTCAACTCTCTAGAAAATATCTTAAGCAAATTAAAAGCGAAAAACATAATCCTAATAGGTGACATCAACATAGACATAAAACCTAATGGTGTTGATAAGAAAAGTTCGTCCTATCTTAATCTCACTGCAGAAATGGGCCTCCTGCCGGGACATACCTTTCCTACAAGACTGCACAACTGCCTCGATCACACAATGATCAGAACCACTACCTCTGCAATAGTCATAGTAGTAGATTCGACAGTCAGCGACCACGCCTCCGTAATATTGTGTCTAGAGACCGCCCCCCATAAAAACAAGAACCGTACAAATACATATAGGTCAAAACTAAATTATGAGAGTGCTATAGAAGAATTAAAAACGACAGATTTTACCTTTCTAACACAAAATTGTGATGCAAATGAAGCCGCAACAAGCCTTGTGGAATGTCTTATGTCCACGGTGTCCCAACATTCAACTGTAATGAAAGTTTCTACCCGTAAAGTAGTCCTGAAGCCCTGGATCACACCTGGCCTCTTACGATGCATTCGGCACAGGGATAACCTCCACCGAAAAGCCCTGGCAGACCCAAAAAACGAGACTGTCGATTTATCATACAAAAGGTATCGGAATCACTGTAACTTATTACTCAGGAAATTAAAAAACGCCCACGAATCATCAGCTTTAAAGTCTGCGAAGGACAATAAAGAAACATGGAATATTATAAAATCGATTACCAGCCAAACTGGGAAACAAAAATCAGCTGACAAACTTTTAACCTCCGCTGAAGTTAATAACGCTCAAAATGACATTGAGCAAATAAACCTTTATTTTTCGAAGATTGGTAAGCAATTGGCTGAAAATATCACTTTAAAAAACCAAAATTCTTCACTGGCACCGTACTCTATTGTGACACCCCCAGCCTGTAATTCCATGGTCCTCCTCCCTCCGAATGAGGCCGAAGTAGAGGCAGTCATCAACAATCTGAAAAACGATAGTGCCACAGGTTGTGACTCTATTCCAGTTAAACTTCTCAAGCTGGGTAAGGACGTACTAGTTCCACCTATTACTAAACTCATTGAGGCCTGTTTTGAGCAAGGAGTTTTTCCCCGAATCTTTAAGAAATCCCTGATCACACCTGTTCACAAGGGTGGAAACCAGGACGATGTTAAGAATTATAGACCGATCTCAGTTCTGCCAGCATTATCAAAAATATTGGAAAAAATATTGAATCGTAGGCTCATGAAATACCTAGAGCACTGCAAAACAATATCGGACTCACAATTTGGCTTTAGGTCTGGGAAAAGTACCGCAGAGGCGGTTAACCAACTCGTTGATCACGTGACTAGTAAACTAAACTCAAAACAAAAATGCCTAGGGGTTTTCCTGGACCTAGCCAAGGCCTTTGACACCGTTTGTATTCCAACCCTTGTGACCAAGCTAGAACATGCTGGAATCAGGGGAAGGGCTCTAAGCATATTCACAGACTTTCTCAATGACCGGACACAAAAAGTAAAGATTGGTGAAGTCATTAGCAGTGAAGCTAGGGTTGATTACGGTGTGCCCCAAGGAAGCTGCCTATCCCCAAGCCTCTTCCTGCTCTACGTTAACGACTTATGCCAACAATCGTTAACAAACGGTAAAATCTTCAGCTACGCAGATGACACCGTATTAATATTTCACGGAGAGGATTGGGACGTAACACGGGAAACTGCAGAGACAGGCTTACGGAAAATAATCCACTGGCTGGAAGCCAATTTACTAACTCTTAATATCTCGAAAACGGCATTTCTTCAATTTTCTTTCGCCAAAACCAGACCTTTAGGTATAAGTCTCAAAGCTCACTCCTGTGACGCCGTGAATAGTAACACATGCACATGTCTTCCAATCACACAATTAAAGACAATGAAGTACCTGGGAGTGACTCTGGATGAGGGACTTAGTTGGCGTCACCACATCGAACAAACCATTTCCCGTGTTAGGAAACTGATATGGACGTTTAAAAAACTACGAGAAGTGGCTGAATTCAAGCTTCTCCGTTCCGTCTATTTGGCACTGGCCCAGTCAGTTATAGGTTACTGTATTACGGCCTGGGGAGGTGCGTGTAAAACCTACTTGATACGCCTTGAGAGAGCCCAACGATCTCTGTTAAAACCTTCAGGCCGTACCGGTTCCCTACAAAAAGCCTCTATGAAAATTGCCAAGTACTTACAGTGAGACAACTATACCTACTCAATCTCATTTTAAAACAACATGAAATCACACCTGTAAACCATGCAACGAAACATAAAAGAACAGTTGGCAACGTATGTAGCACCGTCAAATGTAACACCGCATCGGCTAGACGGCAACGATTATTCCTATCTACTTACATATATAACAAAATCAACACCATCCTCAACTTTAACTTTCTAATAAAACATAAATCTAAGTTTAAACTAAATTCATGGCTTCAAACACTAGATTATCTACAGACGGAACACTTAATTAACGATCAATACTCAAGATGATTAAACAGTAGGCAAACCCACTCTCATATTAGGCATTACCCAGGAAACCAACACACACACATACACACCCTTACACACACACACTCATACATACACTCACACATACCACACAAGAGCATGCTTGCTTTCAACTTAATTTCAAGTAATTTATGATTGTTTTATTTTTTTTTTCTTGTATTTTTCTCTCTTTTTATTACATGAACTGTTAATTCCATAACGGGAGAAGACACTGACTTCTGTAACACAGGTCTCACCTAGCTCAGGAGTCAGAGCTTCTTATGAAATTGTTAAACCTATTTATGTCAATAAAAAAATTATTATTATTATTATTATTATTATTAATATTTTGCATCATATCACTATAGCAAGCTTGGCACAATGGCTATCGTCTTTGGTCAGTAAACAAGAAGCCGTAAGTTCAAACCTTGTATGCAACAATATATTCTTTTTCTTTTTGTATTCATTCTTTTGTTAAAACATTACTTAAAGTAGTATTTATAACGATTCGATCCCGTTCAAGGTTGGGTAATGAAGTTTCCAATGTTTGAGATAAACACGGAACTCTCAGGTCATTTTATTTTGACTGTTTAGAAAAAAACTACCGACAATTTAAAAATATTGTTTTCAAACACCTTCATTTATAAAAATTAACGTTCTTAGTTGTCAATCTACGAGTATTTGCATTACTGAGTTTATTGATCATGACTCATGCGCATGTGCGTGGATTTATATCTGTGGATCCAACAATGTAACATTTTATCAATGTTCAAAAGGGTAGAAATCGTTGTTTTGGATGAGCAAAACATATCTATATGTGAAATTGTGAGTGTAAATGTGGTGCTGCCCCACAAACGATGGAACACTTTATATCTAGTCCTGCCTCTCCTGTTGTTTGCTCCTGCGATGTGCATCACAGGACGCTACTGAAAGTGCCAAAGTCGTCGACAAATTTTGGACTGACTCAATTTGAATTGTCATCGACACGCTAAGAAGATGCGAAATTGGAAGGCGCTTAATGATATCGGTGAGTAACAGTTACATATAACACTATGTTGATATTATACCTACTTCACTTTAACTAACTCCTCTCACCTTTCAATGTTTACTACGAATAAATAATTAATGTAACTTAAGTGCAATACCTACCATAGTTATAATAATATATTATCATGAATGAAAGATTTTTTAAATTTATCTTAAGATGATTATGATAAAAATTAACTTGGTCTAAAATTAGCTTGATTTAGCCCTTAGACAGTTTAAGAAAAGCTAATGTCAGTGTATATCTTATATTTAATTTTTTTATTTGTATTATTATAAAATTAATTAGGTATATATAAGTTTATTATTTAAACATTGTGTATATTATGTATATAGTATTTAAATGTAGTATATATTTTTTATAATAATAGCTATTATTAATAGTATTATAAATACTCTTTTTATCCACAGAGGAGAACCGGATTTTGGAGACGTAGAACATCCTAGGCCAAAACCAAAGGCAAATTCATCGGCTGGACACCACGACATCGTGGCAAGGCACAAGGCTGTTCCCTTCTTGTCCACCCGCGTAAAAGCAACAGCACACAATATGTGCTTACAAACTGTCCACTGCGCACCGACAAAACCGACTACACTTTGCTAGGTCATAGATTAATTTTGATTGGGAGAACAATGTGCTGATTTAAAGCGACGAAAAAACGTTTAAGTCGGATAAGGATGGGCGTAAATGTTACTAAACATATGCGCGAATATGGTTAACAGCATGAGGTGAAGGTTACAAGAAGTAATAGAAAACGAGGGTTTACAGACTCATTATAGTCGAATTTATTTTAATTAGTAGGCGAATATGAATCTTATTTTTATGCAAATAATGTTCATATTTGTTAAGCGAATGTAAACAAATATAAACCTTAGCAACAATTAGGTATAGATGTTAATAATCTCCTCCTCTAATCCTCTTTTTAAAACCACAACTCGTAAAGTATTGAAAGTATGGTGAAGTCATGTTATTGTTATGCGGTTAGAAGTTGTCATAATTTCTTACTATCTAACATGTTGATTCACTTCACCTCTAATTTTACTTTGATTAAATTTATATACCTGCTACTTTGAAAAATTATTTACGTCCATCCTTACCAACAAAAAACTTTGCCTTTGTCAATAAAACTGGTAAACAACAGTGTTTTACTCATTCGAATGTCTAGTATGGATAGCTGTAGCCTATATATGTTTAAAACCAGTTCGTATTAAATCATTGTATCAGCCACACAAGTTTTTTTTGCTAACATACAACTCCCACCAAATTGAACCTTAAAACAACCAATGTAAGGAAGGCAAAGGTCCTTTCAAACCCAATGTTTATCTAATAAAAAATCAAATTATTTTATTGGTTTTATTTAATTACCTTTTTACTTTTTGCTTGAGTGATTTTATTGGTCACAAAATTAATTTAATAAAGAACAAAAAGTAAAAAACAGCAACTCCTCACCTGGGATCGAACTCACATCGTCAAGCTTAGGTCACTAACTGACGCAAGCGCTTACACCAATCAGCTATGGTGACCACGTTACACTCGTATAAAATGTTGGCCTTATTGTAAACCCGTTTTTTTATTTTTTCCTTGTACCCTACAAGCTTAAAGATAAAAAAAATAAACCCCGTGAAGGGTAGACTACGTATACGCACACAATGATAAGGAGCGGCTGTACGAACATTACCGGCTCGTACAATGACTGTTACCGCTGTGTGCGATGTAAACTATTTAGCTTTGCTGGCTGTACTTATCAGACAGATAACAAAATATTGCATTTTTCAATCGCTGACGATTGAAAAATGCAATGCATGATGATGAGAGCTTAACTGAATAAGCTCTCATCATCATCATCATTTCAGCCGAAAAGTCCACTGCTGGACATAGGCCTCCCCCAAGAAGGGGGGAGAGGGGGGGGGGAGATAAGCTCTATCTGGTCATTAACGGCCCTAACTGACGAATAAATCTATCTGCCTCTTTGACGGCCAGATAAATGTCTATTCAATAGATAAAACTAGATCTATTGACGTTTAGTTTGAGGTTATTTCTTCTTTTTCCAAAGTAATATCAAAATTATGGAAATTTTCGATACTGTTGACGATCTGGCAATTAAAGAAGAGGCTATAATGTATGAATAATGAAAAACTGAAAGGAGACAAAGAATAATCAGACCAAGGCCCGACCAGTTTGCCATGTGGGATTCAAAAGAATTTCATCGCCGTTACAGACTTTTAAAAGAATCTGTGCTATATTTGCTTCCCCTGATAAGTGATAATATTAAGCACGAAACACAAAGGTAAGTTCAAGCTAGTTTTTAATAGTGATCCAAGTAGGTAACTTTCCTACAAAATAGAGTTGTAAATAAAATTGTTATGTCCCTAACTATAAAACACTTTATTATTGTTTCAGGAATCAATGTATCTCACCCATGTTGCAACTTCTTATTTCTCTACGATTTTTTGCCACTGGAAGCTTTTACATCACTGTTGGAGATTTTGGTGGCATTCACAGCTCCACTATGTGCCGTATCATAAAAAAAGTTGCTCAAGCCATAGCATCTTTGAGGCCAACATTCATTCAGTTGCCAAGAGGCAGTGAAGAAATAAGAAAAACTCGGGAAGAATTCTATAAAATAGCCAGATTTCCTAGAGTGATTTCAGCCATAGATTGCACTCACATTAGGATTCAGTCGCCTGGTGGAAACACGGCAGAGGAATTTCGTAACAGAAAAGGCTTTTTTTCCTTTAATGTTCAAGCAATGTGTTCAGCAGATTTGCTATTTCAAGATATTGTAGCACGTTGGCCCGGCTCCAGCCATGACAGCATGATATTTGCAAATTCATCGGCTAAATTTCATTTTGGGAATGGTGAATTTGGCAATGGAATTGTACTTGGTGATAGTGGTTATGAACAAAGTAATTACCTATTGACTCCTTTTCAAACACCAAATACACCAACTCAGAGTTTGTATAATGAATCACAAATACGAACAAGAAATGTAATAGAGAGATGCTTTGGTGTGTGGAAACGACGCTTCCCAGTTTTAAGCATAGGTTTAAGATGTACCACCATTTGATGTTCTACCATTAGCACAAGATATAATTGTAGCCTGTGCAGTATTACACAACTAGGCAAGAATGAAAAATGAAGAGGAACCGCCAGAGGATCCAGAAGTAAATGTTCCACCACAACCAATGTTTGCCCCCACCATAGTCAATACCACTGGTGAAGAAAGGCACATGACTAGAAACATTGTGCTAGAATATTTCAGTTCCTTGATTACCTAAATTATTAAGCTTATTATTTCAAAATTAAACAAATTTTACTTTTAACAAGTCTTTATTTTCTTTTAAATATAGTGATGGTATTGCCATTGAAAACAGGTCCGGTGTTTCTTAATTTTTCTAAAATCAGTTGATGTAAGTACGACCCATTAAGGATGTGGATAATGCTCCTTACCATTCGGTGGTCTTGAACAAGGCACCAACTAGCGTTTCAAAAGTTGCCGAGATAAAGATATGGTTATTGCAAAATAATATACCTTTTGATGAGTCTCTCCGCAAGCCTCAATTATTAATGCTAGTGAAGTTTCATAAACCAGAGCCCATTTATGAAATTGACCATATTTTAGGAGATCATGGTCACACTGTGGTACGACTTCCACCTTATCACTGTGACCTGAATTCTATTGAATTAATATGGGGAATTGCAAAGCATAAAATTGCTTCAGTCAATGTTGGATCCATTGATATAAAGGTATGAAGCCTAGTTCATATATGCATATTTAATGTTGCTATGTAAGGACCATTGTTAATGATTTTTTTTTATAGGTGGCTGCTGAACAAGCATTTTCAAACATTACTGCCGATGACTGGAAAAATTCATGCAAGCATGTAATGAAAATAGAAAAAGAATATTATGACAGAGGTGTGACCAAATATGAACAAATAACACGATTAGTAATAAATCTCAGGGATGACAGTAGCAGTGATTCATCAGAATTAGACGATTCTAGTGATTCTGAAGTTGCAGGAAGCTCTAGCCAAAATGTGAGCTTTTCTGGAATTGAATATTTAGATGAAAGTGTGTTCGATTCGGTTGATTGAATTTTTTGTATTAATAATAAAACTTCAAACAAAACGTTTTCTTTCATTAACCCTGTAATCGAACTATTATCGTCAATTCCTAACAATCCCACTATTAGACTGCCCTCGGGGGCAAGGTTATCTGTCTGTGGGAACCTACTGCACCGCTTTCGTGCAAGGCTTCAGCGCCCACTATTAACATTGTTAATAAAGGACATTGAAGCTTTCCATGGTGTTTGCGTAGCGTCAGAGGGACTGAACAATCCACTTTGGATTGGAATCATGTACCCAAAAATAACAAGTATCAAAAACTGTTGAGTCGTAGTATTCCGGGTTGCCACATGTGCGATACTGACGACCTCATTTATTCCACATTCTTTTTTGCCAAGCTGTACGTGTAGGCACATAAACATTGTTTTGGTGAAAAAGGATATGTTCTAGATAGCTGGTGCTATCTTTGTAGTGTTTTACTTATCATTAAGTTGGCAAATTGACATGAGAATTGTACCTATTCAGTAAGGTGCTTTAGGAGAGACCTACGTCCAGCAGCGGTCTGCAATAGTTTGATGATGATGAATGATGAAGTGCTGATGGAGTTTTGAGTGTGAGTAAATAAAACAACACTGTTTTTGTAGGAACTTACATTTATTTTATTGTTCTTATATTTACCTAATCAATTCTTAATATTATTTCATCTAAGAAAGGGGCAGGTCGGGTCATACCTTCATGGCGAGCGTAACTAAGGTACCAAATAATGCTCATAACATGTGAGCAGCATCCCACTGTTCTTAAACCTACAGTGCAATTACAGCAATAACTTTTGATTGCGTCCCGACCATTCATATTTGTTTCTGCAACTATGAAAACAAAATCTTGGTTTCTTCAGGCACAATATTTCACTCTGGTTCCATGCACTCTTGGAAAATGCAGTCTTGGTGTTTCAGCCGCTCTTCTTATATTGGGCAACACAATATGTTGGGGTCTTTCTTGTGGTCCTTCTGGAACATAGAAGCTCAAATCTCGAGCTTGGCCCCAGCAAACTCCACAAACTTCATTCATGGATGACATCTGTAAATAAATAACATTGATGAAATACAAATTGAACATTAAGTTTGATAGACATAAATTGCGCCCAACATGACCAAGCTACAGAATAGTCCTTGACATACAATGATTGGTTTTCACCTTACAGAAAATCTTTACCAAAAATATCTATGTTGTGTTAATATGAGAGAGAAGGGCTATGTGACAATGGAAAAACCAGTACCCTTTTTTTGTTAGAAGAGCCAACATCATGACTGTCCCAGATTTAGCAACATAAAATAGTAATTGCCCTTTGCATGACACGTTTTTATAAGCTAATTACTATAAATATATTATTTCATATATACCTGCTGGTGCTCCAACAAACGAGCAGTGTTGTCGGGATTCCACTCTTGATCTGATGTTGGGGTGGATAGACTCTGACCACATACAGCACACATCAAATCAGAATGATAACCTTCCAGATGATCAGGTACAATGGGTTGAATATCTTCATTTGGTGAAACAACCCTAGTTCTTCTAGCTCTTAGCCAACACGGCACACCAGCTTCATCTTCAGAACGAAGCTAAAATAAAAAATATAAATAAAGAAAAGCTTGCATTTAAAAATGCATGGTATTAGTGGGAAATATAATATTTGTTTTAACGCATACATCAAATCAAGATACCTGATTGATAAAAGTTATAATAGGTACATGTTGTTATACCTCTTGTGGTTGGATCCAAGTAGCAACTGTGTTAGCCATTCTTTGTTCTTCTTCATTTGCACCTTCAATCAAAATCTGGCGTTGACTGATTCTTAGTATGGATCGCCCGCATACAACACAAACACTTTGATGGCCTATGTGTCTCCTCGGCATATTATCAGAAGAACGTGGATGAGTAGCTAGCTGCCAGCATGCATGGCAAACATGGTCAGCAGGTGTTATCTGGAAATAATGAAGTGATTTTGAGTAGGGCTCAACATTGCTTTATATGACTATGACACTATGACAGTCATACTAACAGAGTAATAACTATTATAACAGTGTTAGGCAAAGTACATCATTCTGAATGCCCCCACATGAAATTTTTTCTTCGGTTATTAAAAAAAACAGCTGTTTCCTACAAAAGTGCAATACCTACAAGGTCAAAAAGTATGGAACAGCTGATTTAAAAAAAAAAAACTGTGACGGGACGGAATGGTTTACTGAACACGAGGTAATCATCCACCCCGTCTAGCATTTGAAGGTCTATTCAGTATACACTGGCTAATCCGGTGGAAAATTTTATGTGGGTGGCGGAGGGGGGGGGGGATCGATGTCCCTTCCCCCCGTAAATAAATAAATAAAATTGAAGTGTCTGTTTGTAATTTCAAAACAACAACTTTTTACTAAATGCAAGTACATACGGGACAAAAACAAAAAAAAAAAACCACGCGTCTGTCGGTCTGTTTGTTCCGGCTAATCTCCGAAACGGCTGGACCGAATTTGTCGGGACTTTTACTGGCAGATGGCTGATTTTATGAGGTAACTTACGCTACTTTTATTTTAGAAAAAGGAGAGCGACTGCCTATCTGACCTCCACAACCCAGTTAGTACTGGGTAATACAATACCCCTTGGTAAGACTGGTTGTCAGACTTTTTGAGTAACTGACTACCTGTAACGACTGTCAAAGATCTACAAATGACACCCGGGACCAATGGCTTAACGTGCTTTCCGAGGCACGGAGGAAACTCGGTATGTAATAGGTGGTCACCCATCTACAGACCAACCTAGGCAAGCACGGCTTAACCTAAAGACCGACCCGAGCGGCTGTTATTATTTAGCCACGAGCTCTTTCAAATAGAGAAGTAATGTTTTTTTAATAATTACACGAGGCAGTTATCGGTTGCATTGGAGATGAACGGTTGAGAATCGAACTGTTGAATGCTAGGGCCACATCAGTACCCGAACTTATTTCGGTTGCATCTTCTATACGAAGCGTTAAGCGCCCTCAGCCGGGCACGTCGGGTGCACATCCGGGTCCCGCTAAGCGATCACGTTTTGATAAACCCTCGTTGTTTTGTCAAATCTGCAAGAAGCCCGGTCATGATGCACGTGACTGTCGTTACCGTGACAAAAATGATAATTCTCAACCGCGTCAACAGGATAATAAAACCGCATCTCAAAATAATAAACCTACGTGCACGTTCTGTTCAAGGACAGGCCACACTTTTGAAACGTGTTATAAGCGAGAACGCGCAGTGGTTTCAAACGTCAACTGTGTAGGTACATCTAAATTAAATTCAATGGCAGTGGTAGCTGGGAACTTAAACATACTCGCGATTTTTGACAGTGGAGCCGAATGTTCCGTAATACGCGAGTCTGTAGCTGCTAAGCTACCCGGGAAACGAGTTGATCGAGTAAGCTACTTGAAAGGATTAGGTCAATTTACGGTGTTATCTCTATCGACATTGACGACTATTTGTGTCATCGATAGTTTACGGATAGAACTAGAATTTCACGTGGTGCCGGACTACGAAGTGTGCTCAGACATTCTGATAGGTATGAATCTTGTGGAGAAAAACAACTTAAGCGTGATAGTGAACTCTCGGGGTGCAACTTTGGTTCATCAACCGGTTGTTTACCACGTGCGATCTCAAAGTGAAAAGTTTGATAACCTAGATTGTGACTTGACTAATGACGATCAAATCAACGAATTGAAAAAGTCCAGCAATTTTTTTTTTTTGGAGTTTACTCATTTAATTTATTCAATAACAATTTACATTTTGTCTAAATGTGTTACATAAAAAAAAAACGTAACTAGATTAATAAGAAATAAAAAAATATACCATCATCACTATCACAAATTAAATTAATTTAAATCATGGCTACCTTTTTAAAATAATATTGTTATCTTTTTTTTCTAAATTTTCTCTTTGAACTGAAATACAGGTTATGCCTAGTTCGGCCCCAAATGCATATTTTTGAGTACTTTAAAAAAATGTACATATTATATGAATAAAGTCATTATCATAGTGGTCGCTAGCGCAACTGCCGGACTTGAGGTCCTGGGTTCGATTCCCAGGTCGAGCCTGGCTTTTCCTATCCGGAATCTCTCGGTAGCAGCTGTTTGAGCCTTGTGCCCGTTCCTTGATGGCAAATAGGTTCGCCCCTATACCATGGGACTTCAACATAACTGGCGAAATGTGGGTGTTACTGAACGCTTCTGCCGAAACCTACGGGGGGAACTGGCGCGATGTTACGTTTAAATAAAATGGCTATCTTTATTAATATATAATTTTTCAATGACTATTAAACCTAAAATCTGGAAGAAGAGAACAGCTGATTTCTTTCCGCGATATCGCTATTTTTCTTGATGTCTTGTTTATTTAGTAGCAAGGTTATAAATAAAAATCAAGTTTGGTACTTATCTAAGTATATTTATTTAAAGATCTTTTCAGTATAATATGAAACTTATAAACTAATTAAAAAAATCTAAGCCGCTACACCATCTTGACCATCGTCATCTGAAAATAAAGAAAAAATAAATTAGTATATAAAAAAAAAAAACTTAAATAATTTCTCTCCAGCTCTGTTTCTCGCTCTATCAAATGAACGTTCTGAGCGAGAGAAAAGGATGATAGAAGCATGGAACAATGAGATTCCGTGCTGCTAGACGAGGAGGTCTAAGCTTCGCTAGTCACTGCTCGGTCCGTGCATCCATTTGAGGTGACCATACTGAGACCCGTCCGTGCCTCGGAAAGCACGTGATGCCGTTGGTTCCAGCATGTGGATCTTTGGCGGTCATTACGGGTAGTTAGAAGCCAGAAAGTCTCATAACCAGGCTTACCAAGGCCTCTTATGCTACTCAGTAAGTGGGTAGTGAAGATACGCAGTCGTCAATCGATTTGACGCCGTGGATGTGGCGAAATTCTTGGCCGACGAAATTTCAAATGCTGTTGGGAATGTGAATCTTTTTCACACGTTGCCCCACACTAGGAATGACTCCTGTATCGTGGGTGCTTTTACAAACATTTAAACTCACATACCAGACCCGGAACAACTACCTGTATGCCATAAAAATATTTGTGCGTGCGGGGATCGAACCCGCGAAACACAGCGCAGCAGCCAATCGTTGAACCACTGCGCCAACCGTGCCTTCAAATTTGCAGCTGCGGAGTGATCTCCTATCCACCATGCTTGCCTTGTAACGAAGAAAAAGTATCGTCGTGATCTCGGTGGAGATGTCCTTGCCGCCCTCGAAGGGCTGCAGCCCCAGCACGTAGCGGTGCCCGCCTCGCGCCACCACGCGCAGCAGGCTGCGGAGAGAATAACTTGATTCTTCTTATCGTGTCGGTGACAATTAAAATTCATCATCATCATCTGCCTAACCTTTTCCCAACTATGTTGGGGTCGGCTTCCAGTCTAACCGTATGCAGCTGAATACCAGTATTTTAAATGGAGCGACTGCCTATCTGACCTCCACAACTTGGTTTGTCTGACTGCTTGTCAGACTTCCGGGCCACACGAGACTGTCAAAGATCTACAAATGACAGCCGGGACCAACGGCTTAACTTGCTTTCCGAGGCACGGAGGAAACTCAGTATGTAATGGGCGGTCACCCATCTACGGACCAGCCTAGGCAAGCGTGGCTTAATCTTAAGATCGGCCCGACAATTTAAATTAAGTCAACCGAAAATTTGGTGACTAGTTTGGCACTTTCAGTAGCATCCATCAGCTCCTGTGATGTGCAAGCAACGGGACAGGCAAGACACAATAACAAGTGTCCCATCGTTTGAGGGGCAACACCATATTTACACTTGTAAGTCCGCAGAGTTATCTATGAATTTCTACTTGAACAGGTTTTCCTTGCTTCGGCCAACCTGTGTCCGAGATCTATTCAAAGATTAACTAACAATAATTTGATTTATTGAAGGATATAATGGGTGTAAAAAGACCCTTAACGAAGCCGAAAGGCACTTGTTCTTCCAGTCATTGCGTTTTTTTATTTGTTCTGGACTATGGTCCTGAGAACCTTCTAGTTAGAGACCTATTGGAATCCAAAGTTTTTTTAATACAAGTTTAAAATGCAACTTTACTTAAAATACTTCCAAAATCCTTGTACTATTCAATGCATCCATCAGCACGTTTTGAGTTCGTCACAGTGAGTCCTACCGTAAATCGCGATTTTTTGCCCCAAAATAAAAGTTTTTTCCTAGGAATAGCTTTTGCGTAGTTACTTAGTTGGATGTACAAATGTTTGGTTGACGGCTTCGTCAAGGGTCCGTTTACACCTTGTATTAGAAGTCTACTTCATCTTCCCAGCTAAAACTCTAAGAAGTGTCGAAGGGGGGGCGTTTTGGGGGACTGTCTATTTTAAGTTTCGACGTTCAAAGTGCTGATTATCAGCGTAATTAGAATATATGGCTCACGTCTGTGCAGTGGTGGCGGCCAGGTCCTGCGCGGCCCGGCAGGAACAGCCCGCCCGCCAGCAGCGACAGCGCGCGTCTGTGGGACAAAACGTTCTATGTTTTAAAATATGAATAATGTACATAACTGAAGATCGGATACTGTGCAACATCAAATAGGTGAAATAGACAGCTTTTTTACACTAAATAGGCTTGCGTTTGGCCGCAGCTCGCCTTATGTGAAGCGATGATACGGCCTAGGGTGGAGCACGCTTACCAAGATGAAATCGATTCACTCAAATTTTGAATAGATCCAGATTATAATGATCAGGGGACAGAGAAGCAGGCAGTAAATTCCAAAGACTGGCGGTTCGCACAATAAATGTGGAAGCATAGCGCTTTGTTCGGGTCCGTAGGATTTCAACCATATAACGGTGACGCTTCGCCGGGTCTCTGCACGTCCGATGATAGAATGGGGATGGGGGAATTAGTAAAAATTGTAATTAGTACTACAAAATAAGACAGTGACGGCGCATGACATGCTCGAAATCATACTCAAACGTGGCGAAAATGGCATTCAATTATTAGTCAAATAGAACCGATTTCATAGGTATTAAAACCATTTTTCCGTGTTTTATTTCAATTGAAAGTTCTCAGCCTTTAAAAAACAACTGTTACACTCACTGAGGTCACTTGCAGTTAATTATAATATGCAAAACTTCAAATCCGGGCACTAAACAAATCATACATGTACATAACATCACGCCTGTAATCCCTTAAGGGTTAGGCAGATACGTTTCTAACAGTACACCCACATTTCACCAGTTATGTTTAAGTCCCATATAATGGGGGGATAACGTCACCATCACCGGTCACAAACCCTGACTCCGACTAGTTACTGAGCAATTCCTGATGGGAACACCCAACAAGACTGCCCGACCTGAGAATCGAGCCCAGGACCGCATATTCAGCAGTAGCACTTGCGACCACAAGACAACGAGGCAGTTACGCTAAGGTTACCTGAAAGCCACGTTGATGGGCAACGCCTGTCGCGCCGGGTTGTTCAGATGCAGTGGTGAGCGAGCAGGTCGATCATCCACGGGGTCAGGGGTTCGAGTCCCGAGTGACGCTGGCACATATCGCGGAGCAGGCGGATTAGTACCTGTGGACAGAAAATATAGAGTCGTAAGTTAATTTTTAGTTTTTAACCCCCGACGCAAAAAGAGGGGTGTTATAAGTATGACCGCAATGTGTGTGTGTGTCTGTCTCTGGCACCGTAGTTCTTAAACGAGTGAACCGATTTGGATGCAGTTTTTTTTTTATTTGAAAGCTAGTTTCTTGGCGATGGTTCTTAGATATGTTTTATCAAAATCGGTGAAGCCATTTACTAGATATGGGGGATGAAAGTGATGATGAATTATTGAATATTTTCAAATATACCCAAGTGGGTTATCAAATGAAAGGGCATGATGTGTATATTACAATTAGACATGTTTTATCAAAACCGGCTCAGACATTTTATTGACTTTTCAAATGTTTGTTCGCTTTTCTTTGTTGTGATGGGGGTTTTTTTAATTTTTAATTAAATTTTTTACATTGTTACAGTAGCACTTTCATATTTGCTGGAACTCGTCATATTTTCAATAGTTTTATTTTACAGGGTCTTATGGGTAAATATTAACAGCAACACAGGTCGATCTGCGAGGTTGAGTAGTGCTATCCACGGTCGTGGATGGGTGACCATCATTACGTGCCGAGTTAGCTCCGTGTCTCGGAAATCACGTTAAGGCGTTTGTCCCGCCTGTCATTTGTAGATCTTTGACAGCCGTTACTGGTAGTCAGTGGCCCGAAATTCTGACAACTAGTCTTATCAAGGGGTATCGTATTACTCAGTACTAATTGGGTTGTGGGGGTCAGATCGCGAAAGTCGCTCCATGTAAAATCCTGGTATTCAGCTGCATCAGGATTCACTGGAAGCCGACCACAACATAGTTATAAAAACACTAAGTAAGTGATGTTGAAGGCCTTCGCCCTAACTAACCTTGATGGAGGAATGATGAGCGTTCTCCTCGAACCAGCGGCTGTGGCGGATAGCAGCCAGGTGACTGCTGATGACCTTGTAGTCTAGGTGCACCTGTGGAGAAACTGATTGCTTTTAATACTGCTCTTTTTTGGAGTTGTATTTGTCGTAGTTCTAAACACTTCATGGACACTCTTTTAAATCAAAATATTCTTACAAATATATAATTATAATACAATCGAGCCTTTTCAGGAAGAACATCGTAAGCGTCAAAAATTTGTATTTCATTTTACTAATAAAGCTAATTCACTTAGAAGTACTTAATGTTTTTTTTTTTTTACTTTTTCGTATTTCTGACTCTTTGTCCTTCTCTGTCTGGCATGGTATCTCGTAAAAACAGTTAAAAAAAAATGTACAAAAAATTATTTCTACTATTTCATGATATTTAAGAATTATCGTAATCGACATACTCATATCAGCTCTACCTAATAACGGTCATCAGTTTTAACGTAAGCGAAAAATGTATTTGATTATAGAGTACTGAATCAAATCTTAACATTTGAATTAATAGGGAGGTGCCCATATAACACCAAGTAAAGATTTCAAATTAATGCTATAAATATTTTGAGAAATATTTAAAAAACACCTTCTCCTGTAAAATATGCAAAATAGCTGTTACGATCGTCTTCCTGAAAAGGCTCGACATCATTCTGAACGCCCCAACATAGAAACTTTTCGTCGGTTATTAAAAAAAAACAGCTTTTTCCTACAAAACTGCAATACCTACACGGTCAAAATTTATGGAACAGCTGATCAATACAGGGTGGAAGGGACACCATCGCATCATTATGAGGTTGAAAGGGAAACTTTGAGATATTTCTATTATGTATAGGATTAAGGGCTTTATTTCTTCTTTCAAGAGGTTTTTACTCGAGTCTAAGATTCTATGTCAGTTAAGCACTTGTGAAAGAATATCTATAGTATGAAAATCCTCGTGAATAATCTGCTGTGAGATTATTGATTACATGGCGATTGGCTCATGGCAGTTTGTACAGGGACGCAGCATTGCTGGCTATAGCTGCGGTCTCACAGTTTGGTTGGCTTAGTTTTAGTCAGTACGAGTCTGACAGACCACTCCGCTGTCCCCACGGCGGAACACATCCAGAGGATTTCCACCACGAGAAAAAAAAGCAAAGGAGCATGGAGATTGGCAACAAGGCTTTAGTTTATGGCCTTAGCTTCTCTTTAGAGGGCTATGCCCAGCAGTGGGTGATGTCAGACTGTAGGTGATGATGAAGAGGATGAACAGTCTAGTGTACCTCGGGCTCCAGTTTCCTTAGGTTCTGATGCAGTGTGGTGATCAGCACTCGGACGGCTGCCGTTGTCGCGGTGACTGTGAAGCCGCGCTCGTGGCACGCTGTAGTCATCGATGTGCTGGGTGTTTCAGCTCGCATCAGCTTGTTGAGTTCCTTGTTCACCTGTAGAGTTAGTTATTTTCTTATTTCATCTTATTTTTGCTCTGGACCTTTTTTGACATACAACATAACATAATTATGGACAAAAAATTAACCGAATTTGTAACATACATATTTTAAAAGTGTTTAAATTAATAAAGAAAACATTTTTACTTCATTTTGTCATAGTATACTATGACAGCTGCCACTCCATAAAACGAATTGTTGTGGATGCACCACTGGGCGCATAGCAACCATGACTAAACAACAGCTTAACACAAAAGATGCTGAATGTCAGTAAATGGACAGATCGCATCATAAACAAGAAAAAAAATACCTAATTTTGATTTCTCTTACACCAGTAAGGAAGCAGAGAGCAGTGGTCATTTCTATGCCGTAGGTCGCGGTTTTGCACCCAAGCATGTAAAATACCTCGTGTTATTTATTTCATCACCGTTGCCCGGCTATCTTTATTTGATATGCTGTTTCTATTAGTCACAAAAGGAACTGTAATAATGTCTTACCTTATTGGACAATCCTTCAACAGCCTCCTTGGTAGGTAAAGTCTTCATAATGCACACAATATCGGCCACATTCTTACTGGCCATCGTGGTTCCTTTCTTGTAAGATCCTACTTGACGGACCTCTTCAAGTTGCTGAAAATTAAAAAAATCGTGCAGAGCAGTGCAGCTTGGTGTAGTAACAGAGGAACAGATTGGCATACGTGGCATTGGCCTCGAAGTATTTCGTAGCTACTTATCGGGTCGTAAACAGGTTGTGAAGGTTGGATCATTTGTAAGTGATGAAGAAAATTTGTTTTATGGGGTTCCCCAGGGTAGTGTCCTAGGACCAACCCTCTTCCTCATATATGTCAATGAGCTGTGTCAGTTATCTCTTCCGAACACAAAAATTATTACATATGCGGATGACACAGCTCTCATAACCCATGGCAAGGACTGGTCTGAGACTCGTGAAAGGGCAGAATTCGCACTGAGGAGGGTAATGATGTGGTTAACCTCGAATCTGCTCACGCTCAACATCTCCAAGACTAAGTTCATCCCTTTCACCCCGAGTGTACTTAGCCAACCGCCTTCGTCGTTGGAAATCAGGACCCATATGTGTACTAACCCACTGGCCAACACCTGTAGCTGTGCTTTAATAAAACGGTCCGATTGCATAAAATACCTTGGTGTTATATTGGATAATCTCTTGACATGGAAAAAACAGATTAATTCAGTTGTGATTCGAGTCAGAAGATTGATTTACATATTCAAAAAACTTCGAGCGGCTGCTGATTTCCGGTGCCTTAGAATGGCCTACTTTGCCCTTGCTCAATCAGTCCTCAGTTACTGCATAACCACGTGGGGGGGGACCCACAAGACAACCATGCTGCGCCTAGAGAGGGCACAGAGAGCAGTTCTAAAAGTACTCGCTAAAAAACCGATTAGATTTCCCACTTCTGAGCTATACTCAATTTGCGAGGTCCTCTCAGTAAGACAGTTGTTCGTGCTGCAAACAGTTCTTAGGAAACACCTACTTCTCCCTTATGACCCTCAGTCCCTTACAAAGAACCGTCGTGCCGGCAGAGTCTGTCAGACTGAACGCTGTAGGTTAGCGTTGGTCAGCCGCCACTTCACTCACACCAGCTCTAAACTCTATAATACCCTAAATAAAAGTATTAAAATATACCCTATGACTAGGAATGTACTGAAGATAAAAGTGACCAACTGGCTTAGGTGCCTGTCCTATGATGAGACTGAGCAACTTATGGTGTCATAAACGCGGTACACACACACACACCATAACACACCTCATACCCACCTCTACTCTACATATACACAACACAGTAATCACACACAGTGTAAAATATCATATTTTTATTTTATTTTTTCGGTTTTGTTTTGTTAATTTATAATTTAACTTTTTTTAGGTTAATCTGGAACAATGTCTATTCTATGTACTATGAATTGGGCGTTGATAGCTGCGCCACAGTATTTTACTTTAGTAGCTATCTTCGTTTTTCCTGTATAACCTGTATAACTTAAGTTGTTCCAAATAAACTTTATTATTATTATTATTATTAGTATTGTTCTGGGGAGCCTTCAGGAGCATCTACTATAGGCGTCATCATGTACTCTCTTTGGGCATATCCAGAATCACCTGAAAAGTAAATCTAATTAAGATATATTCAAAATCAGAAAATAAAATAAAATTGATCTGACATAATTATTTACTTGCCTAATAAAACCACATCTTCTCCATTATTGTTCAAATTGATAAGATGTTGTTTCACAGGATGCTGATTCCACACAAAACTGTCATGTGATGCTCCTCCAAATGAAGCATCTACTGATAAAATTTTCAAATCTGCATCACATATCTGAAATAATAACAAAGAAATTCAACTAATTTGTTATAGAGTGAATTACAAATAAATATGAATCAAAAGTATTGCCTTACAATTAGAACATTTCTTGAATGGAAATGTTTGCGATAAAAAAATCTCTCTTCGTTTTCTATGGGTCTAATTATGGCTACATGTGTGCCATCAATACACCCTATAACGGATGGTATTCAAAATTTTTCAAAAAACCTGGAACATAAAGAAAAGTATGTTATGGTACTAACAAGGCATTTTACATATATAACTTAAATGATTCCATATAAGTAATTTGTCTAAATTCGAAAATAATTAGGTATTTGTCATTAGCATTACCTCCTTTTTATAGCATTTCTTTCCTGACGAGTTTGAGGAAATTTAATCCATTTTTTTTGTACTATTGGATGGTTAAGAGCGGCCGTAACATCTCTAATAGTACGAGAAACAGATTGCTGCGACATTAGGGTGCCATATGTGCCTCCAACTAGTTTCTGATAACTACCAGTCGCATAAAAGGATAATGCCACTAAAACCTGCAAGAATTGAATACAACTTGTATTAAGCTATTGATCTTCTAGGACAAGTCATGATGATACCATTGATACACATATAACAAAGACAAGGTACCTTATATTTTGGTAATATATCACTTCTTCTCTTAGCAGTATAAAGGGCTTAATGTTTTCATAAATTTCCTCAAATAAATCCTTGCTCACTCTATAATTCTGTTTAAATTCGACTTCATTCATTGAAAACGCTTTGTCCGTGTAACGCATCATCCGACGCTCATCTCGTCTTTGTTTTAACTGTTTTTTATGAGAACTTCTTAAAAATACTGTACATTATTGCTAATCGTGCCATAATATACACTTTTTACTTACTGAAAATCACTTAAAACACAAAACAATCTCTACAAAGTTACACTTTTACTATTGGAATAATCACAATCCCCAAACAATCCCAACGCAATACTAACGCAATAGACAGCTGTCAGAATACACTCAAGAGCATGGACTTAGTATAATAAACTGGACTGAGCACTCTACCAGAAAAACGTGACGAGAGAGATATTTATAACAGAGCCCCTTGTCTCTTTCTAATAGGGTGACCATACACTTTTGTAACAAATAAGAAACTTCGTTTTGACAGAGATAATTTGTGTCCGGATAAGACATCAACGGTTACATAAAATAGTGAAATAATAATTTATGAGAAAAAAAAATAAGAATTTAGAAGAAGAATTTTGTTTCCTTTCCATTATCTTTTCCGTTTGCTCTGCAGAATTGGTGTTTGGGTATTCAAATGGAGGGAATAAAATTGAAAGTGTGTGACAAACATTTATTAAAATTAAACATGGTTAAACAGAATTGTTTTGTGGAGTTTCTTCCGTAAGCCAATCTTACTGCCTAAGTTTCTCAATGCATTACATTTCGCATGATGGAATATTCTTAAATTTAAATACGAATTAAGTACGAAGTATGTACGTAAGTGCGCACATAATTTGAACCAATCGTAGTCATCAATCCGGAACTTTTAAATGGAAAAATTGTTCAACACCGTCCTGAAGAGTTACTTCCTGAAACCTTATGAAGAGTTAACTTCGGCGTTGTTATCTCTGTGAAACGAAACCCTCTTCCTTCACGTCGTTTCTTGCAAGATACCAGCAGCGGCCGGAGCCTGTAGTTGCAGGGCGCCCGCCAGTGCCGACTGAAAGAGCTTCGTGCAGGAGAACATTATTAAGCACACTCAACTTGTCTTCTTTCCGCGTTCATCAGTTGTACTGATGATAAAACCAATATCCTTACGACTGGAAAAAAATATGGTACTGCATTAGCATAACGCTCGTCGTGATTTTGTAGTATGAAAATCCTCTGGCTTAAAATGAAGGCTGCACACAACAGAACTTTTGGTTATGGTTTGAAATTCGGGAATTGACATTATTGCCTAATTACCTCTTTCAATGGAAAGCTGTAACAAACAAAAATAATTATATTTCAATAACGCGACACATAGGTACTAATTATAATTATCATGCGCATAATATTAACAGTTTTAATGAAAAATACACGAAAGCATAAGTCTTTCGTCCGCAAAACGTCTAAGGCATGGTCACACTAATCATTGTTAGTAAACAAAATCCATAATATTCCTTACCTGTGAAAAGATATGCCACAACCACCATATGATTCACTTTTACATGACGTGATACAATACTTTTAACCATTTTCACATTTAAAATAAAAAAGAACCGTAGATAAATCTTATAATTTTCTCAAAACAACTTAGGACGTCAAATTAACACCATTGATGACAGATTTCAGTGTTACCATAATGAATATATAATAGCTTCCAAACAATCATACTAATATTTAATTTGACTTAAAATAAATAAATTAGTATTATGTACAGACTGTAAACCTATAAAAGAACCGGGTGTTTCCATTGTGAGGATCGTCCGGAGGACACGGTGCAGCACACTGTGGAGGCCTGCCCTGCTTGGGCGGAGCAGCGCCGTGTCCTCGTAGAGGCGATTGGCGGCGGCGACCTCTCGCGCCCGGCCCTGGTTCAAGCCATGGTCCGGAGCGAGAGGGAATGGGAAGCCGTCACCTCCTTCTGCGAAGCAGTCATGCTAGTGAAGGAGGTGGCGGAACGTGAGAGGGAAAGAGCCTCACGTCCCAGCCGCCGCGGGAGACGCCCTGGGCGTCGGGGGTCACGTGGTGGCCCCCGGCCACCGTAGGCGCGGGCCTGTGGACGGCGAGTTTTGGGCTAGCTCGCCGTCCGGCCGTCTTATGACGACAGGCCGTGTCGACGGCGCGTTCGTGTTCCACGCGCGCCTCAAAGAGATGTCAGCAACCACGTAGGGGTCCGCACGCCGATGCCTGCCAGGGCTGCGGGACTGTTCGAAAGAGATACCGCGGCCCTGGAACACAAAGGGCAAAGAAGGAACATGGATGGGTTTTAGTCAGTACAAGTCTGACACTCCCTTCCGCTCCGCCCAGAGCGGGAGGGGTCATTAGATGATTTCCCATCCTAAAAAAAAAAAAAAAAAAAAATGCTTCTTTCATTGCTGCCTCGGTAGCTTATTACTCTATGAAAGCTAGTGATTATATTATAACCTATGGTCTGATGTCGGTCGGTGGTCTTGGTCTATGGTCCCAATGCTCCAACTTGGACAAATTCATGTTTTGCAGTCTTAGTGGGTTTTCATTTTTGTATCTGGCAGTCAGCTTTTGCTTTTTGCGTCGGGTTTACATGAATTTTAAAATAATATATATTAACACAAGTTTGTTTTGCAGTACATGAGTAATAATAATCAACAAAATGGCTGCTTAGAACGCACGAATTAAAAAATGCCGCGATTTCGTGTGGGGTATTTGTACGAAAGGCCCTCAATGCAAGTTCCGCCATGAGTTAGAAATATTTTAAAGTTTTGTCACGATTACCAAAACAGAAAAGGTTGTACCAGGCCAGATTGCACATATTTGCATACTTCAAGAGGAAGAGAATTTGTTTCTGACTACAGGCCAGATACCTAGAACGTTGGCTGAAAGATATGCAGCAATAAGTGCTGCACAGATAAACACGTATGTGGGCGAGTACATGCAGGCCCCACCGCCACCGCCTCCGCCGCCGCTGCCGTCGAGCACTGCCGCGCCGCCGCCACCACTTCCAGCACCTCTGCCTCCGCTGCTAGCGCTGCTGCCCCCTCCGCCGCCACCTCCGCCACCTCCGGCCACATCTGCACCAGTTAGGATAGCACCACCCGTATTTTCAGGTACTCCATTTTGCCTTAGTTTTTGTTACAATGTGTGCCACATCGTGAGAAACTGCTACATTCTGGAACAATCTCTTGATCGAGTTTTTGTTATGTGCGCGCCATTGAGGGCATTAGATTCGATCTTGGTCAATATCAAAATCTAGTTGAAAAAATTATGTGTGCAGCCGGTCTATGACTTACGGCTCCAAAATCAGAACAGTCATGGTATGGCAGGTATAAAATCATAAGGAATGGATGTGTAGTGACTCAGTGATTGACTGCTGCACTGCGAGTTGTTGGTTCTATTCCCTTACGAACCATATATTAGTATGGCATCCTGCTGGTAGTTTTTCCAGGTGTGGTTGTTTGTGTTACATGTGAGTTTAAATGTTTGCATTACCCACAATACTGGAGAAATTCCTAGTGTGGGGAAAGGTAAAAAATGTATTAGCTGTGGAACCAATGACTGTTGGGGTGTTCTTGAGTAGACAACTTTAATTGGTAAAGGCAAGGTGGGACCCTCGGGCTAGGTGGAACAACAATCCTTGCAGGGTGGCTGGTAGTGGCTAGATGAGGGTTGTCGAGAATCTAGCTGAGTGGTTTGCAATTGGAGAGGCCTATGTTTGGCAGTGGGCTGTTGTAGGCTGATGATGAAAGGCTCATAGGAACTGTAGGTGATCAAATGACTGGTTAAAATGCGAATGACAGGCATTTACAATAGCCATAATATCTCTCACAATGTAGTCCATTGCTGGAAAAGGATTACTGATAATTTAGCTTTATCTTTTGATAGTTGTCCATATTACTTATTTTGTAGCAAGTATTTTCAAAATATACTGTATATTAGAATCAGTTTCTGACTGCTTAGATAATTTAAAGTACACTGTGAATTATAGTAGATCACTTGGTGAATCTAGGGTGGGTTGCTGTATAATATTTATAGGTGTATGCTTGCGATCGGGTTAGCCACATTTCTCCCATCTGTTTCTCCCATCTGTTAGGAGTGATATTAAAATATTAGTTTTCTCTTACAGCTCCACCTCCTTTCAACACGCCTGCAATGTTTCCAGTAAGTCAGCCACCGCCTCCTCTACTGCCCATGTAAGTAGTTGTAAATCTTATTAAATAGTTGTATTTTGAGTATGCACAACAACCAATCAAGCTATGCAAAAGCAAATTTAGCTGATCTCTCATTGATTGGGAAGCTCATACAAAGGGAGGTCAGATTATACTGGATATGTATAGCTTGATGTATCTCTGTGTGTACTTTAACCTTTTGACCGCTATAGTCTCATATTCATGACAAGCTAGCGCATGCCCTGTACGCCAAACGACACAAATATGTGACAAAAAGGTAGGAAAAATCACTGCTTTGCATGGAGGGCATGCGCGTGCTTTTATGCTCTGCCTATCACAAAATTGATGAGTTTTACTGCGGTACTGAGTTCAAGCAGCTGAGGCATTGCACTATGTTGCAATTTGGTTGTTGTAATTACGTTTATCTAAGTTTTATACATTTTGTTCAATCAATCAATAGTCTTTATTTGTAAACATAGGTTACAACAGTGTGCTACAATAATTGTTTTACATAATATAGTTTCTCTATGTTTTGCCATTTGGCGTACAAATATACATTTAAAGGAGGCTTTTGCCAATTAGGTAAATTAATCTATAGGTACTAGTATCATAAAGAGGTAAAATTTAATTCGTAATATCAATATCAATTTTAATAAAATGCATTAGGTAATGTCAGGTAATGTCAATCTTTAATGAAATACGATAATGTCAATAATAAATGGTTATGATGTCAATAAGATACTGCTAAGAAAAATGTCTAAATTGATATTGTCCACAGAACTGTGATAGTCGTCATGCTTTTATCGTCATGTGACTAGCATACAAATATTTTATGTCAAAGAGATGTCATCAAAGTAGTCGTTGAGAGAGTAGTAACATTTCTGTATTAAAATAGTACATAACTTATGCTTAAAATTTAGATTTTTTATTGAGCAAGGTAACTTATTAAATATTCTTTGGGCCATACAAAAAAAGCTTTTCCTCATTAAAGCCGTGCCTGCGGTTGGTACTTTAAGCTCTAACTTATTTCTGTCTCGTAGTTTCCTATATTGACTTTTAAAAGCTATTTCATACAGGTGCATGTTTGTCTTAACAAATATATTTACCACATAAATATACAGAGAAGGCAAGGTTAAGATTTTGAGACTTTTAAATAGAGGTTGACAACTGTCGGTACTTTGTAAGCCACACATAGCTCTGATGCATCTTTTTTGGGCTTTGAAGACATAGTCCTTATTTACTGAATTACCCCAATATATTATGCCAAATCTTAGTATGGATGCAACATAGCCATTGTAAGCCATTAAAAGAGATTCTAGGCTAACAATTTTAGCCAGTTTATAGAGGGCATATGCAAATTTATTGATTTTTTTACAAATATCTTCCGTTTGAGGTTTCCAGGTCAAGTTATTATCTATAACAACACCGAGGAATCTTGTCATAGTTACAGACTCTATTTTAGTGCCCAAGTAGTTAATGTCAAGATATATATTAGGAATCCTTTGATAAAAGTGCATTATTTTAGTTTTTTCTAGATTTATGACAAGATTATTATTATTTAGCCGAGTAATTATCTTATTCAATGTTAAATTTATTTCTGCTTCGTATGTATTAGGATCGTCACATTTTACTACTACCGTGCTGTCGTCAGCAAATAATGCCAACGGATGCTTTATTTCTCTAGGCAGATCATTTATATAAGTTAAGAATAGTGGAGGTCCTAACACACTACCTTGTGGGACTCCGTATTTAATAATCCTACTATTAGATCTGTATCTTCTTTCGTAACCAGTGCGTGGGCATATACGTGTTATTTCTAAAATCTTCTGTTGTGTAAGTAAGATTCAATAAGATTCAGTATGTTGCCACTTATACCATATTTCTCTAATTTATTTAATAGTATTTTAGAATCTACGTAGTCAAAAGCCTTTGTAAGGTCGATATATATAGCACATACGGCATTTCTTTCGTCTACATTGGATAAGATAGGGCGTATCAGATCATGGATAGCCATGTTAATTGTCCTGTTCTTACGAAATCCTTTCTGTTCATCAAGTAGAATGTTTGATTTCTCTAGGTAAGTATAAAGTGCTTTATATATGACCTTTTCAAATACTTTTGCAAATATGGTTATCAAAGCAATAGGTCTGTAATTTTTCATTAGACATTTGTCTTGCTTTTTATACAGAGTGGGGCAGGACGATTGACAATCCTTTAAACCACGTATAGAGTGTCATGTTCTTTACCCGTATACAAAAATTCAATCAAATCCAATGAATACTTTAGCCACAGGAAATTATTTTTTACTTTCTTATTTTACAACATGGTGTAGATCTGAGTCCGTAATAATAGGTAAACATTGTAAGGTCAAGAACCTACGTCTCAATATGCTTGAAAGACAGAGAAAGGTGTCATACTATTTCACTCTAACGCGCCCCACCTAGTCACACAAAATACTACAATTAGAAAGAAAAAGAAATATTACTTACGAAAATTATGCATTAGTGGTGGTGCATAGACCATTGCGTATGCGTGTGTGAGCGGAATTTTTTGGCAAAAAGTCTCGGACTCTGTAACTACGCAGTCAGTGCATAGCGGCGCCCTTTGAGGAGAGCACACGCCTAATTTTTTTATCACGAGACGAGCCGCGCGCGCAATGTCGTGATTTTATAAAAAGTTTTAGTTGTTATTGTGATTAAAGACGATTTGTGATAGGTTAGTGTGACTTATTGTGAAGTGTTAGTGTAATATTAGTTAGTTAATTAAGCATTTAATAGGTATAGTTTCGTGATTTAGGTTAGGTTTGAAGTTTTGTAGTTTAATTATGCCTCAAATAAGGTACCCAGCTGCCGAGTACACCGACATGGTACTTACGTAAGGAGAATGTAACCAAAATGCAGCTTTACCATTGCATACATATCGGGAGAGATGTGGTGACACACAAACGTTTGATGGTGTAAATTCTGATTGTGATGTGATATTATGTGATTAATTATTCAATCAGTGATCTTTTAATTAACAACGTGCAACTCAGTGAGTTTATCCCGCTAATTTGTTGTTCTCCGACTAAAATACCTACCTTCGACTACCTACCGCCATCGCTGCGCCCCGCACCGCGCCGCGCGCGCACCGCGCTGCGCAACGGTCAGTGACTTTTCGTAGATAAAGCGTGTTTGCTTTTTATGCAGTTGATTCTGCTATTTATTTTGTTTGAAAACTAAAATTTTTAAATTTTCCATTATCTACTAATTTTCGTGTTTTAAAATGTTTAGATGGACTAGTACTGTGCTCGTTTTAATTTATTGTCGTGGTTCCAGACACACTTTGTATAGTGGGGTAACTATGGAGGTTTTGAGATTCTCCGGGAAGATACCACTCTCAATACTTAAATTAATTATGTAACTTAGATGTGGGGCTATGTATTGAGAGACTGTTTTTATGACTTTTGTGCATATTCCATCACTGCCTACACTGTTTGTATCTCTAAGAGACCTGATATGATTCATGATGTCATGCGGCAAAGTTGGTTCCATAAATAAAGAGTTCAAAGTGTTTGAATGAATGGGGATTTCTTGTGTTATGCTATGATTTGAGTTAGAGACTTGGTTAATAAAATATTCGTTGAAGGAGTTTGCTATTTCAGTGGGATTCGTGACGATCTTTGTGTCAGTTTTTATTTCAGTTATAGGTTCTTTAGGAAAGTAGGCTTTATTCTTGTTAATTACGGTCCATGTCGCTTTGGATTTATTTTGTGACGTTTTGATAAAATAATTATTTTGGGATTTTTGGGTTAAAGATATATTTTTTTTAAGTCTACGTGAATATGTTTTGAATGCATTTTTATTCTTGATAGTGGGATTAGCTCTATATTGCCACAGAAGCATACGTTTCCTTTTACTGCATTTTTTTATTCCCTTTGAGATCCATTTAGATTTTTTTGTTAATGACTTGGTAATAGTTTCGTAAGGAAAACAGGTCATAAAAGCATTGAAATAGATCCAAAAAATAGACATAAGCCTCATTGGGGTACTGTAGATGTCTGAGAATGAGAGACTTTTTACACAATTTTTAAATTTATCTAAATATTCTAGGCAATAGTTCCTTCGTCTAACACACCATGACTTAATAGCACATGTTTTTTTAACCGGGCATCTTAAAACCTGTGTGGTGTGGTCTGACAGTCCAAATTCTATAATTTCCCCCTTGCAACCTCTGATATTGTGCGCGAAATTATCCAAACATGTCCCACTACTTATTCTAGTGGGTTGAGAGAATTGCAATTGTAAATTAAAGCTTAAAAGAATGTATTCAAAATCTAGGGTCTGTTTATTTCTTTTTAATGTATTTATGTTAAAGTACCCACAAACGATAACCTTTTTATTACGTTGAATGCATACTAGATGGAGAATATTTTCCAATTTGTGATAGACTGTGTTTAAGTCGGAATTTGGGACCCTATATATACACACAACGATAATACCATGTTCGGTTAATTCAATTGCGCAACATTCAATCAAATTTTTATACAGTAATTGTTTAAATTTATCACTTTATAGTGATGTCCAATTTTTGTTAAAACACATGCACCACCTCTTTTACATTCTCTTGAGAAACTTATAGCTATGTTATAGTTAGGTATATTTAAAGATTCTTCTTGCTCAGGCGTCATAAAATGTTCCGTAATACATACAACATCGATAGATTTTTTCTTACTTTGAAGCTCTTCCAAACAGACACATAGGATGTCACTTTTGTTTAGGAGTCCGGCGATATTTTGGTGTAGGACATATATGTTCTTATAGACGAAAAAAGTTTGAATTTTCCGTGAGGCTTGCGTTTTGCTCGTTTCTGTCGGAAGAACTGTCATTTATGATACTATTATTCTGACCATTTGGTGGGTGGTCCACAGGGAATAATTTCATGTCAATTTTAATTCTATTCATTATGTTTCTAAACATCTGTAGTGTTCCAGCTTTATTTAATTTACCAGATGTGCTAGAAAACATGTCAAATGTTAAACCATAGTTGGAGTCGAAAAAATGTGCGTATTTATTATATTGTATGTCCATGCAAAGGAGGTTATTAAATACTGAAGACTACCCAAAAGCAACATCAGTTCATAGAAGATGAACACAAGCTAAAAATGACACATTTTGCTAATGATGAGGCAAGAAAACAAGAATTACATCAACTGATTTTAAAAAAATTAAGAAACACCGGACCTGTTTTCAATGGCAATACCATCACTATATTTAAAAGAAAATAAAGACTTGTTAAAAGTAAAATTTGTTTAATTTTGAAATAATAAGCTTAATAATTTAGGTAATCAAGGAACTGAAATATTCTAGCACAATGTTTCTAGTCATGTGCCTTTCTTCACCAGTGGTATTGACTATGGTGGGGGCAAACATTGGTTGTGGTGGAACATTTACTTCTGGATCCTCTGGCGGTTCCTCTTCATTTTTCAATTTTTCATTCTTGCCAAGTTGTGTAATACTGCACAGGCTACAATTATATCTTGTGCTAATGGTAGAACATCAAATGGTGGTACATCTTAAACCTATGCTTAAAACTGGGAAGCGTCGTTTCCACACACCAAAGCATCTCTCTATTACATTTCTTGTTCGTATTTGTGATTCATTATACAAACCTTGAGTTGGTGTATTTGGTTTTTGAAAAGGAGTCAATAGGTAATTACTTTGTTCATAACCACTATCACCAAGTACAATTCCATTGCCAAATTCACCATTCCCAAAATGAAATTTAGCCGATGAATTTGAAAATATCATGCTGTCATGGCTGGAGCCGGGCC